>CM055100.1:66245655-66560572 GCA_029204225.1 Diphasiastrum complanatum
CACATTCCTATGAAGTACCATCACATTTGAGATTTGATCTTGAAAGGAGAGCTCCAGGTCCAATTCATAAAATCAGAAAGTATGATTGCAGATCTCCTCACGAAACCACTCGACAAGCCACTCTTTACCAAGCAAAGAGAGGAAATTGGATTAAATGAACAAAGTTGCAAGGTTCAAGAGGGAGTGTCAGAAATGGTGAACTCCTGCAACTTTGTGGTAGCACGAGCAAGACACGAAGGTCGAACGAGAACAATTCACGACAGTCAACGTGTCTTTGACTCGAAGCACGACTTGCGAATCGTAAACGCACCTCCAGGACAACAAACCGCAAAGGGGCACAGAACGAAGACTACGAAAAGAAACAAAAAGATCAAAACAAACGAAGAGAAATCTTTCGTGCTGCCAACTGGCAGCTCAACGGGCTTCATGCCCAGCTGAAACGAATAGCAATGACGGAGAATAACTAACTAGTTGATTAGCATTAACTAGTCTTGTGATTCTATGTTTAGCTATCTTGTAAACTCCACACAGTGGAGGTAAAAACGAACCTCTCTGGATCATAACTGTAAGAAGAGAGATAGTGAATATAGAGATCTATAAGAAACAGAGAGAGACGTAGCAAATAGGGTATCCCATCTTGACTTTGCTCAGTAGGAGAAACGGGTCTGCCAGGAACTTCATTGGTTTAAAGTGCATGATGAGAGCCGCCTTAACCGCTTCTCAAGTAGATTTTTATTCCTCTGACAGGTTGTAGAACCAATCCTGAGCTACTGCTAATAATGACATGGGGAACAACATCAACTTTTTTGTAGGTGTCTGTTCGCCGTAGATCTCACAAGCTAATTGCTCGTAGATCTGGAGGAAGCGGATGGGATCTGATGACCCGTCGCATTTTAGTATTTCCATCCGTGGTGCTCTCCGGACTGCTTGCAAGGGAGCGATAGGTATGGGTTGGCCCATTGGTTCCATTGGCGCTGGTTCCAGTTTTGCCTCTTGTTGCGCAACTACTAATCTGAGAAGGTGTGGTGCTTGATTTACAATCCTTCTTGCTACTGATCATCCAGATCTCAGATTCATTTGATGGTAGGTTGGATCTTGCTTTAAATATCTGATCAATTTAATTGGCCATAAGTGAAATTTAGGCCTTTTACGATGGTTTTTCCTTGATAACTTCTTACTCCTTGCACTGATTGACTTGAGATTTTGACAATAGCTGGATCTGGTGTAGATACTGATCTAGTTTGTGAGGGTTCTCTTGTGCAAGGGTTGGCTGTGTGAGGGTTCTTTATCTATTTTTGTAGATAAAAAACTTCATATCTCTCATATCCTTGGGAAGTAACTCTTCGCAAGGATCACAGTAGCTGAATCTGAGTCATATCCTACTATGGAATTCTCAACGAGAGTTATCTCGCACTAAGTGAAAATTTTACTGTATGTGAGAGTTCAGAACCAGTAATTTTGGCTTGATCTTCACCAAATCTCTAAACTAACTCTCGCAAGCTTCATCACTAATGGAAATTGACATTCTGAATCAATTGAGAGGGTCTGTGAGAGTTCTTATTGGAAGGATTTCTAGATCTTCACTTTTTAGCAATTTTTTAGCACTTAAACCCAATTTTTTGCTCACTGAAATTGAAAATTTTGGTGTCTGCGAGGGTTCTCTAGTACTTTTCCATCTTTTTTTCACTAGGAACTCTCACACAGGCACTTAAACATCAAACTAGGCTACTATATGAAGGTTCAAATCTGAAGAAATCTCAAAGAAAAAAAACCAAGAGAAAGGGATAAAGTCACACTATTAGCCAACTGAAACTGATCAGATCTTGTCAAATCTAGGTTGCAGTCACATTATCCATCAAGATCCAACATTCCTGGACTGAATCAAGTGAATGAACCTCAGATCAAGCCGATCAGTTCCCTCCACATCAACCACTATCCATCCATCATTCTTCTATCTTCATCTCTGCTAGATAAATCCATTTCTGTCTCTATTCTCATCCATACTAATCCACCATTTATCGATTCTCTTCTCTTTTTCTTCTTCTCCATCTCCCAAAAAAAAAAGAAAAAAAAAAGAGAGAGGTTGGAACACTAAAGTCATTGAGCAAACCTTGAAGTAATTCACCAACTAGCTACTTGCGACATTCTACCCCTATGCTACATCGACGACACAACATTTAGGCATTTTCTTGAATGTTAGCTTCTTAGTCAAGGCCCAAAACAGACAGAAAGAGACTGGTATCAATGTAATATTAATGTCCTGCCTGTCAGAGGACAACTCAGATCTGTCTCTCTTGAACCGTGTCACATGCAATCAATCCATCATGTAACCAAAACGTTTAACCAAATGATCAGCATGTAGTCCAGGTGAACAACCATGAAATCTAATTCTACTTTGTTGCAAAATGAACTGAAATAAAATCCTAAGCACTACCATACTTGCATAAATCGACAAAACAAGAACAAGAACTAATACCCATTGGAAGGCTCTTATTCGAGTCATGAGATATATTTGAGCTACCATGGACCACTGCATCTGCTATGGAGATGTCAACAATGACAATCTTCATCAGCTCAGTGGTTATTCTGATGCAAGCTGGGGAGGAGATGCAGACAATCGTAAGTCCACATCTGGATTTACATTCTTCTTCAATGGCGGTCCTATTTTGTGGAACAGTCGTAAGCAAACCTCTATCGCACTTTCTTCTACTAAAGTAGAATACATTGATACTTCTCAATCTATTAAGAAAGCGTTTTGGTTGAGAAATTTACTGTCAGACATCAATTTGTATCAGTACAACCCTACAATTTTATTGTTATTTTTATTTTTATTTTTTCTCTCTCTCTCTCATGCTCTCTCTCTCTCTCTCTCTCTCTCTCTCTCTCTCTCTCTCTCTCTCTCTCTCTCTCTCTCTCTCTCTCTCTCTCTCTCTCTCTCTCTCTCTCTCTCTCTCTCTCTCTCTCTCTCTCTCTCTCTCTCTCTCTCTCTCTCTCTCTCTCTCTCTCTCTCACTCACGGTGCTCTCTCTCTCGCGGTTCTCATGGTTTTCTCTCTCTCTCTCTCTCTCTCTCTCTCTCTCTCTCTCTCTCTCTCTCTCTCTCTCTCTCTCTCTCTCTCTCTCTCTCTCTCTCTCTCTCTCTCTCTCTCTCTCTCTCTCTCTCTCTCTCTCTCTCTCTCTCTCTCTCTCTCACGGTTCTCACGATGCTCTCTTTCTCTCGGATGCTGTACCTCTCTCAGTCACGGTTCTCACAATTCTCACGGTTCCTCTCTCTCATTCACGGTTCTAACAGTTGCTCTCTCTCTCTCTCTCTCTCTCTCTCTCTCTCTCTCTCTCTCTCTCTCTCTCTCTCTCTCTCTCTCTCTCTCTCTCTCTCTCTCTCTCTCTCACGATTCTGCCTCTCCCTCGCTCACGGTTCTCAGATGGCTCTCTCTCTTTCTCGGATGCTCTCCCTCTCTCTCTCTCTCTCTCTCACTGTTAGAACTGTGAGAACAGTTGAGAGAGAGGAACCATCCATTAAAAAAAAATAAGAAAGAAAGAAAATAAGAACAATACATACTACACGCTCTGGCAACAAAGATCTGACGTTAGAAGCATCCTTCCAGTTTCAATATTAAGAGATTTCAGACATTTTCAGATAATCTAGAAAGTAGCACTTGCTTGTGGGGCGCTGGCCAGGGCAAAAAATTTTTGCCTTGGCAGCCCACCTCCATGGCACGCTGGCATGCTATGGAGGTGGGCTGCCAGGGCAAATGTTTTTGGCCCTGGCCTGCGCCCCACAGGCAGATCATATTCACTCATAACAAGGCCTTGAGAGAGTAAAAAAGTATCAGTTTCAACTTTCAGAGACAATACCTTGACAACCTCTATAGTCCAAACTCTGTTTTTGAATGAGCTCTATATTCCAAGATGCTATATATAAATAAAGTTCCAATGTTGTAAATTTTGTAGAATGGTTAAATGTATTTGTTTTCAATTTTTTTTGCAGAATGGTTTTGACAAGGTCCATGTACAGGAGAGTTGAGACTGAGTCACAACGCTTTTCAAGTGGTTTAGAAGATATTGAAATGTATACTGATAGAGAAAACATCCCAGTTGAGGGCCTGAAAGATATCGTGATGGACGAGACACAAGAGGAAGATGAGCTATCTACTCAGTTCCCTGTTTTGCAGGCAAACTTGCATGAGGATGTAAGCTTGGACGACCCTAAAGATGATGGGAAAAAGAAAAAAAGTAAGTCTCAAGACAATGAGATTTCTGCCATTCCACAGAACTTTCATGTAAAGATCCTTTAGGCCACCATGAAGCATTTGAGGATGGTAAGAAATAATCCTCCTCCAGCTATTCCTCTGTGTAGAGTTTACATCCATGAGAGTGTTTGTCAGGTTGGACCATTAAAAAAAGTTCTTAAGACTACTTTCAGAATGGACGATTACCTTGAAGAAAAGGGAGCCTTTGTGTTGTCTTTGCATGGAGTAGGTGGCGTATCTATGAAAGTTAATGATGAGATCAAAGCCACATGGGACTCAAAATGGACTGAAGTGAATGACTCCAACAATGAAGATTGGGCTGAACTCTCTGAAAAGATGTTCTTGTGCTGGGACGAGAATCATAGAACAAAGGCATGGATTGAAGAGATTGCCGAGTCATTTCGTTATGACAGAGAGAAGCATATTTCAGTGAAGGCCACATTTATACAAGTTTCACCTTCTGATTCCATGCCATTGTTGACAGCGTTAAATAGAATCAACAAGTAAGCAATGCTATGTAGTTCACTTTTTCGGCTAGCTACGTATGTTCCTTGTTTTTTATTCAATCTGTGTTAAGGCTGAATTTATTAATGTTTGATATTGCCTCGCCATGAATGCGTGTCTACTTGTAGATTGAATGAAGAAGCAGTGGTGAAGACGGAGTTGAAAGATGTGTTGTTCTCAGTGAGAAAATTGGGAGAGAGTGATGCATCATATTTTGAAAGTAAGTTCACAACAGAAGAGTTGGCTCAAGTTCAGATTGTTAGAGATCTGGAGAAGAGAAAGGGGATTTTTCCATGGTACCCACTTACACGCTTTATGTTGGCAAAGATTGTGTATAATGTAAGTGCTTCTCTGGTCTCTGAAAAAGATTCCATCACTTTCATTGTTTGTTTGAAAATTTCAAGATGCATAATGTATTGCTTTTTATGTATCCAGAATGAGATTCAACGGGAGGTTGATGAGCTACTGAGTAAGACGACAGACACATCAACTCAACCAAAACATCAGGCCGATGTTGAATTGTGTATAAAAAAAAAATATGGCAATCGAATGAGTAAATTATTGGGTGTCATGGATCCCAAGAATGGAGATCAGTGGTTTAGAATGATAACCACAAAAGCTTTGGAAGAAAAGGGATTCTCATTGGGTTTGGAGAAATTGAATGCTTTGCGTTTGGCAGATGTTTCTAATGAGACCAGGTGTCAATGGCTCAAAAATTGCTTGGGAGGAGCTGTGGCTCGAGACCAGTACAATATTCCTGTTGGTGACAAGATGTTTCGCATTTGGGTTGCCAGAGAAGTATTCTACGAGGCACTCAGATTGGAGGCTTTGAGGATTCTTGAGCTATGTCAGGATGTTGGAGGTGACCCTTTGCCAATGAGGTTTTTTAATATCAGACAAGAGGTTTTGAAGATTATTGCATAAAAATGAAGAAACCTTTCCAGTTAAAACAAAGCTTCCACTATACATTTGATTTTGAGTAACAATGTTTTTATTCTTAGGACTCTTTTGGTGTTGGGGGGGGGGGAAGGGAATTCCATTATATTTAATAACCACACTGACTTTATAGACTGTGCACAAGATCTCCTGGAGTCTGCCTGGAATTTGCTTTACTCTTGAATTCTGCAAACGTCATACACCGTCTGCATCTTATAAGAAGTTTCTATAAGGAAAAGGATGAACATATGTTGGTTTCACATCTGCATTAAGCATTGATACATTATGCTAATTGAAATTTAGGCTTAGGCTTATTACAGATTGACATTGAGATTCGATTGTTTTGAACGAAGTACCAAATAATGAAATTCATGTGAAAAATAGCAAGGATCAGGTGTTTTTAGCATAGATTGCAATTAGAGACTATAATAGTACCTTGCATATTTTTTAGCTTCCAAAGGATAGTATACAAAATGCTATGCCTGCAAACTCATTAAAAGAAATTTCAAATTCTAACTGGGAGTAAAATAATCGTTTGAAAATTTTTGAAGCCCTTCGCATTGATAATTATTATTATTTTTTAAGCTTGATTTGACAATGTGTTTTTTGTGCATGTTATAGGATCTCTGGAATCTGCTACAAACACTTTCACGAAATATTTTATATCTATCAGGTTCAGGTTTGGGGATTACCTTTTTGACTCCATATCTTCTGTGATGGAACCCATCCTGACCACCGAGGCAAAGGAAGAGGCGAAGCTAGCAGCAAAGTGTGTGATGTGGAGGTGACATCGAATGTTTTTACATTTGCATGGTAAAATTTGTTTATGTGTTATTTTTACTGTGATCCAACTTGATGTGTTCAATTGGACAAATATTTCTTTCATCTTAAAATGAAGCATGATGTGGAGGAAATGCCTCAGGTAATGGATATGTGGAATCAAATCTCCATGAAGAAGGAGGTTTCTATGTACTTTGCAAAGGCCAATCTCAACAGAAAAAATGGCCTGAGTGAGTGGGAAGTGAAGTTCTGTCCTTGGTGGATAGACTTCAAGGAGGGAGAATGTCCTCCCTCGGAAAAAACACAATACCAGTTGCATGAGAAAGGATGTTTGGTTGTGGATGATGATGATGATGCATCAGCGACAGAGATGGCACTGAGGTCCTTCCTTACTGCCGCTCCCGAGAAGCCTCAGGTTGTAGAGAAGAAGAGCAAGAAGAAAGTTGATGATGCTATGCAGCCTATAGACGTATTCACAACAACCTTTTAACTTTGCTCCATCTTCGTGTTTTCTTTTTGGTTAATTATTGCTTGCTTTGAATCTTATTTCATTTATAATTAAAATGAGTTTTTGTTTCTATGTACAGGATACCATGCCTTACACGCCTGCTAAAAGAAGACATGAGTAGTATGAGTACATGAAAGTGGACATGGTAGGTAATAACACCGAGTTAACATCTACTATTGAGGTCATTGTGGGTGATGTAAACATGGTTAAGGACGGATTATCTCATGGGGACAATCTACAAGAATATCAGGCCATGAAATGCTTTATGGAAAGAAATAATTCTTCCAGGAGGATTAGGAAAGGTAAGAGCACCACCATGAAAAGGTGATGAAAAGAGGACGTCCCAACATACATGTAAAGGATACATGCAAATCACAATCATGCATTCAACCTCATTTTGGATATAAGGATGATGTTAATTCTATATTTTTATCCATGAATGTGCCTTGGTCCCTAATCCAGCAAGGTTGGGCTTACCGAGAGAGAGAGAGAGAGAGAGAGAGAGAGAGAGAGAGAGAGAGAGAGAGAGAGAGAGAGAGAGAGAGAGAGAGAGAGAGAGAGAGAGAGAGAGAGAGAGAGAGAGAGAGAGAGAGATGTGCAGTGAGTGAGTGAGTGAGTGAGAGAGAGAACTGTTGAGAGCACTCACGGTTCTCACGGTGAGTGAGAGAGAGAGAGGGAGAGATCGGCATGTAAAACCCGGCTTAGAGAAAAGTTGGCACAAATTTGCCTTAGAATTGATTCCCATGGGTTGGATCCAGCCAACCCCTAAAGTGGCTAGACACATTTTAAAAGTAAGAAATTGACTTTTCAAAAAACCCGTCAAAAATATTTTGTGGTCAAGTTTTGTAAGACCGAGACAAGAGTGCCGGTCCACCTAGAATTGGGTCCCAACTCGTCCTAAATGAGGCTAGAGAAAATTTTGCGGCCTTAGAAATGGCCGGTAAATACTTTACGGCTTTTCAAAAAAAAAAGACCAGTTGTAAAAAAATAGCCAGTATGACCGTGCTAAAATCTTACCATGTACTGAGTCCAGTTTTTACTAATATATGATCACTCAGTGTATTTTTCAGGAAAACCGTGTTGGCGTGGGAGCCCTAATCAAGAATGCCGAAAAAGTCAACCACAGAAAGAAAAAAGAATCGAGAAAGAAAAGTTTCGAGTAAAAGCGGGACTGAGAAATATGGATTCAGTGTCAAGGAATCGCTGTTGGGGGTATTTCCAACACAACGTGAGCAAAGGGATAAATTTAATAATAAATGTGTTGCGAGGGCATGGCTTCCTGCATGTATAAGGCCATGGCCCAATGAGCACAAGAGCTAATTGTAAATAGAAATAATAGACTTGGGCCCTTCATAATTAAAATAAACTTGAGGCCCAAAGTCATTTTAAAACTTAGAGTTTAATTTTTAGAGTTGGGTCCACTTTTGGACTCACATGAATCTTGTGAATTCTAATGTACTTTTTATGGACCCTTGGATCAAATTGGGTCCAAGATGATTGGATAAGATCATTGTGAATATTAGCCAATAGGATTTTGGGACAAGGGCCTTCCCCATTTATAAAAAGACACCATTTGTACTCTATTTTGATGCTTAATGAGAAGGAGGAAACTCTACCATTTTTGGAAGAGAAGCATTCTCATTTGCTATACAATGCTTGCTATTGCTCTTGTTGTTTTTCATTTCCTTTCAAGTTCATACTTTTTGGTTTCAATAGTTTTGTTTCTCCCTTACCAAGTACAATGAGCATTTGAGCTAACCTCTCTCTCTCTCTCTCTCTCCCTCTCTTTCAACCCTACAGTGGCGCCGTTGCCGGGGATAGGTTTTCACTAACTAGTATAGTTGCATTTTAGTTATTTCTTGCTTTTTAGAGTAGTTTTATGTGGATTTTGGGGTAGAAAGAGTTAGTTTTATGTATTTTCTTGTGTTTGGACTGTTCCCAGCTAGCGGAGGAGGTGAGAGAGGGTAGAGGAGGCCTTGAACAGCCTCTGAAGGCTTGACATCCAAACCAAACCTGAGAAAACCCAAAAAACACACCAATTTGTATTTTGGAGGGAAAAAGAGCCAATTTTTTTATCAGATTTTGTTTTCTCCAAAACTAGTGAGAGTTAACCCTCGCACGACAGGCAGCAGCCCCAGGGTACTATCCCAGACCTACATAGAAACTTGTGAGAGTTAGTTCTAAGCAGATTGCAAAAATCAGAGAGAAAAACCATAAAAATTCAAAAAATCCTTGTAAAAAAACCAAAAAAACTCAAATCTTCACAAGAACTCTCACAGAGCTCCCTGAAGTTCCATCTCATCGAGACCAGGACACAGAGAAGCTTGTGAGAGTTAGTTCATTGAATAAGTGCATGTGCAAGAGTTCCCAGTGAAAAAAAAATGGGAAATTACCAAGGAACCAAACAATGGAATTTTCAGTTCCAATGGTCAAGAACCCTCGCAGAGAATTTTGACGTTCCATCTCAGTGAGACAGAACACAGAAGAGTCTGCAAGACTTAGTTTGATTTTAGTTAGCAAAAAATTGGGTCTAAGTGCTAAAAAATCACTAAAAAGTGAAGATCCAGCAAATCTTTCCAGAGAGAACTTTCGCAAACCACTCCAAACAATCCAGAATGTTGATTTCCATTAGTGATGAAGCCTGCGAGAGTTAGTACTGATTATTGGTGAAGATCAAGCCAAATTAGTGGTTTTAAACTCTTGCAAACAGTGAAATTTTTACTTAATGCAAGAGTTAACCCTTGTAGAGATTTTCAGAGTCAGATCTACCTTAAATGAAACTCATGTAATCCTTGTGAGAGTGAGATCCCACTAATCAGAAAGATATCAAGATTTTTTGACAGAAAAATAGCTAAAGAACCCTTGCACAACCAAGTCTCACACTAGTAACCCTAGTAGACTAGATCCATGAAAAGATCTACATCAGATCCAACTACTATCAAAATATCAAGACAATCAGTGTGATGAGTAAAAAGTTATTAAGGAAAAACCACTGTAAGAGGCCTGAATCCTCAATACCGGCCCATCATATCCATAAGATCCAGATTGCATCCCATTGTACCAGCAAGATCCGATTACCTTGGACTCTACCATCGGATGAATCTGAAATCTGGACGATCTGTAGCAAGAAGGACAACAAATCAGACACCAAACTTTCCCAAAATAATAGCTGTGCAACAAGAGGCAAAACTAGAACCAGTGCCAATGGATCCAATGGGTCAACCCGTACCTATCGCTCCCTTGCAAGCAGTCCAGAGGGCACCTCAGATGGAGATACCAAAATACGATGGATCATCAAATCCCATCTGCTTCCTCCAGATCTACGAGCAAGCTTGTGAAATCTACGGCGATCGGACACCTGTAGAGAAGTTGATGATGTTTCCCATGCCACTAGTAGCTGTGGCTCAAGATTGGTTTTTCAACTTGTTAGAGGAAGTAAAATCCACCTGGGAAGCGGTTAAAGTGGCTCTCATCACATTGTTGGGGGTATTCCCAACATATTGTAAATAAATAATATCGGTCAATAAAATGTGTTGCGAGGGCATGGCATCATGCGCGTATAAGCCCATGGCCCAATGAGCACGCAAGTTGAGTGTAAATAAAATAATATACTTGGGCCCTTTGTAATTAAAATAAAACTTGAGGCCCAAAGTTAATTTTAAACTTAGAGTTTATTTTTTTAGAGTTGGGTCCAATTTTGGCCTCACATGAATCTTGTGATTTTTCTTGTACTTTTTATGGACCCTTGGATCAAGTTGGGTCCAAAACGAATGGTTAGGATCTACGTGAATATTAGCCAATAGGATTTTGGGGCAAGGGCCTTCCTCATTTATAAAAAGACACCATTTGTACTCTAATTTCATGCTTAATGAGAAGGAGAAAACTCTACCAATTTTTGAAGAGAAGCATCCTCATTTGCTATTCACTACTTGCTAATGCTCTTGTTTGTGTTTTCCATTGCTTTCTATTTTCATGCTTACTGGTTGCCATAGTTAATGTTTTTCCATTAGCAAGCATAAAGAGCATTTGAGCTAACCGCCACTCTCACTCTCTACCTCTCTCTTTCTCTCTTCCCCTCTCAATCTCTTCTATTCTTCCCTTTCCTTTCTCCAACAATCATGATGAAGGTAGTTTAGGGGAGTAGGGTTAGGGGTGTGTAGTGTTAATGGTGGTAGAGTTAGGAAAAAAGTAGGGAACTAACTAAAAGTAGCATCTATTCATAGTTGGGCACCTATCCAGTGATCTAACCCTTGTATAGCTGCATTTTAGCTATTTCTTGCTTTTTGGAGTAGTTTTAGGTAGATTTTTGGGTATTTAGAGTTAGTTTTCTGTATTTTTTTTGTGTTTGGACTGTTCACAGCTAGCGAAGGAGGTGTGAGAGGGTATAGGAGGCCCTAAACAGCCTCTAAGGGCTTGAAATCCAAACCAACCAGCAAAAAAACCCAAAAAATACACCAATCTGCATTTTGGAGGGAAAAAGAGCCTGAAGAGAAATCCACTTGAGAGGCGGTTAAAGCGGCTCTCATCACGTGCTTTAAACCAATGAAGCTCCTAGAAGACTCGTTTCTCCTGCTGAGCAAAGTCAAGATGGGAAAAAGAGACAGGGTCAGAGACTATATTGAACGGGTCAAACATCTACGATTCGAGTGCAGTGCAGCCCTAACTCCCGATCATGCGGTGATCATGTGGTTCCTAGCAGGACTACTACGGAGCATCAGAAGAGAACTGAAACGACGGGAGTAGATGCCACCAGGAAAGAGGATGAGAGATCAGACAACGAATATCCATTCACCCATACTCCTACTCCCTCGATAGCATCATCATCATCAAATGCTTCTGCTCTATCCACAGAACTGCTGTTGGATCAAATGACAAAATTACACAAACAACAAATAGAGCAGTTTACGACACAGTTTGATCAGAAACTAAAAGCCTTACAAGGAGCTGTAGCAGCAATGCCACATCTACCGGAACCAAACTAGCTTCAGTATCCACGACGCGAGAATGTATGGTGTTTAGTATGCACACAAAACCATACAACAAATGAGTGTCCAGTCCTAAAGCAAAATCTGAGACTGACACATAGATTTTGCCATCTGTGTAATGCAACATTGCATGATACAACATTTTGCCCATTGAACCCCCAGATTGTTCAACAGAAGAGGAGCCCTTATCAGACTTCTTCAAGGGGCACCAAATGCGACACCAAGGTACGACGCACCAAATCAGCAACAACGTATGGACTTACCTGCACCACCGGGTCCAGCCAATCAACAAATGGCTCACGTGAACTTGACAGCAACAGAACTAGAGATGCCAGTACCACCTCAATCTAAGCAGCACCAATGGTATGGACCGGATGAATCATTTATGGATCCTACCATAAATGAATATATCGTGGCCTATGCAGCTCAAACTCAGCGTCAAGACGAGAGAAATTACGGCTATTACGGATGTGGTAAAAGGACACATAATTGCATAATGTCCTTACAAAGGACAATATACATTTTTCTGCCGAGAATGAGGTTATGGACACTACTACAAGAATTGTCCATTGAGACCTAGAACCAGTGCACCATAAACTTCATTGCAATACAACAACAGTTCCAGTGGGGATGCCGATGGAAGGGCAACAATTCCATGCCCCTGTGTTACCCGTTACACGAACACAGAAGAGGAAGGAAGTGGCTCCCTCACCGCCACCATCGGTCACTAATGACCAACCCTCGAATTAAGCGCCATATCTGAATGTGAGGGAAGAAAGAAGACAGTACCAGAAAATACGACACTAGGTACAAAGAGCACAAGAAAGAGCAAGAAAAGGACAAACCTACAGAACCTCCAACTAATGACGAATGGGAACCACAAACGGACTCACCATTGCACATTGATCAGAACGAGTAGTTGCATCATCATGAGCCATCTTTTCACATGGTGGAGCCTGAGGAATCATGCACTGAAAGGCTCACAATCTTACTGGTGAGCCGTGTTAGTTTATCTCTTGGAGAATTAATGCAGATTGCACCACAAGCTAAAAGCCTTTTGGCTGAATGGGCCAAAGCGAACGCAGAGCCAGTAGCGCCTGAGCTTATACATTGTATGGGCTATGAAGAGACTAGTAACGTCCTCCACATCGGGGCAGCATGGAAAAGTGAGGAACACATCATTCACCCTACCAATCAAACACAAGAGATTCGAGGACGAGGTAGCAGAAGTACATGGAGGATCAGGTGTCAATTTGATCTCCACTACTTTATATGAAAAGTGGAATTTACAGGGGTTGAAGCCAGCAAGATTTGTCATCAAGCTAGCGGATCAATCTTGTGTAAAACCAAAGGGTGTGGTTGCCGATATCCCTGTAAAAATAGCAGGCATGCAGTTTGTGATCACCTTTGCAGTAATGGATATACTTGAATCTCCAACTACATACCGTGTTTTACTGGGAAGACTATGGTTGAGAACTGTGCAAGTAGTACACAACTGGGGTATGGGAAAACTCACATTTGAAAATAGAGAGCAGGCTATAAAGGTTGATCCAACCACATGGGCGGTGAAATCTATTGCACCTAAGGCTGATGACGAATCATCCACGACAGATCACACGATTGCTCACCCAAGGCAAGCCAAGGGTGGTCATTATGATTCAAAGACGGATGTTGTGAGATGGACGTATGCATTAGCAACGATTGACTGCCAAGTATGTCAATACGAATTTGATCTTGAACCCATCACATCTTCACCCAACTGTTACACCATGGACACACCAATCACATTTGGGGTGAATATGATAAACGTAGCATGGCTGTCAACAGAACCTATTGAGAACCCAGTGGATGATGTCTAGTTCCTTGGCAACATGCTTTGACTTACAATAAGGAGACTGAGCTGACTGATGAGCAGGTCCTACATCACATGGATCCAGATCGTTACGGAATTAAGAAAGTACCAATTCAACCGCCACAAAAATCTGCTATGGTAAAAGTCTCAAGGATAGATCCACCAAGGGCACCTGCAAACAACAAGAATCAGTTGAAGCAATGCTATAACCAGGTGATCTGATGGAGTGATCTACCCGAAGAGGCTATAACTACAGTGGATGTTGATTTACACAACCACGAGGCAAATATCACACCAGTTCCGATGGAAGACAACAAGAACGAATCCACCATTATTACAAAAAAAGACAAAATAAGGTGTTGGACTCCTTGAAGTCAATCAAGATGAACTCGGATACAGCGTCATCCTCTACTCAGATGTCGGAGAACCAAAAGATGACTAGTCGGGCTAAGATCAATATGCTGAAAGAGGAATGTCGACGAGCACCAGTTCACGAGATGCCTGAAACCTTCAAGAATTATACCTTGGAGGACGTGGTAATTATGATGCTGCAAGCCCAACGAGAACCTGATCAAAGTCAAGCACCAGCGGAACAAGTCTTCGAGGGACCTGCGCGAACACAGCCAATGGACCTTGCGGAGCCAGGTGAAAAAGAAAAAATAGTGCATGTGGGAGAGTAGTTAACGCCCACACAATTCAAAAGGCTACGATCGTTGTTGGTGGAAAACAAGAACTGTTTTTCCTGGAGTTACAGTGATATGAAGGGCATTCCACCAACAGTAGTCCAACACACCATACCCTTGGTGGATGAAGCAGTCCCCAAGGTGAGTCAATACTACCGCTACAACCCGAACTACACAGAACTGATCAAGCAAGAATTGCAGAAGCTGTTAGATGCAGATTTCATTTATGAAATCAAACACATGAAATGAGTATCACCGATAGTTATAGTACCCAAGAAGAATGGCAAAATGCAAATCTGTGTGAATCTGAAGGCGCTAAATGCAGTCACCAAAAAGGATCATTTTCCTTTACCCTTTAGGAAAAGTGTCCTTGATAGAGTAGCTAGTGCCAAAGCCTATAGTTTTTAAGACGGCTTCAGCGGTTACAACCAAGTGAAGATAGCATCCCAAGACCAGCATAAGACAACATTCACCATAGAATGGGGCTATGCCTATAAGGTGATGCATTCGGACTTTGCAATGTCCCAAGCACTTTCTAGCGAGTCATGCAGGTGGCATTCAAAGAGTATTTGCAGAATTTTCTGAAAATTTTCTTGGACGATCTGTGCGTGCATGGACCAGACTCGGAACACTTATCCCATTTGGAAAAGGTGCTACAAAAATGTCGCAATTTTTAGATCTCCTTGAGTCCAGAAAATTGTCAATTTTGGATTACACATGGCTTGATTCTCGGCCATATAGTATCTAGACACGGGATCGCCACTGACCTATCATTGTTGATCTACCACCACCAAGAATGATTCGTGAAGTCTACATCTTTATGGGTCATGCTAACTATTATTGGATCTTCATTTTGGATTTTGTAGAGTTAGCGTGACCAATTTACAAACTCACAACGGATCCACATTGGAACGAGGAAGCCCTAAAGGCTTTCCAAAAGCTTAAAGATGCATTGGTTTCAGCACCAATCTTACATCCACCCAATTGGTCCATTGACTCTCATGTGCATATGGACGCATCGAAGTATGCAATTGGAGCAGTCTTAACCTAGCCAAGAGAACACAAAAAGGATTTTCGATCCGATTTGCAAGCCGACAACTCAATGATACAGAATTGAATTATTCAACCATAGAACAGGAAGCACTGGAAATGATCTATGTGGTTAAGAAGTTTCGGCACTACCTGATGGCCACACACTTTGCTTTTTATACAGACCATCAACCTTTGCTCTATCTCATTAACAAAACTTGCAACACAGGAAGAATCACTAGATGGCTAATTCTGTTGTTGGAGTTTGATTTTTGGATAGTAGTCCGCAAGGGAAAACAACACTACATGGCAGATCATGTGTCACGAATCAAGGGAAAGGAGGATGATATGAATCTTGTGATTTTATTGTACTTTTTATGGACCCTTGGATCAAGTTGGGTCCAAGCTGAATGGTTAGGATCTATGTGAATATTAGCCAATAGGATTTTAGGGCAAGGGCCTTCCCCATTTATAAAAAGACACCATTTTGGGCAAGGGCCTTCCCCATTTGTACCCTAATTTCATGCTTAATGAGAAGGAGGAAACTCTACCAATTTTTGGAGAGAAGCATCCTCATTTGCTATTCACTACTTGCTAATGCTCTTGTTTGTGTTTTCTATTGCTTCTATATTTATGCTTATTGGTTGCCATAGTTAATGTTTTTCCATTAACTGTTGTATTCTGGTGTGTATGCAGGAGTGAACTGGTGTTCGATCCCCTGTACTTCGTAGAATCTTGAGAATTCTGTGCTTTTGTATTCACCTCCATTGTCAGATCTAAGGATTTGTATCTTTTTCGAGGTGTGTCGCTCTACGAATGCCACAAACTTCTTGAAAGAATCAAATACATCGAATTTCTTCTTCAAGTAGTAGATCGTGGTCACTCGGCTGTAATCATCTATGAACATTAGAAAATATCTCGAACCTGAGAGCGAATCTGTTTTCATCGGTCCACACACATCAGAGTGGATGAGCTCAAGAGCTTCTTTGGCTCTTCTTCCCTCGTGAGTGAATGGATTCCGATGTTATTTGCCTTTCTGACAAGCTTCGCAAAACTCAGTCTCTGGCCTTGAAATCTTGAAACCTGTGACAATGTCCTTTCTGCTCATGTCATACAGGCTCTGCATGTTCAGATGATACATTCTTCTATGCTAGAGCTGATCTTCGTTTTCTGAAGCATTTAATATGCTTTCAGAGTTGCTGATTATTTTGGCCTGGTAGAGATTTCTTCCTCTGCATCTGACCGTCAACAACTTGTTTATCGTCTCCTCAATCATACGGCAAGTGTTGCCATCGAACAAAACTCGAATGACTAGATTTGCCATCTTGGAGACAGATAGCAGATCCTTTCTGAGTGAGGGCACATAGAGTGCTCCTGGCAGCTCTGCTTGGCCTGACAGTGTTCATAGCTGTCGAGAGCTGATGCCTTTGACATCGTATCTGCTTCCATCACCGGCCTATCGTTTTCGAGTTCACAAAAGTTGTTCACAGCTCCAAAATTGTAACAGGATATTTTCTATCCACCTTCAAACCTAGATCCAAGCTCAATCAAACATCAAAGAAATGAAGAGGATTATCTTGTTGTCACGCGAAGATTCGTTCCCATGAGAGCGATAGCATAGGTCATAATCAAGCAAATGCTTATGATCCTCATCTAGCACTAACCATCAACACTACAAACCATTAACAATAGTAATTAACACTACATTCATTAACACTACTCAAGCAATGATAGATCTTACTCTTCTCTCTCTCTTTCTCTCTCAAAAAAGTATAATAAAGATAAACTCCAACACGCATCAAATCCAACAATTAGCAAATTCAAAGAAAGCATGAGAGATGGAGAAGGAAAGAAGAAGAGCAAGGACATTCCATATCCATTACATAAGAGGCTCAACCTGCTTGTATTGAAATGAAGTGAATATGTACAAAATAACTCGAAACCACCACTATATGTAGTGGATTTTAGGGCTTTGGCCTCAAATCCTATTGGCCAATCTCCACCTCCCTTATTATTTGAAATTCAAATTTTGGGAGGAGCCCTTTTTATTCACTAACTTGACTATTAGGCCTTACAACATTGAAAGTCCCGCAAAAAGGCCTAAAGTCCTTTTATTAACTTCTAACTAATCAAACAACTATGTGATCATCGGGTTGGACTCCCTCTCACTTATTAGCTAGAGTTAGGGTTGCCTTGAGATTTGCAAACCCTCCAAGAAAAAGTCTTCTTGTTATCAAAAGCATTGTGCAAGAGAGGTATGGTAGCAATGTGAAACATATACTAATCTGCTAGGCAAGAGAAATTGTCTGGAAAACAAGTCATCTATCTCATCAATGCGTAAAAGTGCAAAATGTCCATAAAGGGACAGAGATGATGTCAAACAAAAGGAGAGGCAAATTTGGAGCAAATGGGAGGTAAACTAGTTCTTGGGGCTGCAGGTGGATAGGGATAAGTGAAGAAATTGAAAAGTTAACTGAGGGGAGCTCAATATTTGAGACTTCACATGCTTACAATTGGGAGGGTATTTCTACATGAGCTAAGACTTTGCAATGATGCAACCAAATAAATGTCTTGGTAGCTAGTTGTGCAAGGGCACCACTTAAAATTGATGTTGAAGCAGTAGGCCATGTGCTCCACCTATATACCCTCTTCTTGCAACTGAGTAAATTGGCAAAGGGGTGGCGTTTTCACTTACAAAAACATTTCGGAGGTATTAGAATTGCTTATTTCTCAAAAACACTAAAATTGGATAGTTTTTTACTTGCTTTCAGAAAATCGAAGATTTTTTATGGTTATGTAGGTAGAAATCGGTTAGTAAAAAACTAATTTGGCTACCAACCAAAATTCTACAACAGAAAATTGACTACCAAAAAAGTAGAAAATCACACCAAAAATTGTGATAGCATGCATAGTAGGGTTGTTGTCCAGTAGAATCATGTTCGATTTCAACCAAACAAAAAGCAAACCCTTGCATAGACTTCCAATTGAAATTTAGATGTGGCTCTACTTATATGTTCCCGACCCTGGGGACACATTCCTCTTGACATTCACGACACATACAAATACGTTTCTCCTCAAGTTCCGAGCCCCATAAAAATGTGTGATTTTCTTCTAACATGCATGTAACGGACATTCATGCCCATGGCATAGTTTGTTGTGATAGGCCTCTCGAGGGGTGAGGGGTGGGGTGAAGGGGCCTTCTAGACCTAGTGTTTATTGTCGTCTTTACATGAGAATTTCATGGAGAGTGATTCCCAATGGTATGATGGCCTTACCCTAAGCCATCATACTAGGGGTTGGCTGGTGGAGAGAGAGAGAGAGAGAGAGAGAGAGAGAGAGAGATATGGACAAGAAGCAAGGGAGGTATCTGGAGTGGGCGCAGCTGAGAATGGAAGGTCGGCCATTGATGGCGGGCCTCACCCTTGGCCCCTCTTCGCTGCTTTGGGTGGCATGCAGAACGTCCTCCAACTTGGTGCAAGTTTTTGAAGATGGGCTGCTGCAGGTAAGCACCTGATCAAACTGCATGTGTTCTCATTTTTGCTGGCAAATACTACAGGTCCTCTCTGGTCAATGTGGGCTTATGCAGCTACCTTAGTAGTGAAGCTTCCTTGTGTCGTTTTGCTTCTGATGGATTAAATTTAGTGTTCACTATTTCACACTTTAGCCATATCTAGCACATTGCAAAATGCTTCTTACCCACATTGGGTACTCTTACCCTTCATCGATGGACATAGAACTTCAACTTAATCTCAGGAAATTTGTATGGGTTTTTTTTAAAATATTGCTGGGTTTGCTGAATTTGATAGCAATGCACTTAGCATCCACTATTTAAACTTGTTTTGTTAGTTCGTAACTACTAAGACATTCGTCACTTTTTAGAACTTGCACCTAGAAGTCTGCACACAAGGAGCTTACGACATCATTAACTAGCAAGAAACAAAAATCGATGATATGGTCTTATTCAACAGCAATGTGGACACTCTTGTCTATTTCATCTCTTTGTCTCGTGTAGTTTGTTCTTACGGTATGATGTATACCATTTGATATGTTCTGTTTTGTGATATATTCTAACACCATGACATTGCGCAAGACATCTAATTGTTTGATGGTGCCATGTTGCAGCATTATTATTGGTACATAAGTACAGTCAACCCAAGACCTCTAGGCTAGAATTGGGTGATTCAATCACTAGAATCTAGGTTTGTTGTAAAATCGGTGGTCCTGAACACAAAATCCTTCAAGGTACTTGGGGTGCTCAACTCTTACAAGATCAAGTTACCAGGATACGGATTGACTTAGATGATGGATATTAGTTGAATAGGATTGTTGATCTCACTCAGTTCACTCTTGATCAAGGTATTAGTGCTTCAGATGGCTCCAGAAAGTCTGAAATAGCCAGCCACCTGACCTTCCTCTTTCTAGCTAAACCTATAAGGCTGGTGAAAGACGGCTGGTGAAAGACGGGTTGACTACCAAGCAGTACCCTTATTCAATGGTCTATTTCCTTCGCAGGTGGTTATTCGTGAGGTAATGCAGAAGTGATAACATGTATAAATTCATCAAAAGTCTTCTGTTGCTCATGGCCTCTTAGATCAGAATTAAAGTTTTCAAAGAACACTACATATCTATTATCCATAACAGATTTGCAATGGATACTTTTAAACAAGATAGAACATCTCATATTCAAAACTCAAAATGCGCTCCTTTGATTCAATAGAAGAAAAACTTCAATAAGCAGACACATCAATCTCTCTTCAAAAGAAACTAAGCTATTATATTTAGTTTTTTTTACAGCTGATTTTATAATCAATCTTCAAATTGTCCAATTTTTTATAAAAAAGCTCATACCCTAGAATAGTATCAATCCGATAATTATAGCATGGAAATTATCCAATTCTCTATGGTCTTGTAGTTCCAAGTTTAAGTTTACTATCTACTATCTTTGTTGGGAAATCTCCTGGCCGATAAGGGTGCAGTGGGTATCTTGACACGAATTGTTTTGTCCTCTGATACCCGTTGTTGAGATTTTCACAGAAACAAACCCAGATGGAATTCGATTTTGTCCTCGGGTCTACTGCCCTTTGTGACAGGATCTACAATCCTCCAAAGTGAGGACAAACACTGTTGACCTACGTAGAATTTACTTATGCATTCGACAAGGTAAAACCAGCGTGCGGAATAAGATTGAAAACCAGCTGATTACAAACATACAAACATCAGACAATTAAGTGTTCGATCATGTCCAAGACAAGAAACTCTTCTGCATAAAACATCTATTGCATTATCAAAGAATTCCTTAAGCGCGAAAATTACGAAGTGATAACGGCAGCTTGTGACAGACCACACAGCGAATCAAAACTTGTCGCGCTTACTAGCGGACTTCTGGAACCTTAGCTTGCTGGCTACACAGTGCTAGGCTTACATTGGTATATTGCCAATCTACTACAACTGCATAATTAATAATCAAGATCTACATGTATGTAGAGAGGAGGACACGATTAGCAAATCAGGAGATTACAAGAAGGGCTGATTAGGCACGTCCTAACGGTATCCTATCAGTCTCCGGAGGATGACGTCCTCTGGTACTTCCTCGATCTCATCTGTCCTTTCACGCGTGGAGATCCGCCGTCGCTTGGGTCTTCGTGTCTTCTTGTGCCTTTGGCTTTGACATTAGGTCGCCTTGGGTCCACAAACCTTTTATCGTCGTGTTCGTGTGACCTTCAATCAATGAACGTTTGACCGTCGTCTTCATGCCAAATGCACCATACACTTATCGGGTCACTTGCTAATGTGGGAGCTTTTGCACCAAATGAGAAAATTGTGAGTTGAGGCTTAATCCAATAACACATTCATGTCATTTCTTTAAAAAAAAGCTCTAAAGTGAAACAGATCATTAGGTCCAAAGGAAATAGTGCTGCGACAACAAACACATAGGTAAAGAAAATTCCACCAAAGAAAATTTCCCCACCAAGTATTTGAACCATCTTCACGTGTGATGAAATTTTTTTTTTCTTTTCGGATGCTACCTCCTCAGATGTTGTTGTTGTTGGTGCTTCTTCTTTGAGGCTACCAAGTAGAATCATCGACCTTGGTAATCCGGATTGTATGCTTGAGTGATCGCAATGCATTACAATGACACTCATTTTGATAGTTTGCAGGTCAAACAAAAGAATTTGATTATGAAATCGATAACCTAACCCTAAGGGTGTGGCTCATGCTCGTAGTTGCATAGGTGAAGTGAATCTACTTTCCTTCACCCAAATCTCTACAAACTTTCCGAAATTCAGCAATCATTTATGGTTGGCAGTGTTTGAGAAATTGGAGCCCTCACTTAGTTCAATTCTTTCGATCATCTAGAATCTGATGGTTAGACAAAAAGAACTAATCAGACTATGGAGGATATGCTTTGCGCATTTATTTCTAATAAGTAGCCTCAATGAGAAAAGTACCTTTCCTTGATTGAGTTTGCTTCAACAGTAATAACCATTCAACCATAAGTTCCAGTTCTATGCTTCTGTATGGCTTTTAGCCTACATCCCCAATCTCAGTTGAGACTAAAGGGATCAAACTCCAGAAGGTGGTTGATTTTTTTGCATGATATGTGGGAAATGTTATAGTTGGTATGTGAAAATGTTGAGAGTGCTCAATATTGGGCAAGACATTATGTGAATTTGAAGAGATTTCCTAGAGAGTATCGAGTAAGTGATTGGGTGTATCTAAGGACACGTAAGCACTTGAAATTAATGCCTATAGGCAAACATTACAAGCTAATTATAAGGTGTTGTGGCCCTTACAAGGTATCGAGGAGAGTTGGATATTTAGCTTATCAATTAGAACGCATTGAAGGAATCAAAGGACATCCTGTGGTGAGTGATACTTTTGCTTTTGGTAATGAATTAGGTTTTTGTTGAAGATATACATTCATATGTACATCACCTTCATCAACCTTGGTATGATAATGAATGTAAATAGCTCCATGTACAAATTATTCATGTACAATCTTCATTCTCTCATCATTTTTGTAACCTCAGACATTTATAGCGTTACACTTGCCATTACAAAAAGCGTTCTTATGATACTTCTGAAGGGAAGAGACTTGTGGATCTTCTCTATAGTTCTTCTTTTGGTACTTTTTGGTGTGAGTTTATCCCCCTAGCCCCACCTCCATTGTCTATGAACTTAGTATGCCACATCACTCTACACCTTTCCCATCGAGCCTATTGTGATATCTTCTCGTCCCTCCACCTTGTCCTTTCTCACCTTAGATATGGTTTTCATGGCCACTAAGAAGTTGAAATCCTGCCAAGCACGGGATATCGATGACTTAGAGGTTGAGCTCCTGATTTGTGCCGTTAATGTACTAGAACCTATTCTGGCCTCACTCCTTAATCATGTTGTGTCTGGTTTTCCGCTATCAGGGTGTACCAATATCATCCATCCCATCCACAAAAGTGGTGACCCCATGAAAACTGATAGTTATTGTACCATTATGATTGGGCACATTGCAACTAAGCTTTATTGCACTATTCTTCAACCAATGGTTAGTAGTGAGGCAGAGACACGAAGATTACATGCCTTGGGTCAGGCCGGTTTCAGGGCACAACATTCCACCATTGATGACATTCTGAGCCATCATTGAGGAGGCTAGATCTAGAGAGAGTTAATTGTTGCCTTGTGATTTTTGGGAAGGCTTTTGACTCAGTTCCGAGACACATGCTCATACAAAGATTGAGGGATCTTGGCTTCTTTACTGATACCATATTGGTTGTCATGGCATTGTATGAATAGGTTTGGAGATGCTTCATATCTAAGGAGGCTCTCTCTGAGAGAGTTAGGAGTATGATTGAGGTGAAGCAAGGTTGTTCGCTCTCCCCCACACTTCTTGGTTTGTATATTGATGAGCTTGAGAAAGCCATAAACCGGGATGGTCTTGGTGATATACTCATTTCCATTCTACTTTATGGTGACAATGTGGAATTGATTTGTCCCTCTGGTGAGCGGTTGCAACGACATTTAGATTGCAAGTTTTTGAATACAGGTGTTGTCCTCTTATACTTTTTTGGCGACATCCTTCACTTGTCCAGTTTTTAGTATGAGACAAGCCGCCATGGCTAGACTAGGAAAGGGTCATGCTTCTTTGGTTGGTCTTGAGTTGTTTTGCTTCAAGAAACACATCCATGATGCTCCAAGTAAGTGTAGATTGTTTGACACCATTGTTTCATCCACAACTATGTATGCAGCGGAGGCCTGGTGCACATGGATTCCCGAGTCAGAGCGAACTAGTATTTCTCCTCTACAGGTCACTATGCTTGCATGTATGATTTGGGCATTGCTATCGCTCCTATTTTCTAGAGCTGGATATTGCCGGGGTCCTCGTTTTACCTCATTACCTGGATAGTGGAATCTCACATTGCCTTCGTTTTACATTGGGACAATTCGAAGTTTTCTCACACCAGTTATAAGTGGAGACTAGGCTCTTTCGGGGCATTCCTCACATGGCTAGGCCTTGTCATATATGCACATTGGGGGAGGTGGAGCATTTCCTTTTCAGATGCCCTGTTTATTACGAGATCAAGGGACACTACCGTTCTCTTTTCTGTGATTCTCCAGTCACACCACATTCTCTTATTTCATACATAGACCCATCCTTGGTGTGTGGCCGATGCGTGAGATGTTCCTTAGAGCAAAAATTGAGACTGAGACATTGTCAGAGGATGAGTCAGATATTCCTTCTTGAGACCTTCACTGAGATCGATGACAGTGTGTATTGCTTTGAGACCGAGAGACCTAGGGCTCATGCGAGAAGGCCCATTGTTTCCTCTTCAGCACCGGCATCGTCATCTATCCTTGCTTTCTTCACCAAGGGTAGATAGATCTGAGAGATGATATAAAGGAGAGTAGTGTAACTAAAGCGGCATAGCAACAGATTGAAATTGCCTATCATAAGAGTAGAGCAGAGATCAATTTGGTTTTGCTAGTGTAATCCTTTTATATAATAGTTGTTTGCTTTTTGGAGACATTTATATGCTACTTTAGTTTTAATCATACTTAAAATGTACTCATTTGCTCTTATGTGCCTTTTGGCATTCAAAAGACATTAATAAAGCTTTCTTTCTTTCTTTCTTTCTTTCTTTCTTCTCTCTCTCTCTCTCTCTCTCTCTCTCTCTCTCTCTCTCTCTCTCTCAATACCCCTACCTTTCTAAACTCTGCCTATTGTACCCTCTCTTTTCCTATCTACTCACTCACCCTTGTTTTCAAACAAGAAAGAAGGCAGAATTCTGAGCATGGGAAAATTTGTTAATATGTACTTGCAAGTGAGAGAAATTTTGCAGTATTTGATTGCCATTTTTGAAGTCCTTCTCTTGTATTAGAACCATGAATGCTTGCGTATTCATGACAACTTTTGTTGGTGGTTAATTGCATAATAAACATTTACATCTTTGGGGGGGGGGGGGGGGGTTGTGATTTCCATCTTGATCCCTCTATGATGAGTACTGTGTGAATGATAATTGTCCTAAACCAAAAACTTGAGACTAGCACTTGTTGTTGCTATCATAGAAGACTAGGAATAAAATCAACAAAAGAAAACCCTATGATAATTTGATACCGGATGGTCTGATTCGTTCCCAGTCGAATTGGACAAAGGGCCCCCTGGCACATTGCAATCAACTTTATTCTACTTGTCAGCATTGCTCCGCGTATTTCTCCTGTTGATTAGCTTGTCCTTATTTCCTCCAATGGCTATCTGGAGGATGTGGTAAGTTGGCTCTCTTTTGCTTCTTGCGTCTTCACGAATTTTGTCAATTCTACTTACCTGCTGTTTTCTCTACACCCTCCTCGTCTTTCTCTACTGGATGCCATTGAGAATGATGAACATGGCAACAACGTTGAAGCATAAATGTTCTGCAGGTGGCACTTGCTATCCAAATAATGATAAGGAGAAATGGAAACTACTTGAGAACGCAAATGTTGAAACCAAGAAGTCTGTCTTCACCCAAGATAAAAATGGTAGTAGAGGATCTAGTCAATGTGCACAGAAGTTGATAAAGAAGAGGACAGGACGTAAAGGTCAGAGACCTAACTCTGAAAGTTTTGAAGACTGCGAATAACCACCTCTTGCTGAGTAGGAAATGCTAACGCCATCACAACCAACACTATCTTGAGCCTCCTTAAGACTCTGCTTGACAAATTATCCACTAGACGTCTGGGTATTTGGATCAGATTGCTCTTCAAATATGCTCAGCAGATGGCCAAATTTGTCTTATGTTTGAAACATTTTTAAAAGATTGATTGTTTTCTAAATACTTCTTTGATTCATGAATCTGTTTGAGGATCAAACCTTCTCCTGAATCTTTTCTTAATTCATCAGAAAAGGTTAAAGATTCAAGTTTCCATGCACATACATTGTGTTTTTTCTTCTGATGCAGACGACGTTTTGGAGTGTATGTTGTTTTTGTCGTTCTTTCTTTAACTATGCTTTAACAAGGTTCCACACTTTCTTGCTCTCACAACTTTTAAAGCCGCCTTCATATGTCAAGCAACTGATACCAACTTGTCTTTCTATGTAGTAGTCAGTGTGGCGATTTCCAACCGATCCAGTTTATGTGCACCTTGGTCGTTCTGTTTCCAGGAAAAGTGAAGAGAGCAGCAATTTGTCTGAATCAGATGAATGCTTAAGAAAGGAGCATGGAGCTTCTCTGCTAGCTATCACATCAGATGGTTCTGTTTGGCTTTTGGACTTAAATCAGCAAAATCATAGCTTGAGCAGGCAAGTTAGAAATTTGGCTATGGCCGGACATCAGCTTTCCGCCTCATCCTTTCTATTATAATGCCAAGCTGTAATATCAGCTGCTTTGTTATAAGTGAGAGGCAAAAGATTCAAAGAATTTCTACTTTCTGTGCGTATAAGCAGCAGGACAGCTAGTTTTTCCTTTTTGGGTTTCTCGTAAGTGGCTAGATTAAGCATTTCACAAGCATAGTTTCACGCCTTTTCTGAATTCTTGATCAGGCCGACAAAGAAGCAAAAAGAAGCCACGCGTGATGGAGTTAAGCAGGTGACAGGAATTGTTGATCAAAAGAAAGCAAGTGATGTGCAAGAACCTTCATTTTCAAAGCATAAGCTTCCAAAATTGCAATCCAAGCAGGATGAATGGGGCCTTTTTGATGACATTGATATGTATGATAGCCAAGAGCTGTTTGGTTTTGAAGATGTTCTTGACACTAAGAAAAAGGTCTCCAGTTCAACTACAAAACATGTGGAGGCCACACAGAAAAGATCGTCTGCAGGTGCGCCTGCTATTTCAACTTCCAATGAGACACAACCTCTTATGCTACTTTGGAGAAAGTTCAAAGTTTCAATTCTTGAAGAGACGCCTCAAAAATTGAAAGTACAACTTGTTGCACCAACTATGAGCCTGGGTGTAGTTCCAGGTGCATGTTTGGCATGCTTCGGACCACACAGATCAGTAAGTATGTTCTTTCAACAGTCTTTTTTTCTTCAGGATTTTGCATTCCTAAGTACCCTCTGCGAGCTGCTGTAGTGAGTGCCTTTATTCCACACAGATTTCAACTAAAGGCTAATGCTGTATGGACTTTGTTATCTTTGAGTTCTTAAATTTTCTTGTGGGTGCTCTACATTTTTAGGTTGAGAGTCTATAGCTAATATGGCAAAAAAGTATATTTTAGATTATGTCTAGGATGATACCCACCATGACAAAGAAGACATGTAATTTTCAACTATCAGTTCTTCTTGCTCAAAACCTAACTAGAAAGCATAGTTTGTGAGAAAGCACCATTGAAGTTAGAAAGAACCAGCACAAACCAGTGCCGTAGTTGCGACCAATGTCCAAACATGAAATGTTTCAAACGTTTGGAAAGTTTTTTTTGACATGTTTGCAACAATCTTCCCACTTTTAAGTGAGTTAAATCAAAAGTTTTTTACTGTTGTCTACAAAAATAACCATTACCAATTGTACAATGAAAGTAGGTTGGTTATAATGCATCTAGTGACTGGTCAGTCGAAGTAGTATAAATTGCTACAACTCATTTGGAGGTCCTGTTCCATATGAGTTGGTGCAATGGTTGCTACTTTAGGGCTTTAAACTAATACAATGGTGTTTGCGTGTGACTCGTCACCTATCGCCTAGGTCATTGTGCACTATGGTCCGAAGCTAAAGATTTTAACAATTTTCTGAACTCATAACTGAATACCCAAATTTTCAGCAACCTTATTCACTATGCGACTCAGTGATATTTGGGAGCTAGAAATTTTCAAAAAAATAAATTGCTATACGGAAATTCCAATTTGAATCTAGAATCTCCTCTGGAGGGTTGGAAAGCAATTCTTCATTACTGCAAATAATGGTACAACCCCTCCCTGATTTGAGCCCTGGGATTGTTTCAAAGGAACTTCTTTATTTTTCCCGATAATCTACAATTTTCAAGCTGAAACATGGTATAAAATGCAAGAAGTTTTGTGAAAAAATTGATATTTAACAAAAGCACAATAGGGAAAAAGCATTCTTAACCATCAACAGTGGCACTATTCAAGTTCTTTGCCAAGAATTTATTTCTTTCCAACCATCCTTCATTTGCAATTCTCCCAGTCAGCTCTCACTGAGCTATTCAGTAGTAAGTACCTTCCCAAACATTATGTCCCAAAGTAGAGCTTCATCAAACTTCTTCTATAATTCACCTATATGCATAACTTTATTTGTGTTGATATACAGCTTTCATATGTATGCATGAACTATAGCTGCAGCTGATCGTAATTCACTGCGACGGCGTTCCAGAATGCCAGCGATCAGCAATCTGGACAGCAGAATGCTCTCTGAATCACTTTTTTGTTTTAACACTAAAACTCGAAAAAACACAAAAAAAAACACACAAAAACTCCAAGAAAACACCAAAACCAAAAAAAAAATCAGAAAATTAAAAAAAAAAGCAGCCATCTGGGAAGCCCTGATAGGGATTCTGGGATCGCTATCCGGAATGCATTCCCAATTGGACATGCAACTATGGGACAAACAAACTGATAACTTGAATACGGAAAAAAGGGAAACCTTGAACTGTCTCCTGTAACTTAGAAAGCTTACCAATCCGCAAATCCCTGGTGAAACTCCATTATGTGCATCCACGACAGTTATGGTGACATAGACAAAATATAAACATCCTCTACTAGAATTCGGCTTGTGTTTGTATCAAAAGAGGAAACAAAGTTATTTAGCTGTCCAGCATAGTTTTACGCCAATCCTATTCACTTTCTTTCTTCTTACAACCAACTTCTTGAGCTTTTTCCTTGAGCCACTAAAAGAATGCAAAACAATTTTTGAAAAAACCTCCTTTAATCCGTGGTTAAAACATTGTGAGCAAGCGCACCCAAAAATTTGAATCAGAGCTAAGGAATCATTTGGGTCTTCTTTCTTCCCTTTGTTGAGTTTAATAATGACAGTTTTTCATCAAGATAAGTACTGCATTTATGGTGTATCCCATTCTAGTTTTCCAAAGGTTATCAACCTGGGTGGCATGCTTTTAGAGACAATATTGTGTTGCATCATTTTTGCTTCGCTGTCATGAGATAATTACTACTGCAGGACGCTTAAATGCCAGTGTCAATACGATCAACATCCTCGCTACACCACCTTTGTTAAGGGTATGTTGGTTGTTGCTCTCCTTTGCAAGGTCGCACTTTCTGTCACTAAGGCTGCTGCTCACTATTATGGACCTCTTGAGGCATCCAAAGTCCTACCTCCCATGCTCCTTCAACTCAGACTAGTCGCAGTCTCCCACTTTTCATGTCAGTTTTCTAGTTGCTGTTGTTCCTATGTCATATATTGTTTAACCTTTATTTCCCAGTGACAATGACCTTACTTGCATCCTCATGGGCATTATCTAGGCTCAAGTTTGCAACACTGCAGGTTCATTGTTGGATTTCCTGTGTTGTGGCATCAACTACATAATCCCGAGTGTACCGTGAAAACCAACTATGTAGATGAATAGGCCTATATACCTCATTGTTGCTGATTGATTAATCAGAGAGTAAGCTTTGTCTAGCAGCAGTTGGGTTAGATCAGCATCATAGATTAGATTTTAGGTGAGTGTTTGGAAACAATGGGGTAGAACATAACAATCAGAACAGAGCGCTTTCTCACACAAAATTGTGTTTATAGATATAGTGCTTTCATACAAAAGCTAGGCTCTAGCTGAACGTAGAGACTCTTCCCTGAGTGCAATCATTCATGTCACAGGTAATTGTCTTGACGCTGCTCGGTACTCTTAAAATATTTCAGGCTGGTTCTGGTTCTGCTGCAGCCCAGGCTTACAATCCGTTGGGCAATAATGTTCTGTCAACAGGTGAAAGCCATCAGACGTGTGTACTATTTGCCTCTGTTGTTGGTGGGACTGGTGAGGGAAGCATCCAATTATCAACAAAATTCTTGGGAAGTATATTCGCCAAGTGTGGCATTCAGCAAGCTACGAATGCAGTTTTTACAGGTTGCTAGAGCTTCATTTTTCTCAGCTAGTAGCTCTATTTTGCAATGATATGCAGTACTTCATATATACTCGGTTCCCTACAAGTTAAAGTGTCTTTGCTATGTAGTTAAATCTATGCTTGCATTTGAAAGGAGCTGCTTATACATAATGACTGACAATGTCGTACAAACATTTCCTACTTGGACTGATATCTGTTTCAGCTTGCCATATCCCTGACTGGAAAAAGCCATTGCTGTAATTTGATTTGAGTAGCAGTTCGAATCATTTCAAACTGTTCTTGGCAGTTTGAATCGTCCTACTGCAAAACGATTTTGAAAAACCTTAATTAAAAAAAGGTCGAATAAAACATGGGAATTTTTCTTTTGCACTATAAAGGTCAAACTGTGAATTGATTTGGCTAATGGGATCAAGTCTGGCATTGTAGATATTCTTACGTGTTTGTCATGGTAAAGGTGACACTGCTGGGAGAGTGCATGCAATCCCAGTCGATATTTCTGGAACAACAATGTGGGCTCCAATATTACTTTGTGAGCTCAAAGAGCCCATCCTTGCTTTACTGGCTGTTTCGTCTGTAGCACCTGCTTTTGAGACCAGCCGACCTGGAGATGGAAGATCTAATACAACTACAACAGATAAGAGCCCCTTCTTGAAAAGTAAAACAGTCGTCGATGCAAGAACAGAGCAAGAACCTAGAGAATACAATCATTTGTTGGTAATTGGCAAGCAGGGCCGAGTCATGGCTATGTATCCGAAGAACAAAAGAGAGGAGTCATTTCATTCTTTGTTCCTATCTGCTGATTGTTTGGAAGGATCTTCTTGGGCAAACCACCATACTTTTGCGGGAAGCCATATGGAAGGATTGGTTTTGCGTGACTGGGTGATCAAGTTCCCAGTTGTGGAAGCTTGCATTTTAGGGTCAGCCCAACTTTGTTACTGTACTGGATCTCGAATCTTTGTCATGGACCTTTTCGAAGACGTCAACTTTTCTTATGATTCATTTGGTTCACACAGACCAGCAGCTGCAGTGCTAGAGTCTTCTGCTGAGGGAATTACTAGGAAGAAATTGTACAGGAAATATTTGCATAGACGTCTGCGAGAAACATTTGTAAGTAGAGAAGTACCTCTGTCAGATACAGTGGTTCATCTGATAAGTAAAGTAAGTTTCAGTGGGACTGTGAGTGGAAGGCCTGTTGTTGCTCTGACATCAAAAGGCAGGCTCCTGTCAGTTGAAGTCTCTGAACATTCCCTTCTCACAGGAGAAGCTGACAGTAGCAGCAGCGCAGAGTTCCAGAAAAGTTGGAGCACAGTTTATACAAGAACAAAAGCAAGATTTACTGTAATATTGCTATTTTGTTTTGTAGATGATTGGATGTGTGACATAGTTGGTATATGATAGAAGTACAACTATAATATTTAGGTTTAGAATCAAAGTCAAAGCTATCACATTCACTATGCTTCTATGCAGGCTAGAAAGTTGAAACCATCTACTTTGGTGCCAATGATTTTGCAGGAACTAATTGAAAAAATAGCTGAAGCGACACAATTATTCAATGCTGTTCAAAGACGTGTGGTTGCTCTGAATTTTGCAATTCATGAGCTCGCGGCAGCACTACACATTGCATACCACCTTTCAACTGGTTGTTGTAGTGATTTTTTAAAAAGGCCTGCTTCTTTGCCTGATGGTTACAAGTTGATTCGGCAAATCCCAGAGTCTCAGAATCTTTCTACTTGCAGATTGTGGTGTTCACTGACAGTATATCATCACCCAAGTATATCTCTTTCTGCAGAGCATCTGCAGTTCTCACATTGCAATCACCAAGTTCCATTTTCGTCCACAGCTGTCTCATATGACTGTTCTACCAGCCCTATCCGTCTTTCAGTTGATCTTTACAATCATAGTAGTTTCCCACTTTCTCATCACTGGTCCATGTTATTGAAAGTTGGGCCTCTGATTTCTAGCTGTAAGTCAGTTGCATCCTTTTCTACAATCATCAATAGTGGACGTGGTCTGCCAATTGGCGGACACTGCACCTCTGATTTTGACTTTGTAGCTCCTTGCAAAAATTGGGAACCTTTGTTAGCCTCAATATATCTTTGCCATATTCATGATTTTCACAAACTACTTCTTGATAGCTCAGGTTCGGATAATACAGCCTCAGACGATTGCTTTCATGTCTCACCTTATTGTTATGAAATATCTGCTGGCAAGCTATTGAATGGCGATGAGGAACTTCAATTTTGGAATGAATGTGCATCAACAAGGCATGCCGGGAGTTCAACTTTGGATGAAGGTGCTCAAGGGTTTTTAAATACTCCAGGGGCTGCTTGCTTCTTGTTATCACAATACAGGATAGATGTCCTTTCATTTTTGATGCCGCCGACTTCAGGTCTGGGATACAAGTTGTATGACATCCTTTCTGAAAGTCAGGGTCACACGGAGCACGTATTTGGTTCATTCTCAGGAAGCATTACGCTGCAAGCCAGACCAGATCAGATGGATGCAAAGGCGACTGAATTATGGGCTCTGTTCTGCTTAGAAGATTTGGTGCAAAGATCAAATTTGAAGGTAAGATATAGAAGTTTTCTATCTGTTTCTAGTGTTGTACTTGCGACGAGTGAATTAAATAGAGCAGCTTATAGTTTCGTTCGTCGAACTTTTACGACCCTGAAGGTCATTCTCCTAGTATCAGTAGACATTGACTCACTACCCAACTAAAGAATCCTTCCAGACTAACCCTCCGAGTCATGCGGAGGTGCTGATAGTTATGTAACGTGTGTCTTGTGTCTAGGCTTGACTTGTGTTTTGAAACCAATCTTGTGAACAAACAAAGATACATTATACCCCTTTATCATGACTCATCACCAATGTCGCTTAGAAACAAGTGCTATCTAGAGACTAGATGATTACGTCTCACACTGCTGCTCACTGAAGGGACATGCTATTTGGGCTACACGGGCATCTCTTTTTCAGGTGCCGTTAATGCATGCGTTTTGGAGATTGTCTTTATGGATCTTTTTCTTTGTTGCTCATTTTCTACGTTGCTTCACCTATTAATGCTAGAAAAAGTGATGTCAGGATCAGGGCTATCCTTGCAACAAATTGAAGAAGGGTCTAAATAGTTATATAGCTTGGATATGGATATTTGCTAATGACATTTTGTAACGGGTTCTTCTCAGATTTGGACTCCTAAATGCAGGACAGTGGAAGAGAGTTATGGTCACAACCAGGACTAACCATTCCATGACAGAACATATAACAACAATTTGTCAATCCATTATCAATCTCCAACCTACAGGGGGATTATGCTCTCTGAGTTTGCCCTTGAAGAAGCTCACAAACTCAACATTAAAAAATATATCAGAAAAAGACTTCAGTGCTATTTATAGCCTCATATTAGGGTTTCTGGATAGGGTTGGGTGCCTACCTGTAGAGCAACAATTATACATTCTTGGTCCGCCAACAAACTACTATATATAAACACATCAATAGGCTCCCCTGTGGCCTAATGTATGATGGGATGGCCCTCCCATTTGGCATGGCAAAGATGCTACTCCCTGTATTTTATGTAATGTTGAAACAAACTGTCTCAAAAAATCTCATAGAATGCAGTTAAGGACCTTGGGCCCGCCATTAGCTTCACAATGGTAAGCAATACTCATCAATGTGTTGTATTCTCAACATGTGTCTTCTATATTTATTGTTGCCGTATAGAAAATAATGTATAAAGAAATGAGGTTGTGTAGCAATGTATTTAAGACCTACGGCAAGATTTTATAATTTCATTTCAAAAAAGGCCATATTCTTTTTGCTCTTTTTTTATTTGATAAGGTTGGCAACGAGCTGGTTATGTCAACGCCTGCGGGTGGAATGGTGTCTTTCTCTTTGGATAAGGAAGTGGCTGAGGATGGTATTGAAGCTTTCTGGAGAGTGAAGCTTCAAGCGTCATCCTTACAGGTCGGATGTCTTGTAAGAGAAGCAATACTTTCTCGCTTGGAGGAGCGTGAGAAAAACACAAGATTTTCTGAAGGAAGTGGCAATCTTCATTCTTCAGCCGACCAGCATGAGTTGCATTGCCTAGAAAAAGCCACCCAATTTGATCCTCATGAGAGATTACGAGATGTCGATGATGAAACGTTGATGGCTGTAATGAAGAACGTTGAAAAAATTGGTCATAGAGCGGAAGTGCTTCTAAGGTGCTGGGAGGATGTCAGAGCGTGTGCACAGCAGGAAGGAACAGGTGTGCTAAGACTTTTTGTTCAAAACAAACTTGGCCTAGTATACTTAAATTAACATTGAAGTTCAAAAACTATAAAGTTCCTTCATGTAATCAGTATACTTCTTTGCTACTTTTTCTAGTTTATAGCTTCAAGTCAATTCAAATGATTCAATAATTTCTTCCTGAGATTGAATCGAGCACTAACGAAGTTTCTAAGGAAAAGCAGAGACTTCAGAGAAAAAAATATTAAAATAAAAACGTTTTAGAATTTCAAATCGATTTCAAACCTTTTCAATTGTGGTTCTTTACTTCTATCCACTGGGCTGGAAATTTTTAAGATGTATAATGAGAAAACTCTTGAGAACAGTTGGAAGATTTCTCAAATTCTATTTGCAAGAATCTTGAGGGTTTATGATGGGGTACTTTCATAGCTATCCCCGGTGATTTTGCTGTTTGACCAAACTTACGTTCTTGATTATACACTTTTACATGCTAAAACTCAAATCAGCACTTTTACCTCTTGCAGATATTGTGATTAATCTATTGAATGACACTTATGCACTGGTCCAAGAGTTGCTTGAAGCTTACAGGACTTTTTGCAAAATTTCCCCTTTGAGGTAATCATTCACTGCATGTTTTGGCCATCTTCACAACTCTATATATTGGAGATGTGTTGCTCAGCAGAGGAGTGCGGCTAAAGATTGAGCTCACAAACGGTTGCAAAAGTAAGTTTGGTTTTGGCAAGTCTAACCAGACTAGTTGCCACTTTCTCACTAATTTCATGAGCATTTAGGTTCAGGCTTAATGTTCCTTTTGACAGGGAATTTATACCAGTCCAATCTTTTGAATGACAATTAGTCATTTACCACACCCATGATTTAAATCTAGAGCGTCATTGGTGCATTTTTGTGACTCTCGCTACAATTGACATCAATGTGATGCAGTTTTCTGGTCGCTGATTGTTTTGGTGTTTGTCTGTAGCCAGATTATTCCTGCACAAGTATAAAAGAACATCCTCTGCCTGGGTTTCTGCACAGCTATGCTTGTGCCACTTTTTGTATCTGACATGCTTACAATGCAACTTATCAGCATTTGTTGGCACAGCGGAAGTTGGTTGGTAGGGATTAGAAAGTACTATATAGGAGGTATTTTTCAAGATGAGATGCTCCATATGTTTTGCGGACAGATTGGGCTATCGAAGTGTAATTGCTTAGATATCCTGTTATTATATGTCATATGATGGAAATGTGGATTGCAACGTGTTCCATTTAAATGCATTTTCTTGTTTCAGTAAGTTCTGTTGTCCCAAAGTTTCCTCTTCAACCACTGAAGGGTAGTATGGATTTATACTCGTTGAATCTGACTCTGGTACGACAACGGGACTTACCTATGTGTCAATGTACCTCTTGTTATGTGGAACGCTCAAGAAACTCAGTCAACAGAATCTGATCAAATGCTGTCTATATATAATGCTACATTTCCATCATGCGAATTGGTCATGAGACATGCTTGTTGAAGTTTTGGAGTTCTGAATTACAGAAGAGGAAGCATGCACACACATACACGTGCATGCGCACGCTCACCAAACTTATCAGACCATCATGTTGGACAGCCTTTTCAAGTGCTAGCTAGTTAGATACACACAAGGCCAACTTTTCAATTCCATCATGCTTGAGCAGCTTTCAAATCCTCTCAAATCGCTTTTTAGTAAAATTAGTTTATTCAAGTTGCCACTCCACTAAATTCGTCTAAATACTGCTTAGAGGTTGATGGGCCACTTCAACCAAACATTAACTAAATGTTACCGTATGTAAAATAGTGAACCATCTTATGAGGTTCCAAATATCTTTGAATGGATTGCATTCAACATGTCGATGTAGGTTCCCTGCCAATTTCATCCTTCCCCCCTTTTTTTGTAGCTTTGTATGTCCATGTGCCTTAAACAAACTCACTCTTGACCTTGAGGCGAGGAAAAGACCTATTTAGTATTGTGCCCTATGTTTCTGAGCTCATACTAACCTTCCCATGTGCTTTTCTAGATTGATACAAGAATACAATGTATGTCCCACAAAATGACTTTTACAAAACTGACACATGTTGGGGTTGGCTTTGACCTTGATGTAGATGTATAGCCAATGCATGCACCTAGTGGCCAGCTTTGTGTAAGGATATTAAGCTGTTTATACAAAAATGTGATTATTGCCAACGTATAGGCAAACCCACGTTTTCGATGCATTGGCCTTTAAATCCAATTATTTCCACTAGCACCATTGAGAACTGGGCGTATTGACTATGTTGGACCAATCAAACCAATCACGTAGAAAATTAGAAGACCATATAATTCAGTGGCTATGGATTATGCTACTAAGATGGTTGACACGGAGACAACACAAAAAAAAATGATACCAAAACGGTGGTTAAGTTCCTATTTCAGAATATCATAACACGTTATGGCTATCCTATGGAGCTAGTTAGCAACGGAGGATATTGAGGTATTAGTCATATATTTTCTGTTCTTACACAAAAACTACACCATACAATTCAAAAGCTAACAAGTTGATGGAGCGAATGGCATTCTATGCAAAATCCTCAATAAAATCACCACATCTCATGCTTTGGATTGGAACCAGAAGCAAATAGCTACTAAGAAGTCGCCCTACTTCTTAGTTTATGGTATGCAAGCCATTTTACACAATAGAGTTTGAAGTTTTAAAGTTTTGAATCAACATAGAAGAATGAATGGACTTCAACATGGTATGAAAAAAAAAAATTGATTGCTACTAAGTAATTAGATGAAGAAATGAGACTCTCTAATTGAGACATAACTACGACATAACCGATAAAAAAAAGTGCTATGATTTTTTAATAAAAGAGGAGATTATATACTATTATATGATAATACGCATATATGCTTTTCTCAGGGCAATTCCATACTCTATGAATTGGACTATACAAAGTGAGAGAAAAATTTGAGAGAAAAATTTGACAACGGATTGGCAGACTTGCAAGGGCATTTAAAAATAAAAACTAAAAGGTCAACGTTATCAAATTTTTATGATGACGTGGAATTTTCCACCTCTCTCTCTCCCTTGTTATGTCTATCCATTCGGTGTGTCGTTTGTAAATTGACTATTCGTCTCTCTCTCTCTCTCTCTCTCTCTCTCTCTCTCTCTCTCTCTCTCTCTCTCTCTATTACGTTTCTTTTGTGCTTCATTTTATAGTGGGAGATATGTTTCTGAGCATCTAAGACACGATGACGTTGATACTAAGAAATATCTTGTGATTTTGGAACTGGACTGTTCATTCTAGTGTTACTAGGTTTGAGGAATTTGCTAAAATGCAAGGTGTCATTATCGAGTGGATTGAATGAAATCCTAATCGACCTCTTCTCTTATGGACTGACTTACTCACATTACTTTTGCGAAATACAAGCTCAAGGCATGAAACAAGACATTAATATGTTGTTGCTTTGTTGATTGAACATCAAAACAACAATGGCCACTGCTTCTTTAACGACTGTCATCCTTTTGTTTTCTTGCTATTTGTTTGTCCTTCACTAGTATTTGTGTCTTTTGTTTCAAATGTCGCTATTCACAAAATAATGAAATTAATAATCGTGGATCTCTTCCACCAGTCATATATGACTTAGGTGTTGCAATTGCTGATTAATTTTGTGGAGGATGGCTTTAATTTTTGTATTTAGAAGATTCCAGAATCTAGTTTTATCTGAGATAGAAACGCCACATAAAGCATCTACTCTACATCGTTTGTGTGCTGATGTGCATCACTATTCATGTATGTAATTATAGTGCACCTGTGGACTATGTTTCCATCTTTTTAGGGGTTTAAGAAAGCATAGTTTCATGAAAGAAATACGAATATGTGATTTTCAAGCTTGGATACTGCGAGACTTTAGAGTAGGAGCTTTGTTGTCTTCACTATCTTGAACGATACTAAAATGGATCTGAGGTGCTGAAACCTGCTGTCTGAACAATTTGTAGCAGATATGTTTTTGTATTTTTTCATATTTGGACCATTCCAATGGATCATTAAATCTTTGGCTAAATTTGGGTGCACATCTAGATTTATGAACAATGTAGAAATCTAGCATCTAACATGCATCCTCATGAAAAATATTGTACAATTCACTATGAAACCTAAGATCCAAGTAGGTTCTCGTCATATCAGTGCTATAACAGTCTGTACATTGTACTTCACACGCGTGGAATCAAGTACAACAAAAAAATATGCATTCTACACATAGAAATAGCCAATACCAAGAGGAGAGCTAGAGTAGACATATAATACAAGAAGAAAAGTTATTCACACCAAAAGAGAACATCATCATTAGTTTTTCCATGTTGGTACAACCATTTATAGTAGGGATAATTATTGGACCCTTTCCGTGCCTTGTGGTCTCTCTCAATTCGTAATGTTAATAGGACGTGCTCGATTGAATGCTGATTCTATCTAGGTATTCATGGTATTCTTTAACCTGAAGACTTTCCTTGGTAGTCAATCTTACCAATTGAGATCAAGGCGTAGACATTGTAGGCGCTGGTTCTTGCTGTGCAGTTGGCCTTTTTGGGCTTGAATTCCCTAGATTTGGCCATTTAAGAATGGATATACCCGAATTTGGCAGTGTTAGTGGTTTGTTGCTTTGTGGAACAATCAGATTTTGGTTGAATCTTGCTCGTTGAAGGGCAATCATCAACCTTTGTCTCTCCTTTGGTATTGCACTTGCCAATTGAAGGTTGCATGGTCGCACTTTGCCTGGGACTTTGAGCTGAGTTGCCTTCAAGTTGCTTTGTCGACACAAGCTCCCTTTGTAATTCATCAACAAGAAATCTTTGCAATGATTGACTTGGTAAAGTCCTTTGGACTTCATCGGTTGCCAATTTATTGACTTCCGTAGCTACCATTGGCTTGATAGATTCTACCAGCTCTATCTTCTGTGATGTTCTTGTCGGTTTGCCCATGGGTGCATCTGCGTACTTTGGAACTTTTGTCAAGTAAGAATCAACACAATTAATAGAGTTGACAACAAACATTGAAGACATGTGACTCACAATGCAATTATTAATGATAAATTAATGTCAGGTATGAAATTCTAGCATTGTTTTGATCCATTCTATGTCTAAATGGACCTGGAACCAAGTGAATCAGATGCAAAGGAACACTAGACAGGTTATCTTCTCTCTCATGTGCTTCCTCATTATTGTATCTCATTGTGTTGTTCATTCTTTCTACCTGAAACCACAATGTTCTCTCATACAGTGGTATGCATGCCTATTGTGTGCTTTGATTTCTAGTCTTCTCTCTCATGTGCATCCTCATTATTGTATCTCATTGTGTTGCTCATTCTTTCTACCTGAAACCACAATGTTCTCTCATACGGTATGCATGCTTATTGTGTGTTTTGATTTCTAGAGCACCTTAAGGTATTCCCATAAAAGTTGGTAAATTTTTAAAAAAAAAAGATATCATTCAATCTTTAGGTTTTTTTATACACAAAGACCCTTAATTAGTTTCTCTCTCTTAAACGTGTTAAGAGTATCAGACATCTATTTATTGGTAGGAAAACGAGTATTTGAGACTTTGCATAAACTTGAGATCAAGGTAAATGGTGGCTTATAGACGTATTAAGGTTTTTAAAAAAATGGTCACAAATTTGATTGTGTCCCCAAGGACTTGTCAATTGACGTGTAGGAGAAGAACCATGTGAATTGAATTGATCATTTAAGCAAGTTTGAGAAAAGTTAGATGGACACATCACCTCTTTTTCAATTGAAAATCACATATTCATATCAAGCCAATAGCCTTATATCATATGTATTATTTCAAGGTGGTCCTCAAATATAATATCAAGATCATGGTATAGATCAAAGGTATTTGAGACTCATGTATACCATTGAATATTGTCAAGTAACCTCACTACAAAGTGTTCATGCTTTTGGATTCTTCTTTGGTTTCTTTCCCTGGCTAATTGAGGAGTCTAGCCATGTCATGTTTTATCTTTTAGAAATTTTGCTTGCTTAGGTTGCTAGTGATTTTGGATTGGCCCACATAAGGAACTATTCATTATGTGAGAAAATCAAGTACTTTCTACTTTTAGGAATCTCTCCACATTCCAGCCTTTGATCATGTGGTACATGTATTTCTTTACCAACTTTTGTGGCAGTCGTTATCGATTGTACATTTTCTATTCATACATCTTTTGTTGTCACACATTCAATTGTTCATGTGTTGATCCATGTTTACAATCCATGTTACATTGCTTGTTGATGTAGCTTCCATGGTTTAGCTTACACAATTACGTGGTTTGTCCATCTTTGAAGATAAAGACTAACATGTTTGTGGCTTTCCTTTTGTTGTTCCATCACTATCACAATTCCTATTGAAACCTCATGACCTTGCTATCTATCAATACATCATCATATTCTTATGGTTTTTTAGAGAATTTTGCAGCATCTTTTTTCATGATTAATGTTTTTTGATGATAATTATTTCAATAGTGTTTGTATTTGTTCTCTCGTGTCTTTGTCTTGAACCCCAAACTTTAAGGAGAAGAAAAGAGGTGTACAACTTATTGGAGGATGATAATTTTAACCTTATTGGAGGATGGTTATTCTAATATAAATACAATCAATCAATCCTGTTGAAAACTCTCTTCACTCATGACATAGGCTATGTTAGTTATTTTTGCAGATGCATCCAATGGTCTACATAGTTGCATTGGGTTTTACTTGTAACGTTAAATCATTCATTGTTACTTGCACATCATAGTTTGGTCCATACAGATATATGGTTTGGATTCAAGGTTCTTTTGAGCCATTTAATGCTAGTATCATATGTTTGCATGTTCTAAGCTAATTATTGTTGATCCTACATGACACTCATAGCCGTTGTGGATTGTTTGGAATATATTGCTTCTCCATGCATATTTTTCTTGGATAAAGTGGTTCTTCTAGTTTGTACTCTTGGTTTTAAGGTTTTTATAAGTATTCTATTAACTCTTGTTGGAGGCTAGAGGTAGAATTATTTATCGTATTTTTTGTTATCGAAAAATCCTTGAAAGTGAAGCTAATTCAGTTAGCCATTAGGTCAAGCTTTTCATTGAATGCCCCTTGTACTAGAAGTGGAGGATGTGATTTTTGGTGGTTCTTCTTGTTATTAGGCACAATGAAAGTCTTGGGTTTGTGGAAATTTACTATGGATCTGAATCCACCAGATGGATAATGACCTTGTTTTATCAAAATTTCTAGCTACGATCTTTTTTCTTAATGCATCTAGCCCTTAAAGATTTTGTTTTTTGCATTGGGATTTCCATATCACATTTGGGTTAATTGTAGACTAGTAGACTGTTTCCATTGCTAGGGTATGTAGTCTCATTCCCTAGATTTATGTGTGTAAATTGGAAATCTCAGATATGTGCTCACTCTCTCTTTAATTATTCAACGATTTGTTGCAATGCACATTTTCTTCTTACCCTAGCCCAAAAGAATTGTAGTGTACCATATGAACTTATTGTAAGAAGAAACTTTCTGTTTCTATTAATAAAAGATGGGGAAACCCATTGGAGTTCAAAGGAATGCATGTAGAAAGTATACAGGCCATAAGGCGAATTGAGATACTGTACATCAACTATGACAAAGTAACAATCTCACAAAGTAGCTATAAAAAGCCTACTGCTTGATGTAAGTCGTTAGCTAAGATAGTTGGAAGTTTAGGTAGTGTAGGAAGCTGTGAAGTAACCATTCCTGCAACTACGGCACGTCGAAGTATTGCAAGTGCTTGAGTGCATTGTAAAGTGGTAGAAACTCGTTGACGATAATAAGACATAATGATAGATAAAGGTGAGGCACCATGTCCTTGGAGTTTCGCTCCAAAACCTACACAAGGTGATAGAAATTTGTCGAATTTCTCATACAGACACCCATAAGTTTCCAAGGCAAAAGGAATAAAGTCTTCTCTAGGAGTGCGATGTGAATAATCTCGCTCTTTATCTTGAGCCGCATGAGAAGCAACGACACCTTGGGTTGTTGAAGCACGACAAAGGAGGTATAGCCGCAAAGGATCAGCAACAACATCCCCAAGCGTGCGAATCCCCTCCCGCGAAAGAATGAGATCAACTCGACGTCGATGCGACTGTGAATCAACCTCATGCAAGATGTGGGTTTGCTCTCGGACAACATGAAAGCCACACTTATGTGCAATAGATGCCAGTACGTCACGAATGGAATCATGAGTCGTGGTGCGATCTCCGCCAGAAGGGCAACGCATGAGATGAGTGCCAATAGAATCAAGAGGGTGACCACATGAACATTTCGTCAAACCCGCCAGCATTAGATGAGGGAGACCCAATCTAACTCAAAGAGCGGTGACAAACAACTCTGAAGAAAGGCACAAGAGTGAAACAACAGGGCACGCAACAAGCCAAGCACCAGCACCAGGGCCTGCACAAGACAAAAGGCGAGCCCGAGTCTCATCGAAAGGTGAACCACTAAGAAGTTGAGTGAAAGCATGTGAGTGGAACCGCTCCAAAAGATACTTTTGAAAATGAGCACATTGATGGCTAAGCAAAGTCTGAAAGAGAGGCAAAGAAGCTCGCACAGGTGGAGGGATGAGATCCTTGGCCGCACGAAGATGTTGTTGGAAAGGAAGAATGTTTGCTTCCACATGAGCTACTGAATCAAGAAGAATGGGCTTGTTGTCTTGCTGAAACCGAGGGATAAGTGCAGAGGCAACAAGGGCCCAACTCCCCAGAAGAGTAGTCGGAGCAATAGAAGTTGTGCAAGTAAGACCAACACCTCCGAAAAAAGCAGAAAGAGAGATTTGTCGCTTAACGAACTGACCATCGGAAAGGGTGCAATTTATTACCGAGCATTTCACGACGAGCAAATTTTAGCAAGCACTCTTGTGAAAAATTGTATGGTGGCGAACACTTCTCTAATATGAGATTTTTTCTAACAGTTTGGGTTCAGAGATGAAAGTGTGGCTCAGATAAGGCTTCTTAAATTACTTAGATCGAAAGTAGATCCAGATAACTCGTTGTGTAAGAGCTCCATCTTCACCAATTCCCCACTATTGCAAACACCATTGACATTGCAAAAAAAAAAAAAAATCTTTATAAAGCAAACTGTATTAGCAAAAAATTACATCAATGTCCAAAATGAAAACAAAAAATTATTAAATTTGAAAAGGTGTCAAGCTTTAAATTATACCAAATTTGGTGACTTTTTTTTTTTTTTTTTTTGGCCAGAAAAAGCCTAGCGCCAATGTTGAGTTTTTCCTGGCCATCTATTTTATTTTATTTACTGATTTTGAACTGAAAAATTAGTGAAAAGAAAGGTTTGGGTGGCGGAAAAAAATCTAGCGTCAACATTTTGTGTTATTGGTATTCCTAAACCAAACGTGACTCTTATCACTACACCAAAAACAATCCAAACAGACTTTATTCCAAAGATTTCACCACATTTCAGAGTCTCCAAATTGCTAGTAAAAGAAGAGCACGATTCACGAGTTTATTTCTCTCTTTAGAAATTGTTCATAGATTAGATAGTAATCTATAGTTTCTTGTATATGTTCATCTTTTGCCATCTTGATGTTACTCAAATTGACAGAAGGACTCTTGCTCGAAAGCTCAAAAAAGTTGTATCAAAAAATATAGGACTCGAAAAACAGATGACTCGAAAAATAGAAGGCTCGAAAAAATTGCATCGAAAAATTATGCTGGTGACTTTGAAAAATGTATCAAAAATTTGTGTAGGTGACTTAAAAAAAGTGTATCGAAAATTATTGCTCGAAATGTTTTTGGTGATTCAAAAAAAATGTATCGAAAATGATGGCTCGAAATGTTTTTGGGGACTTGAAAAAAATGATGGCTCAAAATTTTTTTGGGGACTTAAAAAAATTGTATCGAAAATGATGGCTCAAAAATTGTTTTAGTAACACAAAAAAAATGTATCGAAAAATAATGTCTCGAAAATTTTTTTATTGACTCGCAAAAAATGTAAAGAAAAATTAATTGAAAAATCTGTGCTGGTGACTCAAAAAAATTGTATCGAAAAATTAGGACTCTAAAACAGAACTCAAAAAAAATATTGAAAGTATCGAAAATTTTTAACAAAGGCTCAAAAAAATAAAGGAGTATCGAAAAATTTAACAAAGGCTCGAAAAAAATATAGGAGTATCGAAAAATTTAACAAAGGCTCAAAAAAATATAAGAGTATCGAAAAATTTAACAAAGGCTCGAAAAAATATAAGAGTATCGAAAAATTCAGAGTATTGAAAAATTCGGAAGTATCGTAAAATGAAGAGTATCAAAAAATAAGGAGTATCGAAAAAATTTGGATAATCTAAAAAATTTAGTAGTATCAAATTTTTTTTAGAAGTATCAAAAAATTAAACTCGCGGCTCCGGTTGAGATTTCACATGATGCGTCGGTTGAGATTTGATGGGAATGCGTCGGTTGAGATTTGAAGGGAATGCGTCGGTTGAGATTTAAGTGAGTGCATCGGCTGAGATTTGATGGGAATTCGTCGGTTGAGATTTGATGGGAATGCGTCGGTTGAGATTTGAAGAGAATGCGTCGGTTGAGATTTAAGTCAATGCGTCGGTTGATATTGGAAGGGAATGGATCGGGTGACATTTAAGTCAGTGCGTCGGTTGAGATGTGATAGAGGGCGTTGGTTGAAATCTGAGTGTCTTCTTGAAGCGGTCAAGATCAGAAAAGAAGGGAGCGTGAAGGTCTGGGGCTCGTGAAGGAGAAGGCGGCGTGGGTGCGCAAGTTAGGTGCTCGAGAAAATATTGATGGAGGAGAGCGTGACATCTGCAAGGTGGCTCTGGTGTTGCTGTAAATGTCGTGGTGAACAGATCGATTGCAGGGTGTGTGTTTGCAGGTGTTATTGTGGTCGTTTGGAGATTAGGGTGAGGTGAAATGCATGTTAGCAGATGTAGTGTAAAGTGTTTGTGTAGGTGGAGTTTCGCTTTGCAGATCGTTGCAGAGATCAGACAACAGGGAAGGCCAAGAATGTTGCAAAACACAGAGTGTGACATGCTCTGTAGAACTCAGAGTTGTGCAAAGACGGAGAGATTGTAGCCAGAAATATGAGCATTGGCAGTATTGTAGCAATGACAGATTTATAATGTGTTTGTTCAAGCAGCAACAAGCACCAAATGTTTACGAAACCCCTATTCCAAAGGATCTGTTGGTTGCGGTCGTTACGGTTGTAATGCAGTTCAATGTAGATGGAGGTGGAAGGTGGTTTGTGTGCGATGGAATGCGGCTTTTTGCGGTTCAAGGCGGATGCAGTTAGAGGGTGTTCTATTTGCAGTTGAAGGGCAATTTGTTGCGTCTATTGCGGTCCGGATGAATGGAGTTATAAGGTGGTCTGTGTGCGGTTGAAGGGCGGTCTGTTGCTGTGCGGATGAATTTATAAGGTGGTCTGTGTGCGGATGAGTGCGGGGTTATGGTTCAAGTGCGGAGGCGGTTAGAGGGAGGTCTGTTGCGATGGAATGCGATCTGTTTGCGACTGGAGGGCGGATGTAGCTAGAAGGTGGTGGTTGGCGAATGAATGTGGCGGTTTGCGACTGCGGATGAATGCGTTTTGTTTGCGGTTCAATGTGGATGCAGTTAGAAAGTGATTTGTGTGTGGGTGAATGCGACGGTTTGCAAGTGTGATGCGGTGGGAATGCAGTCGTAATGTGGTGCTAGTGTGGTCATGATGTTTGTGGTTGAATGCGGCCTGAGTGTAGTCATAAGGCTGTGCGAGTGCGGTCTGTTGTGGGTGTGATTCGGTGCGAGTGTAGTCGTAAGGTGGTGCGAGTGTGGTCGTAAGGTGATGTTTGCGGTTGTAAGAATTCGCAAAGATTATAGAGAAATCATGGGAATTATTTTAAGCTTCAGAAAATTGTCTACAAATTCTGGTAGTGGATATTTGATGAAAAAAACTAACTTTTTCTATTTCTAGAAAGTTTGTCTCAGAAACAGAATTCGTGGAGGAGAAAAATGAATCGTGCACTGTAAAAATGGGGTCAGGCAAATTCTATCTGAGATGGTGTGAGACAAATCTTTTGAAACTAATGCCTTTTGTGGTTTTATCAGAGAAGACTATTTGTATACCCGATCTGATAGTATCTTGATGGTTTGAACAAGAAAGCACAACAAAAAATTTGTCGAAATGGCAGGCAGGCAATAAAGAAAAATAAAGAAGAACAATAGGAAAGAAAAAAACTAATACATATCAAGATAAAAACATGGCTCATTGTACTTTCTCAGTCTGCTCCCATTGACCACAATGTCGAGGATATCGCCTTGAAGGATTTGGAGTTGTGCATATCTAGAGGCAAAGAATTTTTTAATGACATAAGGACCTTGGCCAAAAAATTTCAGCCTTTGAAGGCTTTGGCCTGGTATAGCAGGACGTTATCTCTAACATGGAAGTCTCTAAGTTTCAATGATCGATCATGCCATGTTTTTTGTCGTCGTTTGTGGACTTGTTGAGCATGGATGATGATCCATCGTGTTTTGCAGAGTTGGTGCAAATGGAATAACCTATTTGCTAGAGTCTATTGAGTATCGAGGGGATATGGAATTCTACAGGCATAACGGCTTCTTGGTCATATGTTAGCTGGAAAGGGGTTAAGCCTGTAGCTCTCTTCGGGGTGGCGATAAGCCCAGAGAGCAGCATGAAGTTTGAGTTCCGAATCAGATCGGCTGAATTCGACGGTTTTGGTGAGAATTCCACATAGGATCTTATTGGTGGATTCTACCTGGCCATTGCATTATGGACAGTATGGGGAACTTTTGCGATGTACCACAAATTTTTTTGAAAAGAGATATGCTATGACAGAGTTAAGGAAATGTGTACCCCTATCACTCATAAGTTCTAGAGGACATCCGAAACAAACTATAACCTGTTCATAGAGAAATTTTGTAGTAGAACGAGCGTCTACATTGCGAACAGCGCCTGCTTCAGCCCATTTGGTGCAATAGTCCATAGCTACTATGATGTAACGAGATTGTGTGTGTCGAGCAGCGGGACATAATCAATCCCCCATTTCTGGAAAGCTTGATCAGTGGTTACAGGGTGTAAAGGCATGTAGTCGATCTTTTGAAAGCGTTTTCTGCATTGGCAAACATCACAGGCCTTAGTGTAATTGTGCGTATCCATGAAGAGTGTTGGCCACCAAAACAGCCAAGAGGATTTTCTTAGCAGTCATTTCAAAAGAGAAATGGCCTGCACCAATACCTTCATGAGTGAGGGAAATTACAGAGGGTATTTCACCTTCAGTAAGACATTGTCGGATGATTATCTAAACCTTGCTTGTAGAGTTGTCCTGCAATTAACGTACATGGTTTAGTTTTGAGGACCAATGCACGTTGTTCAGGTTTAGACAAGGAAGGATCCATCTACCCTGAAGTTAAATATTTTGTGATTTCCTTAGCCCATACGGGTGTAGAGTAGGATGGCATCTGGTAAATCATCATTGACGCCTTGACCATGGATAAATAGGTTAGGGATTCGGGATAGGTGATCTGTTAGAAAATGTTGAACTCTCTTATGAACCACGATCCTAAACTCAAATTCTCACGGTAATAGGATCCATCTAGTAATATGGCCTGTGGTGCAAGTCTTGTTGATGAGATACAACAGTGCTTGGTGATCAGTGAAGAATGCAAAAACTTTTTCCAAAAGATAATGGCGAAACTTTTGAACCGCATATACCATTGCCAAGGCTTCATGTTCGGTAGTGGTATAATTGACTTCAACAGGTATCAATTGTCTACTAAGAAAACGGATTGGGTAATCCTTTTTGAATTTTCCCGATTGGGTGAGCACTTGAATGCATCAGTATGCACATGAAATTCTTTAGAATAGTCAGGAGCCTGGAGGATAGGTGCATTGGTAAGGGCTTCTTTGAGCTGATTAAATACAACGCGTTGTTCATCTGTCCATTTGGGAACTACAACTACTTTGTAGATTAAGCGTGCATTGTTAGCAAAATCGAGAATAAAGCACCAATAGTAGTTGGCGTGGCCAAGGAAAGAGTAAACTTCGCGTATCGTATGCAATTCCGGTAGATTTTGAATGATAAGGATCTTTTTGGGGTCAATGGCAATGCCATTTTGGGAAATAATATGTCCTAACACAATACCATGTGTTACCCAGATCTGGCATTTTTCAGGATTAAGGGAGATGCCGAAGCGTTGACATTGGATAAAAAATTTTTTGAGCACAAACAAATGGCGTGTTTCTTCTGAATGTGCACCTAAATTGTCCAAGTAAGCCTCTAGGGTATCGCCCATCTGCTGAGAATAGGCCACTTGCATAACATGTTGGAAGGTGCTAGGGGCATTGCAGAGACCAAAAGACATGACTTTCCAGCAGAAGGATCCCCATTCTATGGCAAAAGCAGTTTTATGTTGATCTTCTTCAGCAATTTGGATCATATTGTATCCGTTAAAGCCATCTAAGAAGGAATAAGCCTCATCTCCTACTAGATTTTCTAAGATGGATTCTTTGAAATGTAATGGAAAATAATCACAATCTCGGTGATGGCATTAAGTTTCTTAAAGTCGACACAGATGCGAAGTTTTCCATTTTTCTTGGGAACGATGACAATTGGGGAGACCCACTCAGTATGTACGATTTCATAGATAAATCCCACATCTAAGAGGTGTTGTAATTCTTCTTTGATCTTGGCCTTATATATTGGATTACATCTATATGGATGACTAGCAGGTGGCCTCGCATATGGTTTAAGCGGGATACGATGCGCAGCTACTTGGGATGAGACGTCTTTCATGTCTTTATAGGTCCATGCAAAGACATGTCGATATTTTCGCAGGATCTTTTCAAGCCGTCTGTGTTGTTCGCGATTGAGATGAGCTCCACATGGACAAAATATTCGTTGATTTCATTTGGCGCACTTAAAGAAAGGGTGATTGTTTGTCCAGGACCTTCGTAGGGCGAATTACCATTTGGCTCACATTGAGCTTGGAGTAATTGGATTGTGACATCCTCGATTGTATAGTCCTTAAAGTATGCAGGGACATCATGGGCTAGAGATTCAAGGGGGGCCTTGCCTTTCACCTGCCGGGATGGTGATTGGGCACTTCGGGGGTTGGTGTAGGCACAAAGGCAATCTCAGGAACTTTCCTAACAATTGTGAGGTCACCAGGCGGTTGATTTTGAAGCGGTTTTTTCATCTTCTCTTTCATAGCATGGCCATGTGGTTGAGGCTTTGGCTGTGGGGAGGTGTGTGGATGAGAGACGGGTGGTACGTCATGGAGGATCTCATCATCAATTTGAAAGATGGTCTCCTCTTCACAGAGATCCCATGGATAGTGTGGGCATTTGGCATGGTAGAATTTTGTCTTAGGCTTTTCAATTGTAACCTTGGCAACCGGTTCCACCTTGGAAACATGTTGTGGATAGGCCCTAAGTGGAAGTGCCTCCATATAGTTGAGAATCTAAATATTAGAAATGTCCAAATCTTCTGGGCAATTCTGAATTTGTAAGACATTCTCGTCATCGACGAATAAATCTTCTAATTCATTAGTAGGTAGCCATGCAACATTTAGTAACTCATCATTGTGTGGAAGGATATTAGTAAAATTGATATTGATGATAGGTGTATCAAGATCAAGTAATTGGTCGTGATCGATCGGGAGTGGAGAGTACAATTATCTTGATGCTGAGCACAATAATCGACATTCACACAACCAATGGTAGCTAGACTGTGACTCCAGTTTATAATATCAATAGATTTAACATAATGATCTTTTTCGTGGCTGGACTAGTATGGTTCAAACACTGAGTTGGTGGTCGAAGACCCTTCGTCATGGATGTGTGCAGGTTTGAGTTTGCCTGTTGAATCAATGGTGATATGATTGTCACGATTTCCAAAAGTGACTCGGCCTTTTAACTCCAGTCATGAACGATTTGTGCATTGGTGAGCCACAGGCGACCAAGTAGTAATTCATATGAATAGGCAATATTGGAAATATCAAGTACTATGAGATCGATAGAAAACTTGAGACCTCCTAGTTTGATCAGCACTTGTGGAAGGAAACCGGTAGGTCGGACCACACTTTGATCAGCCATCCGAAGTGACAAGTGGGTTTGGCCAGCTTGTCTCTCATATTCCATTCTATCATAAGGGATGTGGAAATAATATTGACACCGAAGCCACCATCGAGTACTGCTAAAACTTCACGTGATTGGTGATGGGTAGCTGGGATTTTGATGTTGCCTCGTTCGCTGAGTGGATTGGTTAGATGTAAGGGCATTTCAGGCACCTCATCAGGACCGGTGGTGTTATTGGATTGGACCTGGTGTTTCCATTTGCCAGGATGCGTCTAGAGAACATAGAAAGGAAGAGTGACATGGGCTTGTAGTAAATCTCCCCAGACTTAGGTATTTTCAAGGGTTTTGCTTTCAAAGGGCTTGTGAGGTACTCTATGGGAAGTAGAAGATTGTTGGTCGACATTGCGGATTTGCTGACGATACTGATGATGCAGCCGAATTTCTTCAGATGGGTGAGGGTAAACTATCGGGGTTGAATCTTCACTTGGAGGAACAGCCTGCTGAGTTTTGCTGGGTGCAAGTGTAGGAGCTTGGCATTGGGTTTGGGTCCGAGTCAAGACCCAAGTAGGATGAGTTTCAACGAGTAAAGTTTCTACTTGCACTAAATAGACAGGAACAATAGGTTTGGATCGGGATGGGCAGTCCTTCATCATGTGATGTTCAATACTACAGTTTTCACAAGCTGGAGGAAAACGGAGTTTATCTGGGCAACGAATACTAGGATGCTTACCTGCACAAATAAAACATCCTCATATTGCAGGCAGTTGATGTGCGACAAAGACAGCTTGGTTCAGATTGTAAGCTTCGAAAATTGGGATCCACTGGTTGAGCATTAGAATCATAGGTATAATAAACAACCGTTTCAGTAGAGTATTGCAGTTGAGTATTGTCTTCCACATAGTAGGTTGCCGGATTGATGGTATTCAGATTAAGATAATGGACAACGTGTTGTGGGGCAGGTTGATTAACGACAAACTGTTGACGTGGTGATGGGTATTGATTTGGTGCGGTTGGTCATGGTTGGTAGACCCCTGGTCGTGGCACAGGCCATTGTGGAGGGTAAGGGCGGTATGCTCGATAGATGGTGGGTCTGGTGGCTACCTAAAAATGGTTTCACAGTTGCGGGCATTCATTAGCAGTGTGATGCTATGAGCAGATTGGATACCAGACATTTTCTCTTGTTGGAAAGGATTTCTCAGCAATATGTTTCATGGCGGTTTGGAAATCGGCAATGAGTTTATCCATATGAGATTGTTGAACTTTTTGCTAGGTTTCCATTTGATGTAGAAGTTCAGAAGATTGGGTGATATGTCAGACTTCGGGTGATTAGGACAGTCTGGATTCTTAGATTTCTTTTCATGATGGTCAAAGTCATCGTCGGAACCTTCGTCTTCCTCACAGATAGCATCAATCATCACATCTTTAAGTTGATCATAAAGGTCAACTAGTTTGAGTTCACAACGAATGTTTTTAGACAATCCAACCAAGAACAGTTTTATGGCCATACGTTCGGTGATATTTTCATCAACACATTCTACTTTGAAACGTTTAAAATGCTCAATGTAGTTTCAAACAGACTCTTCGCGGTGCATCTTGGTATGGGTAATTTGAATGAATGGGCTCTGAGTCAGTTTAGGTGGTTTGAAACGCTTGACAAGAGCGTCCTTGAAGGTGGTCCAAGAAGCAAGGTTAGGAGCTTCGAGATTCAAATACCACTCCTTGGCTGTTCCATAGAGTACCATGGGAAATAGGCGAAGCTTTTCAGTTTCAGAGGTATCTCCATAAAAACGGCATGCATTACCAAAGTCTTGGAGAAATCGGACTGGGTCAAAGTCTCCATCGTACTTTGGTGCATCGGTACGTGGAATTCTGCGTACTAGTCGTGGAAAAGCCGGATTAGAAGATCCAGCACAGTCACGAGACATGATGTGAGTAACAATACAGATGATTAGGTCAGTACTATACTTGGCAAAAAAGGCAGTTTGCTTACAGAATGGAGAGTGTAGGACAAAAAATTGGTCTTTCATGGCCATAATAGAATTCGCGGACAAGTTGAAAAATCGTGGAGAGGCAGATAAATCGAATTGTAACACTCGCGAATTCTGACAAGGAGTGCTGTTTGTCAGAATATTGATTTTTTTTATATTTGTGGAAAAAAATTTGTACTGTTAGAATTCACGGGTAGGACAGGGTGATAAATTTTACAGTTTTTAGGACAATAATGATTGTACTTTACAATCATAGAGAGTTATTGGTTGCTTAATCAATGAATCTATCAAGTTCTACACATTAGATCTTGATCTAGATTCACTACACTTGGATTTAAGCAAGAGCAATGGATCATGTGAAGAATTGAAAAAGATTATCTATGTTAGATATAGGGGTCTTATGTTTTTTACATCAAGCATCTAGTTGTAGGATGTTGATAGGAATAAATTTGGCATAGATGGCAAATTATGCATTTCCACTTGTAATGCCACTATTGAGCCAAAATAGAGTAAGAGGCTAAACACTTGCTAATTAGAGTGTAGACAAGTGTAAAGTTTTTTGTTTGATGAATTCCAAGAGGTCCAATAGGATTTAGAGGTGGAACCTTGTGAGGTCCAATAGGAAATTGAGGTGTGCTTGAATATAGTCTGATAGAATTAAGAGGTGCATAGATCAATGATCCAATAGGATCAAGAGGTGACAAAATATGGTCCAATCATAGTTAAGCATAGTGGTAGCTCGTGGACCTACTAGTATCATTGTACTCCTCTTTTTGAAGTCAATTGATTTGGTGATTTCATGGATTTTGTGAGTTATTGGATTTCTAGCTTTCGCTCTCTACCCGAGGAGAGCAGCTTGTTTTTACTTAGATTATTTTTTGAATACTTCCCACACGTGTGAGTGAGAGTTGGAAGTGATTGAATGCATGTAGTAGTGTGTTTTTGCCATAGGATTCAAGATTCATCTTGAATCTCAATCTAGTCTTGATCTTGGTACATCTACACACCTTAGGAGATCACAAGTACATGTAGCGGACAGTCCACACGTGTGAAATTCAACATGGTATCAGAGCCTACCTAAGGTTACCATGCATTTTGATCCATCTAAGTGAAAAAAATTTCATCAATCTTGAGCTAGAAGTTGTTAAGGCCCATTTTCCTAGCTATCTTGTTCAATCTTGGATCAAAAGATATCAAAAGGACATTGATTGGGTCTGACCTGGTACTGTATGGAATCAGGTGCTCAGACACGTGTGAGGAACATCCAATTTTAGTTTGGAAGTTCTGTCTCATGTTTGATCCATTTATCTTGCTTGATAGCTTGTTTTGAAGCTATTTTTGTCTAGTTTCTGTTGCAATTAGTTTCATTCCATTTGGTTGAGCTAATCAAAAGTTATAAGCTTTTGAAGAGGGTTAGGTAGGGCACCTAGACCTGGGTGGACACATTTGGTTTGGTCAAGAGATTGCTTGGTTGATCCAAAATCACAGTTGTATGCTTGCCAATCTCATCTATATGTGATCTAGGCACTGTTTTGAGATCTTAGCCATTTTGTTTCATGCAATATCATTGTATTTGAGTCAAATTTGGTTTCTTAGTGTATTTCACACATGCTAAGAGTGTTAGATCCTAACTTTGCCTATACTCCATCATTTGATGTGAAATAGATCTTGTTTTAGAGAGATTTGAGTAGCTAGTGAGAATCAATTCACAAATTGGTGTAAGATCTTTCATAGGAGGAGATAGTACTCAATTATTGGATCCTATTGAAAGTGTGTAACAACATTTATTGTTCATCATTTGAGTTTTCTTCACTTCAAATGTCTTCAATGGGTTCATCCTTGTTGGAACCAAGTGAAAGATTGACCACTTCAAATTATTCAATTTGGAAAATGAGGATGGAGTCCATCTTGATCCTTCAAGACGTGATGGACATAGTTCTTGGCCTTGAAGAAGAACCTCAAGTTCTTCAAGAGGTTCAAAAATACAAAAAGAGAGCTAGGATGGCTCTCCACTACATTAAGATGAATGTCTCTAATGAGATATTGAGGGAGATAGGTACTTGTACAACAGCCAAAGAAGCTTGGAATTGTCTCAAGACTATCTATGAGGCTAAGAATACCTCTAGGCTTCTCACTCTTAGGAATCAAATCTTTCAAAGTAGCCAAAAGAGTGATGAGAGTGCATCTAGTTATGTTTTGAGAGTAAAAGATATTCATAGAGAGCTTGCTTGCATTGGTGATTCCATCAATCAAAATGAGCTAGTTCAAGTCATTCTCAATGGCTTGAGAAGTGAATTTGATAACCTTGTCCAATCCTATGCCATTAAGGAGGAGCTACCAAGTTTTGAGGCTCTCCAAAGTGTGCTAATTTCAGAAGAATCAAGACAAGAGTACAAGCTCTTGAGGATGGACAAGCTTTCTCTCACTCATAATGATGGCAAAGCTCTCTTTGCCAAGGATAAGCACAAAGAGAGGAGCAAGAACCAACATCAACAATCCTCAAGCAAGGACAAAGTCAAATCCAAAGGCAAAGATGAGGAGGAAGATGATTCCTCTAATGCTTCATCATCCAAGCTCAAGAAGAAGAAGAAGATCAAGTGCTTTTATTGTGGCAAGAAAGGTCATTATGCCACCAATTGCTTCAAAAAGAAAAATCAACTCAAGCAAGCCAATATTACCAATGAGAAGGAAGACACTATTGCAAGTGATGGAGAGGGATCTCTTATGGTCTCTAGTTTCTCATCTACTCCTTTCAAGAAGGACGGCCTATGGTATATTGATAGTGGAGCCTCTTCACATATGTGTAGCTCCAAGGACTCTTTCTCTTCTATTGCACCTTATGATGGAGTGAAGAAATCAATATACACTACAAATGATTTTGAATGTCCTATTGAAGGCATAGGGAACATTCCCTTGAAGCTTGCATCCTCTAAAGTTCTTTCTCTCTCTAGAGTTCTTTATGTACCTAAGCTTACCAAGAATCTTATTAGTGTTGGCCAATTGCTTGATAATGGCCTTGATGTAAAATTCAATGTTGATACTTGCACTATCAAGAAGAATGATGAGATACTTGCATTAGGATCTAGATTTGGTGGCATCTATAAACTAGATCCAAATGAGTATGTGAATGCTTGTAATGTTGCTCTTGTGAACAAGCTCTCTATGGAGGAATTATGGCATAGGAGGTTGGGACATCCCAACTACAAATCCATGCTCTCTATGATCAAAGAATCCAAAGCTATTGGCTTGCCAAAGTCATTCTCCAAGAAGATCAAGCCTTGTGAGGCTTGTGCTATTTCTAAATCTCACAAAAAGCCATTTACAAGATCTTCTATCAAAAGCAAGCATCCTTTGGAGTTAATCCACTCGGATGTGCATTTCTCATCAACTACAAGCAAGGGAGGAGCCACTTGTTTTGTTACTTTCATTGATGATTACACAAGATTCACTTGGATATATCTTCTTGCTTCAAAATCTATGGTGTTTGATCATTTTCAAAGCTTATGTAGAGAAGCAATTCTCATTCAAGATTAAAGCTCTTAGAAGTGATGGAGGTGGTGAATATATCTCCAATAAATTTCAAGATCTTTGTGAGATTGAAGGCATTAAAAGAGAGTTTTCTTGTGCCTACTCTCCATCTCAAAATGGAGTGGCCGAGAGAAAGAATAGATCTCTATGTGAATGTGCAAAATCTATGAGAATTGAGGCATCTTTGCCCAAAGATTTTTGGGGAGAAGCCATTAATTGTGCAAATTATCTTTGCAATAGGCTCCCACATATAGCTCTTGGAGGAAAGTCACCATATGAAATCTTATTTTTGAAGAAGCCTAAGGTTGATCACCTTAGAGTTTTTGGATGCTTATGCTTTGTCCATATTCCCTTGGAAACAAGGAAGAAGGAAGATCCTAGTGCATGCAAAGGGATCATGGTTGGATACTCATCCACCAAGAAGGCCTATAGAGTCTTTATACTCTCTACTTCTCAAGTTATTGAAAGTAGAGATGTTGTCTTTCATGAAGATCAACACTCATCATTTGAAGAGGCCGAGATCAAGAAATCTATGGATGCATCATCAATTATTGATTTTGAAGACAATCATGATGTGATGGGGTCGAGATTTGAAGAAGACTCTCCTCGGATTTTTTCACCAAGAAGATCCATGAGAGATAGATCCGAGCCTAAGAGGCTCTCATATGTTGACAAAGGCAAACAAGTGGATCTTGATTCCAGTAATTATGTTTTTTATGTTTCTCATGAAGAGCCAAAGAATGTACAAGAGGCACTCAATACCAAGGAGTGGTATGATGCCATGAAGCAAGAGTATGATGCATTGATCACCAACAATACTTGGGAGCTTGTGGATCCTCCTTCCAACAAGCATGTGATTGGTTGCAAGTGGGTATTTCGGATCAAGTTCAATCATGATGGCACCATCAACAAGCATAAAGCAAGATTATGTGCCAAAGGATTTGCTCAAATCCATGGTCTTGATTATGAGGAGACCTTTGCACCCGTTGCAAAGATGGTGACAATAAGAATTCTTATTTCTCTTGCTTGTTTTTTCAAGTGGAAGGTGTTCCAATTAGATGTATCCAATGCTTTTTTGAATGGTTATCTTGAGGAGGAGATCTATATGGAACAACCTCAAGGATTCATCAAGGATGAGTCCAAAGTGTGCTTGCTCTTCAAAAGTCTTTATGGACTCAAGCAAGCACCAAGATCATGGTATTCAAGACTTAACTCTTTTCTTATCTCACTAGGATTTACTCTTAGTGACTATGATCCTTCCATGTATCTAAAGTTTGTTGATAGCAATATTGTCATTCTTCTAATTTATGTTGATGACATTATTCTTTGTGGAAGTTGTATCAAGCTAGTTGATGAAACCAAGCTAGCACTTGGATGTGAGTTTAAAATGCAAGATCTAGGAGAGATACATTACATCCTAGGCCTAGAAATTGATTTTTATGAAAATCATGTCTTTATATGCCAATCTAGATATGCTCATTCTATGTTGAAAAAATTCCATATGGAAAATTCTAAGAGCATAGATACTCCAACGGAGCAAATTGTAAAAGATCCTAATAAAGGTGATGAAAGATCCTTTGAGGACATCACACTTTTTAGGAGTCTTGTAGGCTCCTTGATTTGGCTTACCATTACTGGGCTCGATCTTAGTTTTTGTGTGCACAAATTGAGTCAATTTATGCAAGATCCTAAGATCCATCATTGGAAGATGGCCAAGAGGATTCTAAGATATGTATCTTCATCTTGTGATATGGTCTACTCTATAAAAGTGAAGATCTATCCATTATTGGCTACTCGGATTTGGACTTTGCAAGTGACAAGATGGATCGAAAGTCTATTAGTGCATACACTATCTTTCTTGGAGGCAATCTAATATCTTGGCTTTCCAAAAAGCAAGATACTATATCTCTCTCTTCATGTGAGGCCGAGTACAAAGCACTCACTACAACTACCAAAGAAGTGCTTTGTATCAAGAGGTTATTAATGGAACTAAAGTGCATCAAGGAGGATGATCCACCAATGATCAAGTGTGATAACATCTCGGCCCAAGCTCTTGCCAATAATCCCATATTTCATGCAAGAAGCAAGCACATAGAAGTGGCACACCATTTTGTGAGAGAAAAGCTTATTGGAGGAGAAATCTATTTGGAGCATGTCAACTCGTCCTCTTGTATTGCCGATCTACTCACCAAGCCTTCGAGCAAAAGTGCTTTCATCAAGCATAGATCTAATCTTGGAGTTATATCAAGATCAATGCCCAAATCTTCATAGATAATTTTTTAGGAGGACTGTGAAGAATTGAAAAAGATTATCTATGTTAGATATAGGGGTCTTATGTTTTTTACATCAAGCATCTAGGTGTAGGATGTTGATAGGAATAAATTTGGCATAGATGGCAAATTATGCATTTCCACTTGTAATTCCACTATTGAGCCAAAATAGAGTAAGAGGCTAAACACTTGCTAATTAGAGTGTAGACAAGTGTAAAGTTTTTTGTTTGATGAATTCCAAGAGGTCCAATAGGATTTAGAGGTGGAACCTTGTGAGGTCCAATAGGAAATTGAGGTGTGCTTGAATATAGTCCGATAGAATTAAGAGGTGCATAGATCAATGATCCAATAGGATCAAGAGGTGACAAAATATGGTCCAATCATAGTTAAGCATAGTGGTAGCTCGTGGACCTACTAGTATCATTGTACTCCTCATTTTGAAGTCAATTGATTTGGTGATTTCATGGATTTTGTGAGTTATTGGATTTCTAGCTTTCTCTCTCTACCCGAGAGCTCATGATGCATTTTCTCTCTCTACCCGAGGAGAGCAGCTTGTTTTTACTTAGATTATTTTTTGAATACTTCCCACACGTGTGAGTGAGAGTTGGAAGTGATTGAATGCATGTAGTAGTGTGTTTTTGCCATAGGATTCAAGATTGATCTTGAATCTCAATCTAGTCTTGATCTTGGTGCATCTACACACCTTAGGAGATCACAAGTACATGTAGTGGACAGTCCACACGTGTGAAATTCAACAATCAACACATCATTTTTTAGTGAGAGCGGCTTCACACGTGTGGAGTACTGTCCACTGTATGGCCTGCACCTGAAACAACAAGTACAATGATACTAGATAGCAATCATGCATAAAAATCACAAGACAAATGACTAGAAATCTCACAAAAGTGTAGAGTGCAAAAGTCTCATCAATCTTCTTAGCAAAATGATGATCCTTTTATGGATCAAGTACATCCATGAGTCTGGTACAGTCCAGCAGGCCTTCACACATGTGAAGAGTGCCACATCACTCAGATTTATCCATTTTATCCATCCTTGATCCTTATCCAATAGTTGACCTTCTAGAATATGACTAGATTCCAAAAAGCTAGTCTCCTAGAATATAGGAATAATCCCTACAAAATAGGATCTAAGGAAAATGGTCAACTCTTATCTTCTAGTACTCTATACACACGTGTGAACATCCACTTGCCATGTGGGAGCATTTACTCATGCACATGCAAGGAAAAGCTAATTTGTAGGTGACTAGTCAACTTGACTAAAAACTAGTCATTTCATGTTCACACTAACTAGAATGATACAAAATCAATTTGGATATATACAAACATGAAAAGTACATCCTTTCACACGTGGGAACAAGCTCCACACGTGTGAAATCATATCATGAACATATTCTAATGTTTGATCAATATTTACATGAACCAATGTCAAGTGAGAAGTGACAATTTTCAACACTCCTCCTCACTTCTAACTTGGCAAATCTAGTGTACATCTATCTACAATTCCAAGAGCATATCTTAATTTAAGAAATGGATCTTTGGACAATGGTTTGGTTAAGATATCAGCTATGCATTCGGATGATGGTACATGATGTAGTTGCACTTCCTTGGATTGTACCTTCTCCCTCACAAAGTGGTGAGCTATCTCAATATGCTTTGTTCTAGCATGGAAGATAGGATTTGAAGCAATTTGTTGAGAAGCTTGATTGTCACAAAATATGTAAGGGACCTCCTCGGCCTCTAGCACATGTAGTTCCATCAAGAGTCTTCTTAGCCATAGGAGCTCTAGGCCGAGAGCTAGTTCCTTGCTTGCCATTGACTCCATAGATTGAAGATTAGGATGGCCTAATATCTTATGCCAAAGCTCCACTTGAGTTAGCTCCTCCCTAGCCAAGTTCACACTTTCACTTGCAACATCAGCATCCAACTTGAAAAGTCTACCTTGCTTAATGCCACTAGCTATGCACTTATCATTTTTCAAGATGGAACAAACTCCATTCTTGAAATGTACATCTAGTCCATTGTCCATTAATTGTCCTACACTAAGCAAGTTTCTTGAAATGGTAGGAACATACAAAACATTATCTAGATCTATCCTTTTAGATGTGCCTAAACAAAGAGGTATAGATCCTATGCCATCTATCTTGCATGCTTGATCACTAGCAGTGTATATTGACTTCTTAGAGTCATTACAAGATAGAAGAGTAGAAAAATAATGCTTGTTAAAGGACATGTGGGAACTAGCCCCACTATCTATCCACCATGTGTCTTGACTTGAAGTTGTTGTAGATGCAACCATTAAGGATGTGTTGAATCCATCCTCATATTCTTCCTCTTGAGCAATGTTCCCTTGATCTCCTTTGGCTTGTTGATTCTTCTTCAAGTAGCATTCTGAGGCAAAGTGTCCTTTCTTTCCACAAAAGAAACACTTTAGTTTTGCCTTGTTCTTCACTTTGCCTTTGGAGGTAGATCCTCCGTTCTTCATCTCGGCCTCCTTGCCTTGATTTTTCTTGAATGGATTTTGTTTTTTCTTGCCTTTAGATGTAAAGTTAGCTTTCCCCTCTCCTCCATTAAGTGACATGCTATCCATTCTTGTCTTGAGGTGTAGAAGCCTACTCTCCTTGGCCACAAGAACATTGTGCAACTTTTCAATGGATGGAAGAGAGTCTTGAATGGCAAATGATTGGACTAAGTTGGTAAACTCATCACTTAGACCATTCAAAATGATTTGTACTAGTTCTTGATCTTGGATCTTCTCTCCTATTACACTTAACTCCTTGTTAAGAGATTTGATCCTAAGAATATACTCTTGTCCACTCTCTCCACTTCCTTTCATGCTTTGGAAAACTTGATTTCTTAGCATGAGGACTCTTGAAGTATTGTTGGATTCATAAATGCTCTTTAATGAATCCCAAGCCTCTTTGGATAAGGTACAAGAAGACACCTCTTTCAAGAGGTCATTGCATACATTTAATTTTATGCAATGTAGAGCTAATCTTGCTCTCTTCTTGTATTTGGCTTGTTCTTGGGGAGTTTGAGGCTCTTCCTCTACTCCTTGAACTATGTCATATAGATCATGGATCACTAGGAGTGATTCCATTCTCACTTTCCAAATGGAATAATTTGTGGAAGTGAGTCTCTCACTTGATTCCATCAAATATCCACCCATGGATGACATTTTAGAATGAATGCTCTTTTAAAAATCACAAAGATTTTTGAATTTTAAAAGATCTATGAAAAGGCCTAAAGCTTACTAGAATGCCTATAGGCTTGTCTCTATCAAACTAGCACACAAGCTTGAATGATACTCAAAGATCTTACCAAAAATTTCTAGCTTTCACTCTCACAAAAAATTTGCTTAACACTTTTCTTAGAGATTTCACTTCAAGTAAGGATCTGAACAAATCAGCCTCTTAAGATCTGATCTTAGACTCTAAAAAGAAATGCTTCAATGATCCAAAACACTATTTGGTCATAGGCATTAGTTAGAATGAATCTAGATCAATACTATGCTTCAAAAAGCACCAAAAATGAACTAGTATTGTGATTTTGGGACCAACAAACACAAAGCAACTTGAATTGAAAGTTGCTATACGGTTTCACACGTGTGAAAAGTACATACACAGCCTCCAAGTCATTTTTATCCAAATGATTACAAGCTATCACTCTAGAAGAACTCGCCCTCACTAGTATTGGCCAAAAAACAAATTTTGCCAATGATCTTTACAAGATTTATGATTCAATGATCACTCTCTTACTTAGCTCTGATACCATGATAAATTTTACAGTTTTTAGGACAATAATGATTGTACTTTACAATCATAGAGAGTTATTGGTTGCTTAATCAATGAATCTATCAAGTTCTACACATTAGATCTTGATCTAGATTCACTACACTTGGATTTAAGCAAGAGCAATGGATCAACACATCATTTTTTAGTGAGAGTGGCTTCACACGTGTGGAGTATTGTCCACTATACGGCCTGCACCTGAAACAACAAGTACAATGATACTAGATAGCAATCATGCATAAAAATCACAAGACAAATGACTAGAAATCTCACAAAAGTGTAGAGTGCAAAAGTCTCATCAATCTTCTTAGCAAAATGATGATCCTTTTATGGATCAAGTACATCCATGAGTCTGGTACAGTCCAGCAGGCCTTCACACATGTGAAGAGTGCCACATCACTCAGATCTATCCATTTTATCCATCCTTGATCCTTATCCAATAGTTGACCTTCTAGAATATGACTAAAATCCAAAAAGCTAGTCTCCTAGAATATAGGAATATTCCCTTCAAAATAGGATCTAAGGAAAATGGTCAACTCTTATCTTCTAGTACTCTATACACACGTGTGAACATCCACTTGCCATGTGGGAGCATTTACTCATGCACATGCAAGGAAAAGCTAATTTGTAGGTGACTAGTCAACTTGACTAAAAACTAGTCATTTCATGTTCACACTAACTAGAATGATACAAAATCAATTTGGATATATACAAACATGAAAAGTACATCCTTTCACACGTGGGAACAGGCTCCACACGTGTGAAATCATATCATCAACATATTCTAATGTTTGATCAATATTTACATGAACCAATGTCAAGTGAGAAGTGACAATTTTCAACACAAGGAATTCGTACTCACTAAGAACGATTTCGCAAGCTGGATGGTGATTTCTAATATAGAGGTTTTACTAGCAGATAGGGAATATGGAAAAAAATGTGACTTTCTGATAGAAAACAGGCAAAATCTCTGAGATAGAATTTGCGAAGCTGTTGGAGGACTGATCTTGATGAGATCTAGCCTCAATGAAACCGATGAATTCTAGGACAAAGATTTGGGTGAGAAATAAGGGATTTTGACAGTATATCAGGCTATTTTCTCAGAATCTGACCGTGGTCAGAATTTGTAGAGGTGATAAAATGAAAGATCAGGGTCTGTTAGGGCTGCAGACAGACTGGCGAATTCTGATATACCTGGTTGGTTTGGAAAAAGGTCACTTGGATCACTTCTTTTCAAAGAAAATGCCCAAGTTGACTCTTTTGTTGCTTCCTCCCGACTTGATAAGTTACTCCGCAGCTCGTGTAGGACCTGGAGAGAAGCGTTGTGGTTGGAAGATAGAAGATAGCCAAACAAGCAAATACACAACATGGAAGTGACAAAACAAAAGGAAAAGAAGCTAGGTAATAAAATACTTGAAAAGTGGCAATGGCGCCAATGTTGGAAGTAAATATGGTTTGTCAATGTTTGGCTAGAAAAAACAATGATGAAGCACTAAGGCTTACCCAACTAGTGTTCGAAGTAGAAATGAAATTAACTAAGATGACAAAATGCAAAACCTTACTAAGGCTTACCCAACTAGCAAGGTGATTAAACTAAGGCTTACCCAACTAGCAAGGTGATTAAACTAAATCCTAGATTAACACCCAAAGGGATTGAAAAGATAGATTGTGGCTAAACTAAGCATCAATCAATTAAAAACATGGCACAATAAAAGAACCAATGAAAGGAGGCAAGAGGAGGCCCGAGCACCTTTCCTCAAGCTATGCACCTTCCAATGGGAACACAAGTGAAACAGCAAAATAATCTCAAAAATAGAGAACTTGATAGCTTAATCTCAAAAGTGTGGTTTACAAGGCAAATACCTTTCCTTTTATGACAAGGAGGGTCTTCCGTAAGTATCCACTAACTTATGGGGACTAATCTATTTCTAGCCTTTCTAGAACTTCTAACTTAGGATTTAGAACTTCAAAGTTTCTTAACCTAGAAAAACTTAAGATAAAATATTTCTAATCTTAAGTTTTCTAAGTCTAAGTTCTAAATTTCAGTTTAAGCTATTTTATTATTTTTTAAGCTTCTACTCATGGGCTTACAAACACATGCCATAGCAGAAGTTTATTAACGTAAGTGGTCTTACAAAACACATGCCACGGAGTTTTATTTTATTTATTTATTATTTATTATTTTTTTTTTTTTGTGTTAGCACGGATGCTAATAGATTGTTTATCTAAAAGATTTCCAGATCTTTTAATTCCTAATGTACGAAAGTTATTTATCTCGAAACATTATGATGAGGATGATGATGAACGCCATACACTAGCATAAGCGTGGCTTGATTGTCTTTTGGAGACTTGTTGCAACTATCCAGCGAGAGGCATCATCAACAAAGAAAAGTGCATTGGAGAATTGGAGGGGTTCATTGAGCTTATGTGTAAGAGCTTTCCCAACAAGGGAATGCACGGTTATGTAGTGTATGCAGGAAAGAAGAAGTATGGTTGCAAAGCTTTCCTCATGTCATGCGATAGTGGCAAATAGTTGAGATTCTTCTAGTTAACATTACTTGTTGTGAATGAGGGTTTTCCAAACAAAATGATATTAGAGCACATAATCTATGTAGTTAAAAATTGAAAACCCTTGATGCTCTCATGGATGTATCGCTAAGTGGTCCTCCTATCTATGAAGTTGATTGGATCATAAGTTTTGACAGATGGAATGCTGTAAAAGACCGCACACACGAATGTTAGAAGGATGTCTTTAACATATGCATGCTATTATCAATGTAAATAGATTTGATTTGAATTTGAAAAATTTCTTTGAAGTTAAACATATGTTGTTCTTTTTGTTTGTGCAAATGTTGCATATAATGGATAATATTTAAAATCAATGTGATCATAATCTAGATACATCTCTTGTTATCATAAATAGGTAGTATGAAAACAATTGTGAACTCTTAAGGTATTGCAATTTGCAATGGTGAAAGTCAAATTTTAATTAGAGAGTGTCCTTACGAAAGTCTTTTTTGGTTTTACCTTTTCCCAATAAAGTATGTACATGCCCTTCAAAACTCAGGCATGTAGGTGCATTAGTTGGATAGGTTAATGTGCTAGCTTGTTGTCTATTTGTAATGACAACTTATTAGTCAGATGATTTTTATGAGCACGAGTTTAGTGTTGTATGTTATTAATGGAAAAATTTAAAAATTGAATATGAGCACGAGTTTAGTGTTGTATGTTATTAATGGAAAAATTTAAAAATTGAAGGTTGCTGCATAGCTTGGAACAACCCTCGAAGCCACCTTACACACCATAATGGCAGGTACAGGGCCATTCTAGTGGGACCAACGTATTTTGCACTACCACTCCTAATGCATTGGTGGTACAGTAGCCATCTATTGGAGATGGGCAATGATACCACTATTTTTTCAAAACAATGGTATCATTGCCCACCCTTAGATGTGTGGACCACCACCACTACCACAGTAGTGGTGGTGTGGAATACACTCTCCCGTTCTAGTGCATTATGGTTTTGGAGTTAGATTATTTCTTATTTTTTGACAAATGGCAGTCTCCAATTTGTGTATAACCATAAAGGTTGTTTTATTTATGAATTCTTTTTAGTATGTGTAATATTATTGTGTCATTTTTTGAGAAGAAAATGGATGTGCCTTAGGAGGTGCATTAATTTTTTTTTTATGTGCACCTTCTAGAAAGTGGAAGGTGCTCCTGAATTTTTTTTTATTGCTCGGAAGGTGTGTGAAAAAGAATTTACACCAAAAAAAAATCAAAACGAAATTTACAGCAGGGAAGGGCACCTTCCTCGGGCCCTTTTTGCCCGTAAAAGGGCTTAGCCCTTAGGCTACCGTCCTTGGGACAAAGCCCTTCTTGGGTAAAGGAAAGGACCCCCGACTTTTATGCCCTTGGATAGACCACCCGCTGGGGCGTTAAGGCACGAGGCCACACGTGCTGGGCGTTTAGCCCCGGCCCAATGTTTTGTCGCCACATGGCCCTTGAGCGGTGCTTGTCAAAATTGGGCTGCGCGATTGCTTTCTACGGGCATGGGCATTGCGCCGCGGTCCCGGGAACCTCGGGCAGTGGCGCCGGACAACGCAGGCACCGGGCACCCAAGCGGTGGTACCGAGCAGGCCTAGGATGGGACCCGGACAGGCTCAGGGATGGTGTCGGGTAGGGTCAGACATGGTGCCAGACAGCATTGGGCAGACATACCAGGCGCCGGGCAGGGCGTAGATGGTGTCGGGCACCGCCACGCCCAGATACACACATGTGAGATAAAGGGCGTAATCCCATAAAAAACGCTTATGTGATAAATTTTGGTTGCCCGGACACGTGGTGCCCAGGCAGCCAATTAAAAAGAAAAATGTGTGGTGCATGATGCACGGCCCCAAGTGCTCATAAGATGCCAGGAACCCATTAAGTTGTATAAAGTGTCTTCAAAGACCTTAAAATCATTTTTTGATTTTCCATGAAAAAAAAAAGGAGTGGCAAAAAAAAAAGGAGCTGCCTTACAAAACTTAATTTATGGGGCTCCCTTTTTTTTTTTTTCCAAAAGTTTTGACATGCACCTTCTTGGGATGCATGTAAAAAAAATTGATATGAACAATGTCACCTCGTTGGCCATTCCACTGTGGGATGAGCAAAAGTTTCCTGCTGCTGCTGCTGCTGCTGCAGGATTAATGAATCAAGAAACTGAACAGAACAGGACGTTTCATGAAAAGCTACTGGAAGGATCAGAAAGTGCAGAATATTTTGTTGTTGGAGGGAAAAACCTCGAAAGACAGATTGATCTGCTATCTTGGAAGTTGGAGGGATTCTGTCAGACTTTTAATAACCAAAAACTTCATATAAAACACATGGCGATCCTAGGAATGATGAAATATCAAGCATGATTCGTGAAGAAGCAAACGAAAGACGCAATGTTAATCAGAGCATTCCATCTGCCTTGTACCGACACTACAGTCATCCGCATACGGTTGATGAAGATCGTCGAAAGGTTCGTAATAGCAGGCAGCCACCGAAAGTTTATCAATAATATAATAAAAAAGTAGCTTTAACGTTCAAGAATAATCGATTACCTTTGGCTATGGTGGAAAGTGCAAGTGCATCAATGAGTTCTTCTTATTAGTATGTGTTGAGACACTACTTCTGTATGTTCAATCGCAATCTGCATCATTATATGAAGCATACATTTGTTCTAGTATGCACTGAGACAATACTTTTGTATGTTTGAACGCAATCTGCAATATTATTTGACGTACACTTGTTCTAGTATGCGCCGAGGCAGCAGATCTATGTGTTCAATCGCAATCTGCAATGTTATGTGAAGGATACGTTTGTTCTAGGATGCTGCGAGACATCAAATCTCTGAATTCAATCGCAATCTGCAATATCAGGTGAACCATACGTTTGTTGTAGTACGCTGCTAGACATCAGACCTCTGTGTAATCGCAATCTGTAATAGTATATGAAGCGTGCGTTTGTTCTAGTATGTTGGGAGACATCAGGTCTCTGTGCTCAATCTTAGTTTGCGATATTATGTGAAGCATGCTTTTATTCTAGTATGTGGCGAGACATCATGATGTCTCTATGTTCAATCTCAGTTTCCGATTTCATATGAAGCAGGCATTTCTGCAGTATTATATGAGACATCGGCAGTAGTTTTTGAAGCAGCGGAAAATTCTGCATTATTATATGAAGCACACATTGTTCAGCGTAAGCAGAAGGTTGAGAGTGATCTTTCTCAAAGTGGATGAGGACGGTAAGGTAGATGTTGCAATGGCGTCGGTCATCTTGGAAAAGCAGTTATTGTCTCCATTCTGTGAAAAGAAAGACTGTCAGAAAGCTTTAAGACTAATAATTGTGAAAGTCCTTGGTTAAGCCTGATATACGTTACTGACGAGTATTTCTTTTTACTGATCCGTTTTTACTCAAATGGCAGTTGAAACTGTTGGAAGAGGACTACATACTGAGCCTATTACTGTAACTCGAAATCAAAAGTAAAATTTACTTCAGAAGTGAGAGGCAAAGACTAAACCTCATGGCGGGAATGCTTGAAAGAGAAGCAGACGCAGTAGATCCATATTCATACCAAGGACACGAACACGTGCCGCATCAGCCTTCTGCGCCTCCTATTTCCTTGCTTGAAGAAGCTACAGACCAAGCTCCAGATAGACAGGCAACAGAACTTTGTTCTACAGATACTCAGAGCTGCTGGCGAGTTGCGAGGGAGGGATTAGTACCAGGCGCAGTCTTTGGTGGCGTCATGGCGTTGTCTAGAGCAAGAAATATTGGCCTCAAGTAAGAGAGCATACAAAGTCTATCTGTCTGTCTGTGTGCCTCTCTGCCTCTCAAAATTTCCACTGTCCCAGCTCGATGATGATGCGAACCTGTTTAACATTTGTAAGTGTAACCATACTCTGATGAAAAACTGTGACCATAACTCATCAAAGAATGAAGATCTGGATAGCACATAACAGATTCAGAATCACAAATGACGGGAAAAAGATTCTGTGTGAATTTGCTAGTTGCTTAAAAAGCCTCTTTTGCACATCTATACTTATTTGTCGCAGTTTACTCGGTAGATTAATATTGCATCTGCCCGTCTTCCAGATGTCTCTGTTTTATTGACCAGCAGACTAATCATAATCTTGAAGACTCTTGTAACTCATACACCTTGCCTTTGACATTCCCTTCTTCAATCGATGGATCAAGGCGAATTGTTAATTTGAATTGGAAAAATTCTCAAGCTGGTGAAAGAAAATCTTCTGTATGTTTTTAGAAGGATTAATGCGTAGTATTCAAAAGAAAGTTACATTTTTTCAGGACTAATACCAAATATTCTCTCTTTCCAAACAGCTGTAACTAGATTGATTTCCATACCTCTTATCAAGGCTTTATTATGTAATCTTGGCCTTGCTGAAGAAATTTAAAAGTGAACTTTGAAACTCACCTTCCTTTGAAAAAGACGTTACATAGGCACGCTGGAAGGTATTGGAAGTCGCCAGGTAGGCTTCGTTCTTAATTCTTGCACCTTTGTATTTGCACCGTTGTATTTTGCATGCTCCTTTACGCCCCTATAAAGACTTTCCTGATCAAAGTTGTGCACAACTATTTGAAATGCTTCTTTTCTCGATGCATTTGGCAAAGCATCACACCAAAGTTGTGTGTACGCAAATGTTGCAAAATGTTGCAGCCGTTCTTTCTGTATGGCAATTACGAGTATCTGAGCCATGCCAGCATTTGCCATAATCTATATTCCTATGCCCCAAAGCAGACATTAAAAAAAAAGAATTGGTATCATCACTCTTCCACAAGGAAGAGAGACAGCGTCTTTAAGGGATCGCTTCAAGCTTTCACTGGGAGTAGCAATGCTTTGTTAGGTTGGAGAAATTGGAGCAGAAGGTAAGGCGGAAAACTTTTTTGATCATAATTCAAGAGGAATGGGATGTAGGGTAGTTTTTGCTTGCTTGACTTGTTGAAACAAAATAAATCTTCACTGTCTTCTTGATCCCGTTTCCTTGGGAAGGTGCAAAGAAATTGAGTTGAGCATCTCAATGTAGTATTTAGGAGATCATAAGAAGGGAGCAAGATTTCTAACAAATTGCCACAATGTTTGTAATGACTTACAGGCTGCCTTAACTTCACAGTCAAGGCTGCAAATCGCAGTCATTTGTACAAACTCTCAATAGTTGCAATTCCAAGAAACATGACTAGAATGCTGCTGATCTCTTCTCATGAAGTAATTTTGATAGGAACTCTTATCAACTTCCTCGCTTATCGTCACCAACTTAGCCTGAAGATCTAAGATGGTTTATCTTTAGATTCAATCCCTTTACCTTGTGTCCTGCATATATATTACATGCGAATTTCTCTCTAGAGAATTGTTCTAACAGAACTTTCTATCAAGGATAGTTGCTGCAGGATTTTGAAACTTCCTATAGTAGCTGAAAAATAGGGCCCGCTAACTAGGGCTTGTGCTCCAAATCGCAAACCGAAAAGAGGTTGGTGTTCCAGAGAATGAACTGCCAGATTTGGAAAAACCAGATTGAGTTGGAACGTGGTTTTTGCGCAACATAAGGACTGAGACCTTATTCAATCACATGATAAATTAAAACAAAGAGATGGCTGTTAGCAATTGGAAGTAGCATCAAATTATGCTCCTCCATGAAGTGAAGCAAGGGTGAAGAAGTCTACCATGGTATCCTCCAAAAGGAATTTCAATAAGAACCATCAAACCTTGCTTTCAATCTTGCCTGCTCATACCTAGACATACGATCACATGCTCTATAACTATGCCTGGAAAGAGATAACTAAGGTGATTCACATCCCAAAATGTTGGTAATATATGTGGCTCTTCAAACACATGTCCATATGTTTGTAACAAGTCATTGACTGTCTCTGCCCACGACTGATCTCGGATTGATTATCCCGCTAGAGGTCAGTAGGCCTACCTTGACCTGTAAGTTAATTATGATTATGAGGGGTTGGGGGCCCTCATGTGCATATGGTCATAATTAATGGTTGGAGGCCTAAACTCATGATGGTGGATTTTTATGGGTTTATCAGTGAGTCATAGGGGAATCGGATGTGGCCCAAACAGGCTGTAGAGGTGTCCAATGAGGTGTCACAATGCACTACTAGTGGTGCATGGGCCCATTGGGCTCTCACTAGTGTATGCTTGCTTTACATGCTAGCATGACTCCTCTATCACTTGTGAGTGATTGATCCATAGCTTGGGGGCTAGATCCGTGTGATCTAGGTTTGGTTGGGTTGGTTCGACTCCCTTGTGTTGCTTTGTTGTGGCTTGCTTAGCGAGTTCATCCTTGGTAGGGGCTTTATAGACTACAGGGGATTATCTAGTGAAAGCGATCCTTCATGTACGCAAAGTAATGATGTGTAATAAGCCTTTGGGAGGATCTTGAAATGTTGCTTCTCAGAGATGAGCTAAAAATCTCCTTCAAAATCAATGCCATGAAATATATGACTTTGTCCCTCATGATCAATGAATAGACATTGCGTTGCTAATTCCTAACAAACATCTCCAATTGAGGTAAATTCTGCTTTAAAAATTATCTCATACCTCTCTATGGTATAATGTGAATATTCGCTTGCCATGTAAAAGCTCCAAATTGATAGTGTACCACCTCCCAACAATGTGTTGTTGTATAATATTCCACTTTGACCCCCAAGGGGCCTACCAAGTATGCCGAACATATGCTTTGTAGATAAAATGTCATATATAGTCATGTGACCCCCTTTGGATTGCGAGAGATAGATATATCAAGTGTGTAGAAGATGAGACACATGCACTTATCTATGTGGGACCGAGGGCTTACTCTTGGTCATCCATGATAAGATGGAGATCTGGAGGTGTAAGAATTTGGTCCAATCCATGAATCTAGTGCACCAGGTTTCTACCACATACATAACCGTGGGACAAATTAAAGTTTAAAAAATGCAGCACTTTTTTTTAATTCTGAAAGTCATATGCATGACATTTGAAACAATAATGCTCCAAGGTGACCAGGGGGGATTGGCCCTTTCCTAATCTGCATATGGCAGCTGGTCTCATAATAAATATGAGACTCAAGAAAAGAACTTTCCGGTACGTATATAACCAGATGATATCCAAATTATGGAAACTAAAGTGAGAGTTTGGTGCTACATGGAGGAGCGACATGTATGGAAGTCATAACCTGGGTCTTCTTTTACATTCACTTCCCAACCTCTGGCATGGCAAAATGTAGATAAAGGATCATTATGTTGCTGCAAACCCTCCTTGGTGGGACAAACCAAGACCACATTATCTGCATACAAGATATCGGTATCAAAATGTCCCCAAGCTTACACCCCGAACTGCGACGTTGAAACATTATCTCCTTGAGCTCATCAATTTAGAGGTCAAAGAGTGTAGGTGAGAGTGAGCAACCCCGCTGGACCCCAATAGTGCTTGTGACTTGCTCAAATATATCCATAGAGGAACAAAAATAGCCTACCACTCTCTAGTAAATTGCCATAATAGCTGATATAGCATCCCGTGAACTGGAGATCCCGTATTCTTGAATAAGCGTAGCATGTCTCAAATGCACAAAGCATCAATAAACTCACTCTCATCTATACTTGGCATCCTTGATGAGAGACCAATGTAATTCATTGTAGAGTGATGTGTTTTGAAAGTAGGTTGTCCAATAGCATGTAAACATGGTGACTTTGAGTCTTTGCTCATTATTATTTGGAGGATAGTCCCATAGAGCTTAACCGTAATGTATCCAATCATGATGGTGTGGTATTTTTCTGGTCTTGTGTGATCACTGCTCTTGTGAACAGGGTATATAATGTTAGTGGAGCAGGAGGGAGGAAAGCTTGTAGTCATTGTTGGATCAATCGTGGCTCACATTTAATGTTAGCCATGATTAAATTAGATTTTCTATGTTTGTGTCACATGTACTTTGAATCCCTTGCCCAATGTAAATTGTAAATTTTCATTATTAAATTGTAAATGGCTAAGTCACCAGCCTGTGGAGACAATTAAATTGCAATGTAAATATCTGTTATAGTGACTAATTCCGAGATGGCCAAGGGGGTATTGGGTCTCACAAGAGTCTACTAGACTGACCTCCTAAAAAGTAGAAAGGGTTGACCGGTCAACGTGACCCGTGTCATATGCTCACTGAGACACTTTGTCCAGTGTATGAGTGACACTTGTCGGACGAGATCAATGGACGGGTCAACAGGACATGTGTCATATGCTCATTGGGACACTTGGTCCAATGCATGAGTGACACGTGTCAGACTGTCCACCTGCTAGCTTGCCTATGTGTCAAGGTACTGCCAAGTGGCAAGTGTTGCATGGAGTTTGCCATGTGTTGACGTTAGGATGTGTCAGGGTTAAGGGGTGCTTGAGGGGATATAATGTGAGCCTTGCCAGGCATTCCCTATCGTATTCCTATGCAGCTATGGTTGGGAGGAGACTTGCAGCAGAGCTCTCATTTGTTGATCTATGTACATTTGCTTGAGATTAATAAAGTGACGAATTTGCTGGGTAATTTTGTGTATTTACTTCGGGTTTGTGAGCTTGTGTGTAACAGTGTTTTTTTATCAGAGCAGTTGCTTTCGAGACTTGTGTGGGATTTGGCATCTTCAGTTAGGGTTTGGTGCATTCTTGGAGAGCCAGTGCCCTAGTGTAGGCATGGTTGCAACCAAATGCGTTTGGAAGATGTTCCAAATGCCAGACTTTTTTTTTCATTTTCTTTTGAAGAAAATGTGGCCACACCCCCCCCAAAAAAATGGCAAATTTTTTTTTCTTTTCGGGGGGCGTGGCCACTTTCTTTGGGGGGGTGTGATCACTTTTTTTGGGCTCCCACCAAATCTTCATCAGACATCAGATGAAGAGGAGTTTTCAAGAAGGCAACGGCTGCAACGCATTTTGGAGAGGCCTCTACATAATCTTCAGCCATCGTTAGAGCTCCAACTGCTGCAAAAATTTGCAGGTAAGGGTTTTGGCCCATTCTGAAGCTAATGCCAGCTTCAAATCAAGCTAAAAATGAAGCTATTTTGAGGTATATGAGCTGTCTTCTCCAAAAACGACTTCTTGGTCCTTTTTTTTGCAAGTTTTGTTGGCTGATTGTTACTCATCCATTTCTTCTGAAATTTTGCAGCATCATTGAAGAGACTAGGGCGCCCCATATTGGATAGGCTGCTTGGGCAATCAGGAGTTCTGTTGCTCTGCATTTGTGTTTGTAGCAAGGTGCTGTTTTTTCACCATTTTTCAGGTTTTAAGTTCAATCACCTAAGACCTTCAAGTTTACAATGCCTCAGGCAAGGTCAGAGGCATGGGCACATGTATTGATCCTAGGGGAGGTTGGAAAATCATCAGGAGGATCAGGGATGAAGAAAGTCCAATGTGAGTTTTGTGACCATGTGTTTCAAGGTGGGCTGCAAAGAGTTGTTCCTCATTTACTTGTCAGTAGCGGAAAGGGTGTGAAACCATGTACAAAGACACCACTAAATGTGAAGCAATCATTACAACTTGAGTCACAAAGAGTAGATGTAAAGACCCAAAAGGATTGCCTCTAAGATGAGGATAGGAGAACACAATAGGAGAGACTATGGAGCCAAACCGCCCAACCGAACCTAGATCAAACCTGGATCTAGCCCCCAAGCCATGCCATGTGAAGCAAGAGGAGAAGAGAGAAACTGGTAACCTAAACCCAATATGTCGACGGGAGAATCCCTACCTCATTATATAGAGAATAGTGTCCTGTGCATGAAACCATGCATACCCCCATGCAGGTCAACTATAAATAGGTCTCATCTCTTCATGCAGTCCTCCTGTCTATATCCATCACACAGACATGCAATACTCCATATGTCTCAATTAGAGTGTCTGGGTCCTCTCAAGGTAATTAGTCACAAACAAGCTCGACATGGAATTAAATCTCGATGTGACCCAATAATCTCGAATACTGGAGGGCCGGTCTACCATATTAGGACTATTCCAGGTCCTTAACCGAATATGGCCATGACATTCCTCCCTCCTTAAATTGCTTCTATTCTTAGAAGCTCCTCAAAACAGGAAAGAATTACAGGGACAATTCATTTAACTTTCAATAATAACCGAGAAAATCATTATCCTTAGTCTGACTTTCATATCAAACAAGTACCCATAGAAAAACTATTTCCAAATGTTAATCTCTGCTTTGGAGTACAAACCCTAGTTTGAAAAGTACACTAAGAGATATATTTTCTCAACTGGGTTACACTCAACACAAGTTAATAACATCACCTTCATGTAAAGCACTTACATGAACCAACTGAGTGAAATATTACCTAACTTAGGAGATTAAAGTTAAAGGAAAAATAATAATTACAGACTGAAATCATCCACAAACTCTGGCAGATAGTTCATAAAAAACTTCCAAGTACAACTATCCGTAAAATCCAATTCTAAGATATAATAATTCATTTAACTAGAATCTCTAGGAGAATCATTAAGATATAGAATGATTAGAACTCAACTCGGAGTACCCCAGATACTCTTTTGAGCTAAATGCTCCTGTTTCTAGCACCAAATGCAAGAAAATAGCATTCATTCATCTTAATAGACTTGTCTGTCTCCTAAGATAACTGGAAATCCAATCAAATGAAGAATTGTACTCAAGCATCTGCAGACCATAAACTGTAGCAGAATAGCATCCACTAGATAAATAAAATAATGTCTGTGAGATCCATAGGTTCTCAAAAAAAAATACTAGAGTAGAGAGATTCAAAACTCTGATTCGAATTCTTACTCAATTTTAATCATCATACTTAAGAATCATCCCAATTCCATATAATCCTCTGACAATAATTAAGTATCTATTTATGATCCGTCAATCATAAATATTTAGATTCGTATGATTCGTCAATCATAATTTTCTGGAATCCAAAACCATACTTAATCATTTACAGGATACTGGAGTATATGTCCAACATAACTCAGGAAAAGTAAGAATCATTCCAAAATCTTTCCACTAAGAAATACTGGACTCAGGAATATTTTTCAAACATGATTCTTTGACTGAAGTGCAAGATTTAAGTTCTATAAGCCACTAGTAATTAAAGACTGAACGCATACCAAAATGACAATCATCTTTAACTACAAAAAACTTTAGATTACGATCTAGAATCACATCTAGATACCCAAAGTCCTGCTGAATATCAATTAAGTTATTATTCTTGGATTCATTATGATTCGTTATCGAATTGAGCTCTCTGGGATACAATCACTAATGAGCTGAGTCTATTCCTTAACTAAGGAATACTCTAACCCAAGAATACTATATATCCAATGCACATAATTTTAACTGATGAACCCAAATGACTCAGTAATCATGCGTCTTACAAGCAATCTAAAACAAAAACTATCAGTTTCTGGTGAATCCTCATCACACTGATCGTTTTACCAACTAACTTCATCTTGGAGTAATCAACTACTCAAGTTAATTGCCAATGATTCAGAAATCTCAAATGTCTAGGTGAAGAATTCAATTATACTAGTATGACACCACATTTAGATCCTTACCCAAATCATTTATAAGCTAATCCATAAATCTTCCACCAAAGATTTGTTAACTTTGCAAGTATCTGTCAAACAATACTTGATCATATGTCTATGTTCACCGAGTAGGTTAAGTGCACCGAATAACCCTAGTAACCAGGAACACACAGTAGATTTATACAAGATTAATCGTGCACATATGTGAATAATCTCACTATGACCCAGTACATAAACACATACTTGTCTGGCAGATTCCTCCAGAACCCACATATGTTACCCACATATCTCATTGAGATCTTGTAACTCAGCTACAAAAGATTTCTATTTCTCATGAGTAAATAACATATCCGGAAAATCTCTGAGACGAATAACATTCACTCTCAACAGTTTTCTAATCCAACTTACCCCTAATTACATAATTTCTTCCACTCAATCAACCCCTCTCTGACCCTAGTACTAAACTAAGATTAGGTTGATCCAATATAGAACTCTCAGACTCTAATCCTGATCAAACTTACTTCTATTCCAATCAAAATGGAATCAGTAACCTTTGACCTTTCACTGTACTACTTATAGATAATGATTAAATATCAAACACGTTCTAGTTCCAGATTGTCCGCACAATCCCTAGAGAATTCCTCTTATTCAAAAAGTTCCAATTAGGTATCTTACTCTGAATCTATCAGAAATTACTTTCAGATCAAATCACATTTCTATACCACATCTGGTTTTCTTCCGAAAACTATGCAACCCACAGATTTCCAAATAGAATTTTATCCCACCACTTCACCCCTCCTTTTAAAGAAATTATGCTTGCCAAGACAGAAAAAGCATAATCCGTCTTTTTTGGCCTTTTCCTTTTGCTCAGGGATAGGATCCTTTTGCAAAAAGCCTTTCTGACCAGCTTGGCCAGACTTTCACGAACCCTTCTTTTGAGGCCAGCTTGGCACTCTAGATTCAGCCTTGGTGCGCACATTACCTTCAAAGTTGAGGGCTGTAGCAACTGCCTCTTCTAAGGTCTTGCACCCTTCATTAAGCACAGAAGGTCTCAACTCTTCACGAAGGCCAAATATAAACTTGTGGACTACCAGCCACTTAGGAATCTCTTCCGGAATTTTGATAAGTGTCTCATGATACCTATCAGCATATTCCTGCACCATGTACTGCCTCTGACGATGCAACAACCAAGTATCCGTCGCACGCACATGCTCATGTGGAGGAATAAACTGAGCTCTGAAAGCTCACTTAAACTCAAGCCAGGTGGATGGAGCTTGATTAGACTTCAACAACTTACGCCACCACCTGTCAGCAAAATCAGTGAAATGGTAAGCAGCTTTGCGAACCCGCCAACCCTCATCAGTTGGGGACCGTTTCAAATCAAAATACTCTTCCCACTTATGCAACCACTGATCTACGATATCAGTATTGCGTTGGGGAGTGTTTCTAGCGAAACGGGTAGGTTTAATATCTTTGTCTTCTGGATAGAGTGGAGGTAACATAGGACGAACAACAGAAGACGGATAAAGTGGAGCATACTGCGAGGAAGACGCATAACCACCAGCTACCATCATCGCTCGCATCTCTGCGACGGTCTTTTCCACACTATCCATGCGAGCTTGCACAGAAGGGGAAGTACTAGCATGCGAACGGGCAGCCATTGTAGGCAGATTATGGGCAGGACTAAGCACAATGCTGGGTGGTGGTGATGGAAGAGCAACGAGTGGACTTAGTGGAATATCTACTCTATCTTCCTCCATTATGTAACAAAATAGAGATAGAACAAAATTAAACTAGAAATTGCACGTAATAAAGCAACAAGAGAAGGCAAATCTAACCAAAATTTTTTCAATTACAAGACAACAAAGAAAGAAAAGAGAAAAAGATGAGTTCTCCCTAGAATGCAAGCAAAGGAATCCCCTCAGGAAAGCGGTAGACTACAATAGATGCTGTCTGATTGGGCCACAATGCTTCCTTCAAATAGCTTCAGAACAACTCTGGACAGCTGCTTCCACAATTTTTGGGATGTTTGTAGATTGTGAAATCAGCGCTGGAGCAGTCATTAATGGGTGCTAAATCAGTGGTAGAGCAGCGCTCCAGTTCCCCACAAATGGGAGTATTAATATGTCCTCAGATCAGTAGCAAATTGGTGCCCCCAAAACTCTTCAAGTTTGAAACTATTTTCCTCCCTTTCAGCGCTGGAAAACTGGTATAGGAGGGCGATGGGGCATCTGAAAAAATTTACCCAATTTTTCTCCCTAAAAATGGATTTTTGTGGCTCCTTGTATGCTGGAACAGCAGCGATGGAGGCTCACCGTACTTCTCCAATCTATCTCCCACCTTTCTCCCTCCAAAATCGTTCAAAAACAAACAAAATCAGACAATTTCTACACTTTCTCTCTCTAAAACGAGGCTTTGACACCGATTGTCACAAGCCAGTTTCTCCAAGCTCGTGAATCCTAGAAGCCGGTGTGTAGAATAAACCTCCCAACCATAGGCACCCCCTCCTTGAGTCCTACCTAATATTCCCGTCAACTGGCACATGGCATCCACCTGTGGGTGATCAGTCCACTTGGCATGCTTAGCCCCTGTGACCTGTGAATACTGAGTGACTCATAGGGTACCACCCCCATGCCCCGCCAAAGACCTGTGACCCTCTTGGTCACCCCGACTACTTGCCGACTAGCATCTCGTCACTGACGGCTAGGGTCCCAATGGTCAAGACACACCGTGTCTCTGACAACTTGTCAGGCGGCCACACCGGGTCACTGCTCGTGACGCACCGGTCCCAACTTGGGACAGATGTCCTCCTCGGTCACTGGTCCTTGCCAATACTTGGCCTCAGGCCCTTTGGTGACCGGCCGTGCCAAGGTCATGATAGAGTCGTAACTGGACTCTAACAATTGGTGCTACTGACATACTATAGCATATGCATCACCATCCTTTTTGGTTTGTCGATTATTGCATTTTGCTACTTTTTGCTAGAGCCTAGTAGTGCTAAGTGGACAACGGACCTGTAATCCAAAATTTCATGTAATTTTCTCTCCGATTAAGAATACATTGAGGATTTGTGGTCCTAACTCCTTGCAATTGGTTAATACATTTTTGGTCTACATTTGTATGGTCTTGTTCTGTGATTTTCTATTGCTAAATGCTATCATTGTTATGAATGACTTAGAATGATTTCAGTTAGCTAAGTTGCATCACAAAGAAACCTATTTTTGTGGTATAACTGGCAATATTCATTTTTTTAGACATACCACTGCAAAACCCTTAAATTTAACACTTTAAAAGTGGGTAAAAACGTTTCAAACGTTTGGATGATTTTTCAAACGTTTGGACGTTTCAAATGTTTGGTTGCAACCATGACTGTAGGTGATCTGTTGGCAGATTTGGAGCCCATAAGATAGTAGATTGAAGGCCTATGGTGGATTGCTGATCTTGTGGAAGCCTTTGAGCATTTTCTACTACGTGGCTTGATTATTCTCTTCGCTTTTATGAAAACCCAGCCCATATAGAATTTACGAATCTGTTTGTAACTTTTTCAATACTTAGTATTTTTCAGATTTGTCAGTTGCAATAAGCATCTTGGGGTAGGTCGTTGGTAGGGTAGGGCTTTTCGCCTTCCGATTCGGTGATCATTTATTGTTTTTTGCCAATTGTTAGTTTGAAACCCTAGTTTGCTGATTTTTGGAGAAAAAGAGTATATGTGTAGTTAGAACTTGGTTGTGGAGGTCTATTCTATCCAGTTCTTCTAGGAATTCAAGGTAACCTATCTGTGTACTGATTTGAGGTGCTAAGAGCTTGTTTTTGCTTTGTTTCAAGAACTTTGGTTGCTTGATTTTGCATAGTTATCTTTGTACACTGCTTTGTTTCTGTTACCTATTCTTCTGCTATGGCATCCGCAAGCAACACCGGTCAAGATTCACAGAGATTAGATGCAGTATGTTCCAAGGTGGATGCTATCGAAGCTACTCTTAAGCTGATTTTGGAGCAACTCAAAGGTAAAGGGGCTAGTGTTCCTGAGAGAGTCAGTGGTACAGCTATGGAAGCAGAAAGGACATTGTCAACGGGCCATGAAGCTGAGTTGGGGTTTCGAAAGAGGAAGCTACCTACTATCAAGGATCTAAAACCTCTGAAGTTTACTGGAGTAGTATCTATGAGAACTATAGATGCCATTGAGAATTGGTTGCAAAAATGGGAGAAAGCATTCTAGATGTGTGGCATAGACGACGAAACTGAGATGATTGCTGAAGCCACATATCATTTTCAAGAGTTCAGCACAAAGGTGGTAGAGGAAGGTGGAAAAGGATGACCTAGTTCCAACCACATGGGAGGCATTCCAGCAAATGTTTACGCAAAATTGGGTGCCTATGGATGAAAACAATAGAGCCATGCAACAATGGACTTATTTGAAGCAGGGTAACTTGAGAGTGTAGGATTATGCAGACAAGTACCGAGAGGCTTTGTTACGCATTCCTCAAGAAGTTCCTATGTACATGCAAATATTTCACTTGTGGAGGGACTTCGAGAGAGTATTCGCCCTTTCGTGTGGAAGGAGCAATCTCATTATTTGCGAGGAGCCATCTAGATGGCTTTGTATTATGAAGATGGAAAAAGAGGCCCAGATCTTGTTGCGGTAGCTGGTACAGGTGCTCAACAACCTTGGGGACGCAAAGGCAAATGGAACAAAAAGGGAAAATTTGAAGGTCAAACCAGTCAGTGGCAAGCTTGGGGTGACCAACAGGGGAAGGGTGTAGGGGCCCCCAAAGGCAAAGGGTTGTATGGGCAGCCCAATGCCCAAAAGGGTTAGCGTTCTTCAATGTTGTCGCCTCAGGACCAAGAATGTGCAAAGAGGGAGAACCTCTGTTTTGGATGTTTGGGGTAGCATAGGTGGAAGTAATGTCCACGGAACTTGATGCGGACCACATATAATCTTCAGGTGGAGCAGGTGACCCAGGGTGATGACCCTATGACAGTGGAAGAGATCGAGCGAGAAGCCAATCAATCCAGATGTTCCACGCCTCATGAATGTTTCGGTGGTCAGGAGAGTAGACACGGCTCCACCAGCGCTTTTGTCAAAATCTGCTCGCCAAGGGTATCAATTTCCTAACACTTCTCTTATTGTTATGCGAGGACAACTATGTGGTAGAGATGTTCAGGTTCTATTTGACAATGGGTCCTCTCATAATGTGTTGAATTCAACTTTGGTACAAAAGTTAGGTGTGAATACACAACCATCTCGGTACCAGCACACAATGGAAATGGCTGATAGAAAGGGTACAAAGATTTGGGATAAGAGGGTTGTGAACATTCCACTAATTGTACAAAGTTACACAGAAGAGTTGGATTTTGAGATAACACGGCTTGCGCGGTTTGATGCGGTGTTAGGCATTTGTTGGCACACGATGCGGAAGCCACACATAGCCTGGGATACTCATGTGTATGAGTTTCAGTTTGATGGTGTGATGCATTCCCTTCGTGGGGAGCGGGATGTGCCTCCTGGACCACTTGTTTCAGCTACGCAGTTGCGTAGGATCCATTGTGAGTACATGTGTGTTTGCTTTCTACTTGATATGTCTACTATTACTAGTCAGAGTAGCATGCAGTGTGCGCAAACCAGTACTATTGCCAATTTGGATCAAGAGTTTAGGAGAGAGTTTTCAGATGTGTTCATAGATGATCTTCCATCTGATTTCCCTCCTAAGAGGAATGTTGAATTAATACCCGGATCATGTCCTGTTAATAGACGTCCTTATAGAATGAGTCTTAAGGAGGAAGAGGAAGTGAGATGGATGGTCGATGATTATCTGGCCAAGGGGCAGATACGACCTAGTTATTCCCCTTTTGCCTCTCCGATCATTCTTGTAAAAAAGAAGGATGGATCATGGCGTATGTGTGTGGATTGTTGAGGTTTAAGTAAGATAATGGCTAAACATCAATATTCTATGCCACGTATAGATGATTTGCTTGATGCCTTGGCAGGTGCCGCTGTGTTCAGTAAAATAGACCTAAAGAGTGGATACCATCAGTTTGACGATGAATGATGTGCTCAGACCGTATATGGGTAAGTTTGTCGTAAATTTTGTTGATGACATTCTGACTTACAGTGCAAGTGAGGTCAAGCATATGGCTCATCTTAGAACTGTGTTGTCTACTTTGAGGGAGAACACTTTGTTTGCCAATAGTAAAAAAAGTGAATTGTTCAAAAACGAATTGAGTATCTTGGTCATATAGTGTCTGCTGATGGAGTGAGGCTAGATCCTAAGAAGGTTGCTGTGATTGTTGCGTGGCTTGTGCTAGCTGATTTGACAACACTCCGTTCTTGTCTTGGATTGGCAGTATTCTATAGAAAATATGTTAATGGATATTCCTATATTGCAGCACCTTTGACTGATTTGACTCAAAAAAATAGATTTGGTGAGTGGACTGAACTGCAACAAGCAAGCTTTGATCAGCTGAAGCAAGCTATTGCTGAGTGCGTCACTCTAAAGATTGTAGACCCTCAAAAGCCCTATGATATAGACATGGATGCGAGTGACATTGTTGTGGGAGCCGTTCTGATGCAAGAGGGTAGGCATGTGGCCTTTGAGAGCAAGAAGCTCAACCTTGCTCAGGAAAGACCTATGATTGATACGACGTAACTTTTGGTGGTCTGAACTTAAGAAAGAAGTACACCATTATGTGACACATTGTTTTAAGTGTCAAGTTAATAAGGCTGAAAGGATTAAAGTGCCTGGATTATTACGCCAGTTACCTATACCAGAAGGGAGATGGGAGAGTATTTCCATGGAATTTATTACATATTTAGCACATACGCAGCAACAACGTAATGCTATTCTAGTTGTGGTTGACAGACTCACTAAAATGACTCTTTTTATCCCAACTAATAATAAGATTGATGCACCTCGTATGACTGATTTTGTTTATACAACATGTATTCAGACTTCATGGATTACCTAGATCCATTTGTCTGATAGGGATTCTCATTTTACTGACAATTTTTGGACTGCAATATTTGAGAAGTTAGAGGTGCAGTTGGGAAGGAGTAGTTCTGATCATCCTAAAACAGATGGGCAGATTGAGAGAGTTAACCAAACCTTGGAAGACATGCTTAGGGCGTATGTGAGTGAAAGGCAAACACAATGGGAGCGTTACCTACCATTGTTGGAGTTTGCCTATAATGATAAAAGAATGCATCTACGAAGATGAGTCCTTTTGAGCTAAATTATGGTTCTAGACCAGCCAGTCCAGTTACTATAGGTATGCCTCATAAGACACCTAGTGCTATGGAATTTCTAACTCACATGCAACAGATGTTGGAGTTAGCAAAGGAAATGTAAAAGCGGTGATGGATCGAGCAAAGACATATGTTGATCTGGATCGTAAGGAAGGAGATATGGTGTTTCTCAGGATTCCAAAGGACTTGAAAACCCTGAAGACATGTGTTATAAGTTGTCAACTAGATACTGTGGACCTTGGAAAATTGTTAAAAAGATTAATAGCGTTGCTTATGAATTGGATTTGCCTGTTAGTTGTAAGGTTCATCCTGTTTTTCATGTTTCACGCTTAAAGAAGGTTTTACATGACGATGATAACTTGTTGGCTGATGGCCTTGTATTGTTTCAGAAGCATGGGCAAGTGATGCATGGACCAACGAGAGTATTGGACCGGAGGCAGAGACAGTTGCGGAATCGTTTGCTCCGTGAGTACTTGGTTGCATGGCATGGACGACCTCTCAGTGATGCTACCTGGGAGACCGCGCATGGGTTGCATGCACAATATCCAGACTTTGCCATCGAGGACGATGTCATTTGAGGAGGGAAGGGATGTCACATGTACTTTGAATCCCTTGCCCAATGTAAATTGTAAATTGTAATTATTAAATTGTAAATGGCTAAGTCACTGGCCTGTGGAAACAATTGTAAATTGTAATGTAAATATCTGTCATAGTGACTAATTCCAAGATGGCCAAGGGGGTACTGGGTCTCATGAGAGTTTGCTGGACTGACCTCCTAAAAAGTAGGAAGGGTTGACCGGTCAACGTGACACGTGTCATATGCTCATCGGGACACTTGGTCCAGTGTATGAGTGACACTTGTTGGACGGTCAATGGACAGGTCAACAGGACGTGTCATATGCTCATTGGGACACTTGGTCCAATGCATGAGTGACACGTGTTAGACTATCCACTTAATAGCTTGCCTATGTGTCAGGGTATTGCCAAGTGGCAAGTGTCGACTGTGCATGGAGTTTGCCATGTGTCGACGTTGGGATGTGTCAGGGTTAAGGGGTGCTTGAGGGGATATAGTGTGAGCCTTGCCAGGGATTTTGTTAGAGGTCTCAACACCACAGTAGGGCAAACACTAACTGATCCACCCAGCCTTGCCTACTCCCTGGTATGGAGTAAGGCCCTCCTAGCCTAGTGTGAGGACTGATAGCATGCATACTGCCAAGTGTCGGTCACGTAGCACTCATGTGGCCAACTGCACGTCGGGACCCAACGTGGGGCTCTATCTTGCTGACAGGGTCCCTGGGCTGTGTTAGGCCCGCCATGGCTATGGTCCATGCTGGGGCACACTACTCACACTGTCTTGCCCTGTTGGACGTGTACACTACTGGACACGCCCCTAACTGTGGTATCTGAACTCCTGTGTTCTCTAGGGTTCGGCACTGGTTATGTGCTCGAAACACTCCCTGCCCCTTAAGAACCGTCTTGGTCCTCTAAGACAAAGTCTGGAAAAATCTTGCGAAGGATACTTCCTCTTTCCCAGGTAGCATTCTCAACAGGCTGATCATTCCACTTGACTAGATATTCCCAGTATAGAGTATGACGAGTCTGCATCTCTCTACTATCAAGAATCTCCTCTGGTTCATGTGGAGGTTGTTGAGAATCCAATGGGAGAACCGGAACACTGTCCCCTATCAAATTTTCTGATCTGGCTAAGGCTTCTCGTAACCGACTTACATGAAAGATTGGAAAAACCTTATTGGTGTGTGGGAGTTCTAGTCATAGGTGACCTCGCCTAGTCTCTTACTGATGGTAAAAGGACCACAATACCTAGGAGACAACTTAGCACACACTCTTGATTTGAGGGTTTTAGAGTCAACTGGGACTCTCAAGTAGACTTTCTCACCAGCGGAGAACTGCACATCCCGTCTGTGTGCATCTGCATACTGCCTGGCTCGATCCTAGGATTGCCTGATGCTACGCTTAGCATGTTCTATCATCTGGTTTAGGTCTTCTAAAAAGTTTCTGGCTGCTTCAACTTTTTCTTGCTTAAACCCTACAGCTGTGGGTGAGCACGGCTGAAAACCGTACATCAGCATAAATGGGCTGTATCCTGTAGCTGAATGTTTGGTACTGTTATAGTCAAACTCTAATATCGAGAGATACTCCTCCCAATTAGTCTGCTTTTTGTTGACGTATGCATGAAGCATATCCTCCAGCACCTGATTTACTCTGTCTGTGAATGGTCAGTAGTGCTCATGTTAAGTTTAGTATGGAGATGATGGAATGCTGCCCTCCAAAAATTTCCATTAAACTTACTGTCTCGGTCGCTGACTATGCCAGAAGGTAGACTGTACAATTTAAATAGCCCATCTACAAACAACCTCGCTAACTCTGGAGCTCTAACGGTTGTTTTGGTCGGAATAAAGTGAGCCATTTTGGTCAAGATGGTCAACTGTGACCCATATAGCGTCATTACCCTTTTGGGTTTTAGGCAGGCCTACTATAAAATCCATGGAGATACTCTCCCATTTACCAGCTGGTATATCTAAGGGCTGTAACAACCCTCCTGCCTTTAAACGCTCTGCTTTATTTACTTGACATTTCTGGCATCTGGTTACATATTGCTGGACGTCCTTTTTCATATTGGGCCAAAAAAATTGCCTACGAAGAAGCTCATAAGTCTTTTGAATGCCTGGGTGCCCCGCACTAGGACTGTCATGACACTCATATAGGACCTGCTGCCTATAATCCTCTGAATTGGGGACACATACTCTATCTCTATAGAGCAAGTACTCATCCTACAACTGACCCTCAACCACTGGGGTTTGCTTGGGTAATACAGGCTCAGAGTCCTCAACGTCATCCGACATATACTCGGACTCATCATCCTCAATGGAAGCTGCCGTATTCTTGGATGAACTGGCACCAGCCCCGGGAACTGGTTCTGGAGTCTGTAACTATCTGTTCTGGACTGAGTTCCAGATAGTAGAGAAGAATGCATCATGCTGGCACTTCCCTCTCAAGGACTTAAGTAATTCACTATGAATTTGAGTAAAACTCAGCTCGTTTATCATAGGCATTCTACTAAGTGCATCTGCTATTGTGTTGAATTTCCCCCGTCTATATCTGATAGACATATTAAACTCTTGCATTAACTCAGCCCAACGAGCTTTTCGACCTCTGAGCTCAGGCTGATTGCAAAGATATTTGAGACTTTCAGGGTCTGTCAGGACCTCAAAGTTGGCACCATACAAATAATGCCTCCAAGTCTTAAGGGCATGAACTATGGAAAAGAGTTCCTTTTCATAGGCGTTGTACCTAGTCTGTGGTGGCTCGAACAGCACCAACTGCAAAGTCGCTAGCATCTGTTTCGACCACAAATGGGTGATTGGGGTTGACGACTTTTAGAACTGGTGCTGTAGCTAAGGCTGTTTTGAGAGCATCAAAGCTCTCCTGCTGTGCGGACTCCCATATGAACTCCTTTCCCTTCCCCTTAAGAAGATTTGTCATGGAACTGCTATCTGAGTGCATTCCTTGACAAATCGTCTGTAATATCTCGCCAAACCTAGAAAGATCTTAAGCTCTAAAATATTCTGAGGTCGCAGCCAACTGAGTATGGCTTTGACCTTACCGAGGTCCATCTTAATCCCATCTGCTGAGATAATGTGACCAAATAAGCTACTTCTTCAACAAAGAATTCACACTTAGCTTTTGCTTTCTAAGCAGTCAAAACACCTTTCTGAGGTGTTTAAGATGCTCCTTCCTCGTTTTACTGTGTAGACGAGGATGTCATCTAAGTTTTGAGAACGGGTGATAGACACTTGGCAAGTTTTAGGAAAACCCAAAATTATATGGTTTAAACAAAAACACAATTGTTTTGTTGACTAGTTTGAAAACAATAATTCAAAACAAAGCACATGTTCTGATATAGAGAATACTACACCATATTGTATTTAGTAACATGAGGTGAAAAGAATCAGTTCTTAAACATTGTAAGTTAAAATAAATTGTAAATCCTCTTTTCTCTACTTTCTTGTCATGGAATGTATCCAAACTTTTACAGCTTATACATAAACAGACATGTCGTTCATAATGCTTACCTGGATAAGCGTTGACATGTTATCCAAAGATGATGCCATGATATTCCCACGGTGTATGTGAATCTCTTTAAGGTTCAAAACAGTCCTCATTATAGATTGTTAAACGTAAACCCTAATTTCGAGCATAAGTTAGTGTTAACACTTATAGTGTTAAGCCTAATGTAACGTTCAATTATTCAAAGACAAAGCCTCATGTATGCGTGTTTAGCTTATATAGTGTTCTGTATATAAAAAACATGATTCGATATCATACATGGAGCAACTCCTGTCAATCTATATAGTATAGTTCAAAATCAAACCGAACAAAGACAAAATTGTTCTTCAATATTGAATGCTACAGAAGCAACGGAGCAATACAGGCTTTAAGCATTAATCACAGCTTTTAACAAAGTCAATGAATCAACAAAAAGACTATCTATGACAACCTTAATCTTTCGGAAAAGACAGCATATCCAACTCGTGCTTATGGATTGGAACAAATCGCAGTATGGACTGCAAGAAAAGCATACATTGCAAAGTGGGAAAACGAGAGAGAGAGAGAGAGAGAGAGAGAGAGAGAGAGAGAGAGAGAGAGAGAGAGAGAGAGAGAGCTAGAGAGAGAGAGAGAGAGCTTCTTCCATTCAAACAATTTGACTCTTTAAGGAATATGATAGGTTGTTTCAAATCCTTCCGGCAATAGCATTTGCAACTATCAAATGTTCGACGGCAAGTGGAATTTTTCTCGGGTTGGAAGAAAAGCTCAAAAAAAGTCGCGGTAACTCTATTCTTTCCAAACATTGTCACTACCTACTATGTCCTTAAATACACAAAATGATTGTAAATCTTTAATCTAGATGGGCAAACAGGATATTTAGCTACAAATAGGGGTGACAACTCCTCGATTCTTTCTTGTCTTGCCTTAGACACATTGACTTTGTTCAGTACTTGCTAAGTTCAAAGAACTTCCATTTGGTCATAGTTTAATGGGAACTTATTGAGGTTTTGAATTAAATTGGTCTTAAATTGCATATTTGATCTACATCCTTCAATCAAGTTGGAAAATTATAGGTAGTACGGTTGATGAGTCAAAAATTTGCTGTTTTTGAGCAAGAAGATGCACTTATTTCTATTTAGTTTAGTTTGGAATCAAACTTCAAAATAGCAGAATTTCAATCAAAGATATCTTTTACCATTCAGTTGCCGGAACACAGCTCTAGACAATGAAATTATTATGTGATGTTTGTTTTGATTATTAATATTTTGATGGTGTGATTGCTGCAACACTTTTGCCTCCGTAATCAGAAGTGTGAAATGATTCAAAATGTAAGACCGTACTTTGCATATAAGTACCTGACCACTCTTCATTTGGGTGTGTGTAACTCATTGACAATACTGATGACTTAGCTTAGTCGACTGTACTGAAGGCACATATAGATGATGGTAACATTTACCTCACTGTTAGCTTTTGATAGTCAGTTGTACTAACTGTTGAAAGTAGATGATTGTATTATCTATTCAGTAGGATAGCTGAGTAGTCGAAGGGACTAACTGCTTGAGTAAATGAAAAGACTATTAACTCAATGGGACAAGTGATTAATTAAAGGGACTAGTTATTCAGATTTTCTTAGCATTAGGGACACTCCTAGTATGCACTTTTTCTATTAGTGTTTGTGCCATAAGGATGGAGAAAAATGCTATTTGGCAAAATGCATAAATTCTTGCTGTATCAGAGTGAGTCATAACTTATTGGAAAGAGGAGCTTGAATGCATTAAGATGGTGTCTTTGCATGTCACATGTAATGACCAAAGACAAAGATATGACTAAAAGTTATAGTTTTAGCAACCAGCTGTTTGACTGGCTTCATGTATGTCATTCTTGGAAACCATGGCACTTTTGTTATTTTTTTAAAAACGACTGCATGTTTGTGTAGGAATCCAGAATCAAGACTATTCATTAGCACAAAGTATTCTCAAAGAGAAGAGAGAGATGGTTAGATGACCCTCTTGTAGAAACTTGTGGACAGCCAATATGAACAGTAGATTGCTTAACAAAAGTGTTTCTCATACAAATGAATGGCTACATATAAGTAGTCCAAGATGGCTATCTACCTTCATGACTGTTGGCTGTTCAATAACTTGACTAATGGCTATTTAGCTACCATAAGCTACATAAAATAATTGAGTACCCCAAATAACAAGTTAGGTACTTAATTCAAATGTATAGGCCCCTAGTGGACCCGCGAGTCTCTCCAAGTTAGTTTCATACTAACTTGGGCCTAAAATATAAATGACCATGGTTACACAGATCTCGACCTTTTGGGTCATAGTAATCTATGGCTTCTACATCATTTACATTTATTATTCTAACACCCTCTTTAAATGAAAATGACATGTATTCACTAAGTAAGAAAATCAGCATGTTGCTTTAAATTTAAAGCTTCACAAAGAGCTTCAAATCGAACTCTAGGCAATGCCTTAGTGAACACATATGCAATATTATCCTCCGTGGGACAATATTCAAGCGTGATGTCGCCATTATGAAGCTTCTCCCGAACAAAGTGATAGTGGATCTCGATATGCTTTGTTCTTGCATGAAATACTGGATTTCGTGCAATGGCAATAGCACTTTGACTATCCATAAATAGGAGAGTACTGAGGGCTGGCCATGCTTCATATCGACAAGTAATTGTCTCAGCCATATACACTCCGTAGTGGCTGAAAACATTGCTCTATATTCTGCTTCACTTGAGGATGTAGCAACGGTGGGCTGCTTCTTGCTTAACCAAGAAACTGCAGAATTTCCAATGAAAAAGCAATGACCACTAGTAGAGCGTCTAGTGTCTTGATCTCCACCCCAATCCGAGTCACAAAAGCCAGCCAAACATGCATCATCACTAGAAGGATAAAACAGACCAAGTGTTTTACTTCCTTGAAGATATCGAAAGGTCCTCTTCAATGCTTTCCAATGTGATGTCAACGGAGCATGCATGAATTGACTCATGAGGGAAACACTATAAGATATGTCTAGTCTTGAGTTGCATAAGTAAATGAGACTTCCAACCGCTTGACAATATAGTGTAGTATCAAATGGTTCACCACCACTTTGATTACTTAACTTCAGGCCCGTCTCAATTGGTGTAGCAACCGGCTTGCAATCTTCCATTTTGAAACGCTTCAAAATCTGCTTAATGTACCGCTGTTGGGTAATGAAGATTCCAGCCTTTCCTTGCAAAAACTCAAGACCAAGGTAGAAATGCAATTGTATGCATCCTTCGCATACATGTCCTTCGGGATGCTCCATATTTGGAATGCCTTCCACCATGTTGAATTTCTTCAACATATTCAAACTTCCAAAATTGAGGTGCCCGTACCTTGCATGCCATAGTTTAGCCAACTCCAATGCATGTGAATTAGTAGCAACAAGACCAAAGGATGTCAAAGCTTTAGGTTCATAAATATCCAACAAAAGAAAACCTCCTTGCAATGTTCCCGAAACAACAATTAAAAGTGATCTCTTTGCGTCTTTTATAAGACATTTGTCTTCTTTAAATTCTACAATCAATCCTTGATTCATGATTGTAGAGACCGAAATGAGATTTTTCTTAATCTTAGGAACATAAAGTACATTTCGAATGTACTTTTCTTCTCCATTGGGAAGAATGAGTGGTATAGATCCAATGCCTTCAATTGGATAGGAGGCGTTGTCAACACCTTGAACCTTGCTTCCATCTTTGATTTTCATAAGCTTTGTGAAGACGTCTCTGTGGTGAGTCATATGGCGTGTAGCTCTACTATCAATCACCCAATCAATGGAAGAAAAAACAGCAACCTGCAAAGCTGAAGTAGTGCTGTTTTCTGTTGAAAAACCAGCAAGTCGAGAAGTGGTAGAAATCTCATTTTGATTAGAAATGAGATTGTTAGTGACAAAAGCAAAATCACCATTGAAAGAATCATCCTCCTTTTGATGTTCTAATGAAATCATGGCTGTATTTGTATCAATACCTTTCTCTTTATCCTTAGTAAGCTTCTTCCTACATTCCTTTATGTGGTGCCCAAACTTTTTACAAAAATGACACTTACCCTTCTTTTTGCCTTTGGTGAAGAAGGCTTGATCTTCTTGTTCACCAAAATTAACCCTTGTTTGCTCTTCTTGGAGAAGTAAGCCAACAAGCTCTTCAAAGGAGATTTGCTGTCCCCTAAGAGATATGCTTAAAGTAGACACAAATGGAAGATAGGAATGAGGAAGTGAATTAAGAGTAATTGAAACAAATTGAGAGTTCTCGACAATTTCGTCAATGCTAAGAAGCTCTTCACGAAGATCCTTGATCTTCATTAAGTGATTTGAAAGCGTATCACCCTCTTGCATCTTCAATGTTAAGAGTTGATTACGTAGAAAAAGCACTTTCGCCGTATTCTTCACTTGGAACATCTTGGCAAGTACTTCCCAAGCACTCTTGGAAGTCTTGCATGATCGAATGTGAGGTAGGATTGATCTCTTCACGGATAGTGCTATGACCGAATGTGCTTGTGCGTCACGTCGATCCCACTTCTTTTGTTCTTCGGAAGACACCTCCACATATGTTGAAGAAGTAGCTCTTGACGGTGTAGTAGGTGCCAAACTAGGTGGCCTCTCTTCATCATCACTTACAATTTCAAACAAACCTTTAGCAATAAGGAGGTTTTTGATCATGTAGCACCACAAGGAGAAATTAGTTCCATCCAACCTATCTTCATTGAACAAAGAACCTATAGATTCAGATTCTTTAGCCATTTCTGAAAATTCAGCTAATAGTAGATGGGAAAAACAGATTCCAGGCCAAAATCTACTAAAAAATCAGCAAGATCAAAGCTAAATTAATGAGCACTATAGATTGCAATACACCACATGCAATAGCTCATTCACAAGAAGATATAGGTGGTTGTATTCTGCTGAAATAACAGAATACTAACTAATATGCAGGCTTCCAATGAAGCCAAAACCACAACCATAACTTTTGTGGTAAAATGGCGTGCACTCAATGTGCTAATGGAGCAGATGGTAGGACCTTCTTCCAGGCTCAAAAACAGAAAAATTTCAGCCACTAAAAATGTGTCAAAAACACATTTGTCTTCAAGGTAGATGGGCGCCCTCCTCCAAGAGGAAAATCTGAAATTTGAAGCATGTAATCTGATTTCAATCACATGAAAACTAGTTGAGCATGGGCGCCCTACTGCTGGCTCCCAAATGAGTGGAGGTTCCAAGCTTTTCCCTGCAATTTCTTGCACAAAAAACAAGGAGGAGCCGAACAGTTCTCTCTCCACAAAAATTTGAAAAATTTTGATTTTTATGAACCAAAAGAGGAGAAATGTGGCTGCCTATTGGGTGCCCTCCAGCAAGCAATCAATTCTGAAAAATGGCTCTGATACCATGTAGGAATCCAGAATCGAGATTATTCATTAACACAAAGTATTCTCAAAGAGAAGAGAGAGATGGTTAGATGACCCTCTTGTAGAAACTTGTGGACAGCCAATATGAACAGTAGATTGCTTAACAAAAGTGTGTCTCATACAAATGAATGACTACATATAAGTAGTCCAAGATGGCTATCTACCTTCATGACTGTTGGCTGTCCAATAACTTGACTAATGGCTATCTAGCTACCATAAGTTACAAAAAATAATTAAGTACCCCAAATAACAAGTTAGGTACTTAATTCACATGTATAGGCCCCTAGTGGACCCACGAGTCCCTACAAGTTAGTTTCATACTAACTTGGGCTTAAAATATAAATGACCATGGTTACACAGATCTCGACCTTTTGGGTCATAGTAACCTATGGCTTCTACATCATTTACATTTATTATTCTAACAGTTTGGGGCTAGGGTAGTAGGGCCCACATCTCAACATGTTCTAGCCATAGTTGTACTGCATTTCGGAATGCGAACAAGGCAATATTTCAAGCCAGTTTTGTGATTCTAGCATGTTGCAGCTTGAAACATTATTATTATTTTGAACATCCTTATGGGGGAGCTTGGAGATCAGATGTTAGGAAGGGAAAGAAACCATATAAGGTGTAAAATGGCTCACGGACAATGTCAAATTCAGCTTAGCAGTAAGCTTAAGGGGGAATGTTGGAGTTAATCTTACTTCTACTTACTTGAATTCATCTTCTGAGTACTATAATAAATATTCACTCTCTATAACAGTCTGCAATTTTACTCACATAGTCAAACAGTCTGCATAAATACATGGATATTCGAAACAGAACAAGATTGACTCAACACTCAACAATACTTGAGTTTGAGTCTCACATCGACATCGACTTGACAAAGTCAAATGGTCGACTCAACTCGACAATCCTACACTCTCGACGACTAGAGTTTTTCCTCTGCTGAATCCAATATAGACTACGTCATCGTTCGAACTTACTATCATGCAGTAATTGCATTTCACAACTGTTATCTATACAGTTTACTAAACTGTTTATCCTTGTCTTGTAAACATGACATCATGCCTAAACATACATAAATAGGGGTGTCTTCTCAATTTGGATAGCGGTTGAGAGCTTCTTCAAGGGAGAACTCACTGGTCGAGGTCCTTTGTAGGAAAGCCTGAAAACCAGTTTATTGTTGATCATCTGTATATCTTAGTTGGAGATTGGTACTCCATTGTCATTATACTGTTTTGTGCCTGATGTTGAGTGGATGTGTTCTTAGCTCTTCAATAAAAGGTTCAATTTTAGGCTCCAAGTACTGTGATAAGTTTAAGGATGTTCTGCTGCCATTATCTTCACTGATTCTTATCAGTTATTTCTGCTACAGTATGCTTCTTCCAAATTCCAGATAGTAATTCATAAACCCCATTTTTTGTTGGGCATGCAATTTGATATCTGAGAGTGTTATCACTCTTTGCCATTCAGTCTCTCTTGGCTCCTTGTTAAGAAAGATGATGATGCTGGTTTCACCACAGTCTAAGCTTTTTTTCATGCAAGAGTTTTTTGTCTTCCAGCTGTTGATTTAAGATGTCACTAGCGTGAGTGAGAATCACAGCGTATTGCTATGTAAGTAACTTGATGTGGTGGATTCTTATGGCAGGGGTACATGATATTTTGAATTCTATGCTGGCTGGGGGAAGTGCCACTGTCTGGGTTGTAGCTCTAAATGCATTCAGGCCTTTCGTATATTCAGATAGATTGCTGGTACTTATTCTGCCTCTTGTATGGGATCGTGAGCACGCTTTGAACACCAAACTTACCAATCTTATTTGTGGATATGACGATCTGAGAAGAGTTCACTTTCCTGTGTTATCTACATTTGTCTGAACCACCACAGTTCAAAGCTTCTAGTGGGTAATATATCAGATGTGTGTTATAAATCAATAGAAGCAAAAACTTTTCGTGCTTGGCTTCAAGTTTCTGAGATAAGGCATGGTGCATTCCAATGTGCTATTTCAGATATAAGTTGCAACTACTTCATAGTTAGTCTGGACAGCAGTAATTTGATCCTCTATATGTCATTAGTCACTATATGTCAAGATATTTTTTGTTTCTACTGGCCATGACTACAATAGTTACTATTTTAAGTCAGATTTCAGCTATGCTTGAAAGTCATACTGCGACACCTATATATGCCATTTGTCTGCTGATACTGAGCTATCAATATCCTTCTGCCCATCTAATTCTGCTCATTTGGCAGCGCATCCTTGATAACAAAGTGAGGAGTAAAGGCTCTTTCCAAAACTTTTTGACCATGTTTGCATGTAAGTTTACTCTTGATGAACTTCAAAAATTAGGTACGTACTATAAGTAAATTATTCCTTCTTCACAAGTTAGCACTCTGAAACAAATTATTGTGATCTGAAGTGACTGATACTTTTGGCGAATTGGGACAATGCTTTAACCATGTTTTAATGCAAACTTGCTCATTCTGTACTTCAAAGAATAAGAGTACAACATTGTCAACTCATCTTGTTTTACAGCTTGGTGTTCTTTGTGCTGATTGTGTAGTTGTGAAACTCATATGGAAAAGCAAGTCCTGGTTTGCAGCATATCAAAGCATAAACCTAATATTAAGTATGCCAATTGTTTGCAGTAGGCTCAACACTGGGAGGACTTGTGCATATTTTGAAGGATTCTGTGAACTCTCAGGCGATTGACCCTCCAAGCACACAATCAGAAACACCTTCAAGGGATCTTGTTGCAAGTGATTACCAGATGGAAAATGATTCAAGGAGTCATTTGGATGACTCTTGATCATACCAGCTGTGCATTCATTGACTAAGTAATTTGAGTGTGATGGTCCACTTATGGACATATTTACAAATGAAATTTTCATGTAATAGACATAAAAGAATTGCAATCAGGTGAAAAGTTCTCAAGGCCAGCATAAATTGATACTGGGAAGGTTATAATTTTTTCACCAATCATCTTGAGACGGCTAAATGCATATTACATGTAGGCACCTCCTTGGCCTAGGCCCCCATTTGTTGTTTATCAGTATCTAGACAATACCCTTAGGACTCCAATTACTAGCAAAATCACCACCGAGAAAATTTTACTAGGTTATGGTTACTAGTGTTACTTACAGCCATGCCTCTTTACCAAAAACAAGCTTGAAGGCTTCATTCACGTTGGTCAATTATTTGAAGACTAGTTGCTTAGATCAGAGAGATCAATTTACCACAGCTTCAGCACAGCTTTTGGATGACATTCAGCTTAGACACTTCATTATTGTGATTCTGTTCTACGTCAAATTACTATTACATGAACAAATTTCTCTCTTTATCTATGTTTTAACTTTTGCTGTGTTATTTTGCTCAAAACTCAATTTCAGAGCACTTTTCTGGTATATAGGGATCAAGATCTAGTTACTCCTATGCTATAAGTCCTCATTTTCTGGGTGTTAGAAGTTTTGAATCAGATTAGAAATGTTGGTACCGTAAATTTCCATTTTGCTTCCAGTTTTCTGTACAGTAAATTTTCAATCGAACTAAATCTTATTCATCTCAATTTTGAATATCAGAAAGTTGGGGGCCATAATTTCATAATCTCCTTGCTTTTGATAGCTGCATTTTTTCGTCTGGGATTGTTAGGAAATATTTTTATCCCTTCACTTTGTACTCACACTTGGGCGTTTCTTATGCAGTTTACCGTGCATCATATGATCGAGCTAGCAAGGTTTCCATTTTCTAAGTTTCTGACGCTTCATCCTTCTTGTACCTTTTCTATGGTCTTCTGAACAATTTTTCATATTACTGTGTTTCCTACAGTGTGGTAACTTTGAGCCACTTTTAAACCATTTGGATCATTAGATTTTGAGTTAACATTTTTGAACTTCATGTTCTCTGTCTTTCCTTTCTGGAAGATCATGACATCCATACCACGCATCTTCCTCTCAGTCTCTTTGATTTAATCATAAAACAACGCGACTTCATTTTGTTTTATCAGAGGACGAATTTACTAGGGATGATCGATCAACTCTACTGCTTTGGAGGATCTATGCGCAAATACAATTACAAAGCAAGAAAATTCCAGTTTCCATTGCATGTGTGGATGGATATAAGCTTCCTACCATGAGAATGATGACACTCAGACAGGCTAGCAGGATCTCCTCAGTGTTGAATAAGTTCTTTCCGAGAGCTGGAGCACGCCTTGGAGGTTACATAGATTTCAGCTGTTGATTAGATTTCTGAAAGAGCAAGGTTGATTGAAAGAGCAGGGCCGATCAAATCACTCAAGGCGTTTGGGTGTTTTTTCAGAAAAGTAAAGAAAGAAGGAAGCCGTGATTCATCCTCAACGCAGACATCATCTCTCTCTTCACCACTCAATTCCGACCAAATCAGTCTACAGCAAACCTGGAAGCAATAACGGAGGCTTTTCTTAGCAAGGAAAGGATTGGCCAGAGAAATAAATTGGGTTAAAACGATTACTCAATAGCATGTATATCCAACCAGCGACAGCCAGCAGTTTCATCTGTTTCTTGCAGTATGTTTGCATCTCCAGCAAGCTCATTAAGGGCTGTTTTTCTTTTCTGTGAACTGTTTTCAGGACACTTCAACTGGCATACAAGTTTTTTTTCCCTCTATTCAGGTATAGTTTGTGGAAAAGCCCTCTTGGTTTTAGAAAACGTATCCAAAAAAAAACAAGTATTCTTAGGTAGCTGATTTACCCTCTTTTCTCAAATTGTAAGGTTTATCCTGTGCATCGCTTTTGCTATTCCAAGGCTCGGAATTTTCGTTTTTGCATAACCTTTTACAAAAAGTCTGTCTTGTTGTCCCTGCTTCCATTTTGCCTTCTGCCTGTGTATTCTTCGTGTTGCTTTAAAGTTGGAATCTTCTTTACCTGTCAATATGGTTCCTCAAGAATCTTCTCATCCTCTGCAACTCACGGATTACAATCCTCTTGCTCGGCGTGGAGAAAAGAGACTTGCTTCACCTTCAGACCACCTTTCCAGTGCTTCCCCTTCAGCCCACCGTGATGTTGCGGATTCCTTGCTTGTTTCCTCTGGCCAGGTGGCGCCATACTGTCCGCCCCATCTTTGCCACCACCTTTCTTCCTCTCTTTTAGTTTCTCAGCTTTCTCCATCTTCCTCTTTTCGCCTCCGTGTTCTATGTGTGGGTTGTGGTCGCCTTTATGTGCAAGGTGCCGGTCTTTCTCGCCATCAAAACGCTTGCTCTGCTTTCCGTCAGCAACTCGCATTAACCAATGTTGACCTTGCACCTTATCATGCTCCCACTTCACCACCTAACTTGGCTCGACCTGGATTCGCTCCCTTGATATTTTAGTCGCTTTTCACTTAGGTTTTTTTCGTCCTTGTCTTTATGCTCACATATCCTTTGCCTTGCGCTTAGACGTCCAGAGAGCTTTGTCCTTACCTTTGTATCGTTTGGCTTCCAACCCTTCTGACACCGCAGCTTGGCATGCCTTTTTGCTTTTTCTTCTTTGGTGTTTGCCTCTGCCTCCTCGAGGTGGTAATGCTGATCACCGGGAATCTCGCAATAGGATTTGTGGCTTTATGTCAGAAGATTGGGAAAATCTGCAAGAGGAGCATTTTCTTCGTTGTCATGTGCTTGCTGCTTAGCATGATTCTTCGGATGGTGTTTCTATACCTGTGTTGACTTGGGCAAGTGGGTGAGTATTTTCGTGCACCTCGTGCTCTAGCTCCTTCTGCTGCCACCCTTCAGGCTTTGAAACTTTTTCATCCACTCGCAAATGATTGTCTTCTCTCTTTTGTTGAGCACTTTGAACTTGATTCCGATCTACAACTCTCAGATTCCATTTTTTCAATGCTTTTCTAGGCAGGCCTCATCTGTCAACTCTTTTTGGTATGGTTTTCGAGCATTCAAAAAATTTCATATCATGTAAACCAGTTGTGCCAACGGTTCTCTTTGAGTTTTGAGCTTTTACCCTAAATCCTAAATCCTACATGACTAGGGCGAGTTGTGCTCAGGATGCTCGCCTTTGTAGTGAAACTGCTCGTCGCAAGGATGAAAGTTTCAACTTTATGACTGGGATGAAGGGCGAGTATGTGCTAAAGATGTTTGCCTTTGCCAATAACCTGCTCGCCAAAATTCATCCTCCCATCGGGAATATGAAAGGTTTCTGAACCCATCAAGTGATCCAAAATATCTGATAAAGTATTATCGATTATGTAGCAAAGCCAAAACATCCGGAGAGGGAGGAACACATTGTAGAATATAATTTGGTCGCTGAGCGAAGCATTGAGTGAGAATTCCTAGAGCAACTTGAGCGTTGCCAAGCTTTGGTAGCAAATCAGCGTGAAGAAGATGCGCGCCCAAAGTGTTCCGCAAAGAGGAAGCCACAAAGTCAGAGAAACCTATAGGAATACCAAGCGCTCGAATCCCATCAACCGGAGTATTGAAACCTGTAGGTAAAGGGAGCTCAGAAGGAGGCCCTAAGGACACCAAACAACGCACTTAGAGGGATTCACAGTGAGGCCCAAAGCCGAGAGTTGTTGAGAGAAATGAAGGAAAGCTGGAATGATGTCGTTAGCAGGTCCCACAATATGTGTGTCATCAGCAATAGAGAGACACAAACAAGATGGGAAAACAACAGAAAAAGATCGCAAGGCTCGAAAGTGTGCCAAAGCAAAAAGAGCACCACTCAAGGGATCACCTTGCCTGATACCATCAGCGGATAACCGAAACATCACCTGAGCGAGAAGCATGACTAAAATATAGAGCCACATCCATGGAATAAAAAGAGCGAACAAACGGGAGGAGTTGAGCACTCTGGACCATGATCCGCACGAGGTTCTTGGAAAATGGCCCCTCGGGAAACATGATTGAAAGCGTTTGAAACATCCACTTGAAGGACAACCCAACTTGGATGAAGATCCAAGGTAGCACGCAAAACATGTACAACTGTCTCGCAACCGCCAGGAGTAATGCAGTCAAACTGATGAGGAAATAGGTGGTCATGAAAACTGTCACGAAGTTGAAAGAGCCTGAGAAACCAACCTGTGTAAAACCTCTCCAACAGCAATCGGACACACGCCACCGCTAGGCTTTTCCAAGGCTATCAAACGAGCAACACCAAGAATACGAGCAATAAAAAGAGGAATACGCCCGCATGCTACGGAGGAGCAAACTTGAAAGAGCAAACCAAACCCGCTAGCAAAATCATTAGGAGAGAACTTGAAATTTGAAATTCGTAACCTTGTAGCGGAAGAAAAATGAGACTTCATTGGTGTTATCCTTTTGGAAAATGTAGTTATGACAGTACTATATTGGATCTTTAGAGTTGGAGTGGACAATTCAATCATACTAATGTGCTAAGTATGTTTCATTGTCTTGTTGGACTGAGCCTATACCTAGCAATCTATTTACAATGTTTTATTGATTGAATTTGGAGCTACGAGTCACAATATTTGGAGAAAATAGTGTAATGGTAATAAGTTATACCTGTTGGGATCGAGCTTGTCTGTCCAGGATGCATACTTGTTTTTTGTTGTATCACATGTTCCAAAAAAGTAATAAACACTCTTGATAAATGAAGTTTTTCTTCAACACTTTTCTATACTTTGTTAAGATTACTTGTGATTTTTTTCTTTATATCTATTCGAATTTAGTAAACCTAATATGTTGCAGCCAGGATATAAAGCAAACCATAAAATTTGCACCTTGGTGGCCAACAATGGGTTTAGATTCCTGCTCTCGAGTTCATGCCAAAAATTTTCAAAATTTTCAAACTTACCAGAGCAATCTAAAATCACTGTTATTATGGCCTCCCATGATTTCTCACTCTCTCTACATCGCCGTAAACCCCCCAGGCCTTAATCAGGGGACATTTTTATGATTTGTATCAAGAATTATGCTGAGTAGCTCATCCTGGCCAAGGATATCCCCTGACTCACTTTCGTGACCAGCAGAGCGAGAGCCTGATCCGAGCGGCCTACTCCACATATTCGGATGAATTCCAGACTTTTAAGCTTACATCTAAGAGTGGCAGCTATACAATCATCAACATCTCTCTTGAGCATCTCCAGAGCATTGGCTTCCTTAATCTCAGAGAGACAATCCATGGCAAGGGCACCATGGTCGAGGTGCACACTTATGGAATTTCTTTTAAAAGGGGAAGAAGAAATTGATAAGAATAAGACTTTCATGGGATCAACCAGTTACATAGATTTCTTATGTGAAATCCAGTTCGTCTGCAATGGTGGAACTATCTAGTGGGAATAGAGGAAATTTCTAGTGATTGTTTTGAATAATTTGGAACTAGAGGAGTTACATATAGTTGTCGATTTCTAGCAATGGTGCTAGAAATGGGGCTATTAACTCGTTAGAGTAACTGTAGTACTCTGGAGTGAGTTATAATTGTCTGAGACTTGATGGATCTCTTAGAAATTTTGAATGACTGAATCGAGATATTTTAGAATATTTGGATATTCTAAGAATATTTGTACCAAGAAGCCTTACTATTTGCAAGAAATTGTGGACAAATTTTAGACTATGATTAAAATGGAATTTCTCCAGCTTTCGGATTTGATTTATGAAATAAAGTAAAATCACCTAGTGTCATGTAATTGGATTTACATGAAGGTGATGAACTTTTATTTTGGTGTAGATCAACCTATTTGGAAGATTTATAGTTTAGTGTATCTTTGGGATTTGAGTTAGTATTCTTGAGTAGAGGCAAGCAATTGAAGAATTGCTGCATCTCGGAGTACTTATTCAAATGGAAAAGATCGGACTAAGAATAATGATTCATGGGAAAGACTTGAAAGTTTAAGAAATAGTTCCATGTTTTCTTTTTCCTGTTCTGAGGACAGAACTTGTTAAAGGGAGGAAAAATGTTACTGCCATATTCAGCAAAGGACATGGAATAGTCCTAATATGGTAGACCGGCCCTCCAGTATTCGAGATTATTGTTCACGCCTAGATTTTATTCTACATTGAGGCATGTTGGTGACTAAGGACCTTGAGAGGACCTAGACACTCTAATTGAGACATATGGAATAGTGCATGTATGTGTGACTGTTATAGGCAGGAGGTATGCATGAAGAGCTATGATCTATTTATAGTTGACTTGCATGGGGATTGCATGTGGTCATGAACAGGATCCTACTCTCTACATATTGAGGTAGTGATTATTCTGTCAATGATTTGGTCTAGGTTACATGTTGAGCTCTTCTCCTCTTGCTATCACATGGCATGGCTTGGGGGCTAGATCTAGAAGGATTCTCCAAGAGGGATCTAGGATTGGTTGGGTGGTTTTGCTCCATAGCTTGTGTTTTTCTATCCTCATCTTAGGGGTTTTCCCTAGTGGTCTTTACAAAAAGATACACTAAGCTATAAATCTTCCAAATGGGTTGATCTTCTTCAAATAAAGGCATCACTTTCATGTAATCACAATTACATGAAACCCTAGGCAAATCAGTCCTTTATTCTAGAGATCAAGCCCAAAAGCTAAAGAAATTCCATTTTGATTATAGTCTAAAATCTGCCCACAATTTCTTGCAGATAATAGTGCGTCTTGATATTCTAAGATACAACAATTCAATCAACCCAAATCTCTCTAGGAGATCCATCAAGTCTCAGACAATTATAACTCAATCCAAAGTACTACAGTTACTCTAATGAGTTAATAGCCCCATTTCTAGCATCTCATGCAAGAAATCAGCAATCCATTTGAATCTCAATAGATTTAACTTTCTCCTATAAATCGGGAGATGTAGATTGAACTCATACACAAACACATTTAGACTACAATTTGTAGCAGAATACAATCCACTAAAGTAAGCAAAACTCTCTATAAGCAAAAAACAATTTACTTTACGAGAATTGCCTATGAGATCCATAAGACTCAGTAAAATATTGGAGTAAAGATATTTAGACTTTCAAAATACTAATATGAAATCTCAACTCATTTAGTAGAGTGAGAATTACTCAACATACTTAAGAATCAACACATTTCTAAGATTATCCACAGATTAAATATCCATTTATGATTCGTCAATCACAAATAATTAGATTCTTATAATTCGTCAATCATAATTCTCTGAAATTTCAAAACATACTTAATTTCTAAAGGATATTGGAGTTTATGTTCAATACACAACTCAGGAAATATATAAGAATCATTCTAAAATCTTTGCCACTAGGGAAATACTGGACTTTAAGAATATTCTTCAAACGGGATTCTTAACTAAACCATGAGCTGTTCAAATTCCAAAACCATCAAGTAACCAAAGACAGAAAGAATACCCAAATGGTATTAATAACTACAACCACCAAAAACTTCAGATCACTTTCTAGAACCAAATCTAGATATCCAAAGTTCCGTTGAATTCCCTGAAAATTCAGATATCATTTTTGGAACCATTATGATTCGTATCCAGTTGAGCTCTCTGGGATATAATTACTAATGAACGTAGCCTATTTCTCATTTGAGAATTACACTACCAAGAATTTCTATATATTCTATGCACATAACTTTTCTGATGAATCTCGATGATTCACAAATCATGCGTCTTGCACATATATGAACAAACAGTTTCTAGTGAATTCTCTTCACACTGCGTAAATCATCGATTGGCTAGTAATGAACGTCACCAAGAATGGTGGTGTGTCTACAAGCCATTCCTTTTATGGCATGGCTCCATGCAAGACAATGCTCAAAGCATGGTAATGCTTCTACTAACCATATATTTCACGACAATCTAAAAATGTCTCCATCCAAGACAATGCTCATTGAAATTGTGACACGACATTCAATAATGTAGCAATAGAATTCCTTCACAAGCTTTTCTATGGTATAAAGTGATTGAAAGCAAATTGCAGCACAACATTGATAGAGCCAAAAGCATATTGTTAGTCAAATACAAGTTGCAATTACAACTCATAGTCAATAGAAGATATCCAATTCCAAGTTATACATGTGTGATTGGTTGAGATGGTGATCCTAGACAAGATCTATTGTCTTCACAAACTCTTGGTGTTTAATTGGTGATTTTGGGTTTCTTATTTCAAAATTTTGATGCTTTTCCATTTCTCTTCGTCTTGACTAGACAAAACACCCCATAATATGCACAAGAGAGAAGCATGATAGCATAGATTTACCATTGATAAAATAGTTGTCATTAAACATAATATCTCATGTAAAGTTAAACTTCAATAGGGCTTAGTTGAAGGTTTTCAAGTGAATCATTAATTATTTCAAGAAAATCTGGTGTCCCATATTCCACAACTCCGTGAGAATAAAGTGCTATTCAAACAGCTACAGAAAAGCTATTGAATTCACCTACCATTTAGAGTCAGAAAACCACGTAAGATGAGATAAGACTGTTTGGAGAAATGCAATTGGCTGCAAACATCATTAAGGATTAACTTTTGTTCTTAGCCTGAACACTCAGCAATTAAACCATCATACAAAATGAAAATATATTGCAATAAGTTAGAATGATGATTGCAAAACAAACTCAAAACTTTTCTAGGCAAGGTCACGGAAAAAATGACATGGTTTAGTCATCTACAGCTGTTCTTTTTACATTGTGATGATTTTTTACTTTCTAAAAATTTCCAGTATGTACCTTTTAATATTTTATTCTTCGTTTGGCAATCCAAAGGCTATTTGCATTCGTTAAGCTCAATTTTATGCGTATAGAGCATATACACAAAAATTGATACGTCATCGTAATGTTACTGGTGTCTTTTGATAGAAAAGGAGTTGATGGCAGGAATCTGGCTATAAATTGTTAACTTTTGAATTTTTTTCAGTCTTGTGAACTGTCTATAAGGGTTCATTTGAGTTTTTTTTGGCAAGGCCAGAGACCAACTGTCCCCAACCACTTTAAACTACAAGCTACAAATTGGTGCCAGTCAACATTAAGATTTGGATCCCAGACCTGGCATGCAGGCAATGTTCCTTTGTACAGTTATCAACCAAGAATAAATCCTGTAGCTCTTTGCCACATTTCTCAACTCGTTTGAAGTGTCTTCACGTATGATGCAATGGGAACAAAGCGTTGTACTGGAGATTCTTATCACCAACACTTCACTCTATTCTAGTTCGATAAACCTCAGGCTCTGTTAAGCTTGATACTCCCAACTTTGATAAACCAATGGACTTGGCTAAAGCCCATGCCAATTTGCATATAGTAGCAGTCATATACTTTGAAGAACTAACTACAGCTTTTCATGCACCCGACATATGCATTTACTGACAGTCCAGAAAAACTTAGGCTAGCAACAAATGATCTATTTGCAATCAAAATATAGTCAATGATGTCAAACTTATAAATAACAAGATTGCACTACAAAAAATTAGTATGTACACAACATAAGTGGTTGTAGCTATGACAAACGCTAGCAAGAGCCGTGCAATTATTGCGAATTTATTAGCTTGATAAACTTCTCCCGTCATACCCCCAATGCATTCTTCATGTTTTTTTTTTTTTCTCTATATTTAACATGCAATGCCTGGACCAAAGCTAACAGATTAAACAGCATATAAACCAGCTTGCTGTCATCTTAGAAAATTTGCCTTCGTACGAACATAAGTATGCAGGTTTATAATTGCAACTGCAACCTTATCTCTGGCATGATAAAGTGCTGTTGCGAACAACCCTGATTTGCCTAGCTAGATCTCTTGCCAGATAATATATCCAAAGGTTCGAAGTTGCAAACGAAAGGGACTTGTACAGCTGTTGGTGGTACATACTCAAGGGATCAATCCTCTTGACAGCATTGATGAATGGCATGAAATTGTCAAAAATCCATGTATAGCTCGGGAGCTTGCAGGCACTTCAAATGGCAGTGCTAGAGATTATTAAGATGGCCCTTTTATGAGCCTTAATACTGCAGAGTCATAGTTCCGTGAACTTGAATCTTGCACGATACTAATCTCATTGGCGTCTAGCCTGTACAGACTTACAAAGCACTGTGATATGTCACAAGCAAATCATGCCAAATCAGTGTCTCCTAACCGAATGGATTGTTTGCAGTAGCAGGTAAGGAGCTGTGTGAATAAAAGTTCTGTGCAGGAAAAAATCCAAAATTTGCAGCAAATCCTGTGCCATTGTCCTTCAAATGGCTGTCTTGCCTGCAATAGTCGAACATCAGCATTACATATAACCTATCAAATCTAGAGTAAGATAGTATGAGATGTAAGAACACGTAGGCACAAGATGTTATGAGGTCAGTTAGTCCTGCAACTTTCTGGCACAAAAAAAATCAACTTTTTGGAATACAAAGATAATTTTGGTTTTGGCAGAAGAATGTTCTTACATTGTTGGATGAATGAGCTCACCAAAGGCTGCAGTCCCTGAAAGATTATGTGAATTAAATAAAATAAAGGAAAAATAGAACTGATCCATGCAAAATCAACAGAAAACAAAACCCCAAAATTATCAGAACCCTTGGAAGAACTCATATGTCCTTGAACTAGGTTGACCATGTGTCATGTGAGATAAGCACCATACTACAGAACTGTTTTGGGATCCATGCTTGCACTTTTGTTGCAGTGTCAAAAGAACAAATCTACTCCAAATATAGGATTTATTCTTTGCAATCATTTTCGCAACATATGAACATGAAAACGTACCCCAGAAGGTCTAGAAAATTAATGACACCTGAAAGTGCATCTTCCCCTAACGAAAACTGATAGCACATACACTACGCCTGTCTATACTACTTTGGTACAAAAGCTGTTACATAGAATATGAAAAGGACCCATCACACTTTACTACAATATACATTGGAATGACCTTGGCCAAGTTGAGATCAAGGAAGCATCATGGCCAACATATTCAGAAATATATGTAGGTTCATATTTATCTGAAGCAAACAGACAAAGAGCTTATCTCTGGAAAAGAAACATATGCACAGAAAGGAGCTATGCAAAAAGGCAGATGTCCACAATGGTATTTGAACTCTTTCTTGATATTATCCACATTTGCAACTTACGAGTAAAGGGCCATGGGACCAATTTATCATGACAAGAGTATATTGTATATAATAAGGTTCATTTCAGACTGTAGTGCTCAGTCAAGACCCTCTGGACATTTATCAACCTCCCATTTCTGACAAATTTTCCTTTCAGCGATATTGTAAATATGTAGTGGAGGGGGGAATGTAGAAGCAATCTCCAAGCTAGCTAGCTGCATTCTCCTCTTCAAATGTATTTGAAATCTCTGAAGAGAGGATTCATTCCAGAAGGATGGCAAAATCAAGCTACTTGTAAATGCAGTAATGATGAATAGCAGAAAAAACCACACTGCTGGCGCTTAACACGGTGCAGACTGCCGGTTCAGCCTAAGCCCAGCTGTGTTTCGCCACTAGGTGAGAGTAATTAATCAACAAAAATATCAAGAATCAGACTGAAGAAATCACACAAAGCAACTGCAACTCATCATTTGCATACGAGTGCTGAGTGGTCCCTGCCAGCTTGTTGCTGCCCCTCCACACCCACCTGCACCTGCAAGCATGAAACAATGCACATCTACACCTTATATGAAGCAAGTTCTCAGCCCAACTTTTGCTTATGAGATGATTCTAGTGCTCCTCCCCTTCCCTTTTATCAACTCATTATTGTGGGTCAAGTGGCATGCTAAACCAAGGCCAATCCAATTATGTCCTATTGAGGACATAACACTCTTCCATTTGAAGGAAATAGCTTTGAATCATAAATGTTGGAAATCGCTTCTTCAAGGATTCAACATTCTTCCAAGTGTTGTCATCCAAAGATCTACTACCCTTCCATCCTATCAAAAGTTCAAGAGTTGTTATATTTCTCGACTTTCGATCTCTTCTCCAAAATAACCTCTGGCTCGAATGGAATGTCAGTAGATATCTCTTCCAGTACTATTAGCCCCAATGTAGCACACAAGCTGGCACTCCTTTTAGTGAGGTAGGTTTAACTCAAGTGCATCTTTTGGGCCCATCCTCCTTTCTTGACAAGTTGAGTTGGCATTGGCAACCTAAAACCAATGGGCCGCATATAAGGCATAAATATATGCATACTTACCATGCAATTTTGAGTTGCACTCAAATGGGAGGTAGAACTCAAAGGCCAGTAAAATTGCCATTCCAATTCTCTAAATCCATCGAGTTCAAAACTTGACTGAGAATTTATGCATCAAGCTCCGCCACCCCCGCAGATGCTAACCATGGTGGCACAATAGTCGTGTAGTTTTCCCTAGGGGTACAATCCATTGGAGATGGACCAGGGGTATGATGCAGTGGAGATGGAGGGGCCTGCAGGTCTAGAAGTTGGCTACCACCCTTGCATCCTTATTGAAAAGGGAGTAGCAATGAGTAATTAGGCTGGCCATAAATCCTCCCATTCCGAAAGGTCGACTTTTAGAGCTCTGAGAACTATCTCAGACAAAGGGGGAGTAAATGCATTTCAAGTAATGGGCTTACCAAACACCATCCCCCCCCCCCAACCCCACTATGTGCACCAATATGCCAAAACATGTGAATGCCATCCTGGAAGCCAGACAAGAAGACATTCAGGTCCAGTAAAATGCTAACCTGTGACCTCTGGCCCACCTCTATCACCATTGCATTAAATAGTACGTCAAAATAGTCTGTTACAACAGTTTTTTGGGGGGGTTCTTCATGATTTCAGGGCAGCCAGGGTAGTAGGCCATCCTGCCAGCCCTCCCCAATATACCCTGCATCAGGTATCTATCCTCAACAAAGGAGACCATGCCCCAGGTGATCCTGACAAATAGGCCCCAGCTCAAAGTCATCTCCTTTTCTCAAAGACTTCTCTGCAGTTATTTCAAGTCAGTATGAGATCGAAGAGGAGAATCAGATCCATCAGAATATTATATAAATCAGGACAGCTATACACAAATTTGAAACATGAATTGTGCTTGATGATCAGCAATAGAGAATGGAAAGACTTGATTGCAACATTTTGCAATGTGACAAGCAACAAGAAACAAGCTTGAGACTAGATTGATCTTCATAATACAAAATGCTAGCATAGTTGTAATGAAGTGGAAAGACTGTTAAAAATGGTTTATCTTAAAATATTCAGTCTGAGGGGGAAAATGCAACAACAAACATGTTTATAAAGCATGTCATTTGGAACAATCTATAGGCTTGTACATTACAATATCATTGACTTTGTGTGAACTCAGGAAGGAACAACTACAAATTGCAATATAAAGAGACACATAGGTCATTACCTTGTGGATGAGATGCTGGTGGTGGAACTGCGGCTAGGTATGGCATCTGTGCTGCTGGTAAGTTTCCTATTCCTTTAGTGGTGCTAAATATGGACGTTTCATCTGCACTTAATGCTGACGGCAAGGCGGTTTGAAGGGAGCCCAAACTTGGAAACTGCATCCAAAAAACTCAGCTAAATCAAAGTGGAAACAAGTCAAAATAGTGACTGGTGAAACAAGATTGGCATTGCATGCCTTACCAACATCTTTAGAATATGTAGAATCAATAACTTCCTTCTAATGTACATCTCTCAATGATTCTACTAAACATGAAAATTCAAAGTACAGTGTGATACAAAGCCACGTAACAATAAATAGTTGTACAAAATTCCACTATTCCACCTGCAATACTGCTAGAAGAAAGGTCTGACAAATGCTTGTCTGCCTATATGCATGGAGAGTTCAGGAAACTTAAAAGTTAGAGCACAGGATGCTGATTTGATGTCTTAAAAGACATCTACATTGGTGCCTGCCCAGTGCCTATACATGAGAGCACAACAAAAACTTGCAAGCATGGGATCCTGATTGATGTCTTGAAACACAAAAGGCCTTAGAAGAGTCTTCTTGATAATACCCATAAATGTTTTAGATAGCATCTTGCACAAAGTGCAATGATTCCATTAAGTGAAAACTCATATTACAGTTTGATGCAAAGCCACGTAACAATGAATAATTGTACAAAAATCTACTAATCCACCTGCAATACTGTTAGAAAGAAAGGTCTGATAAATGCATGTCTGCCTATATGCATGTAACTCAGGAAACTTGAAAGTTAAACTATGTGATGCTGATTTGATGTCTTAAAGATATGTACATTTGTGCCTGCCTATGCACAAGAGCACAACGAAAACTTGAAAGCATGGGATGACGCTGATTTGATGTCTCGAAACACATAAGGTGCTAAAAGAGTTTTTTTTATATTAACCAGGAATGTTTCAGATAGTATCTTGCTTGTCTAATAAAAATCAACAAAGTCTACGAGTTCTGGCTATGTAGAGGCCGTTTCAGTTTTCCAAGCTACTAGATTACAAACTATTGCCATTATGCTCTATAAAGTTAGAAAACAAAACCATCTTCACAGTTCTACGGCCTGGGGCCATAAAGAAGTGATAGTTCATGCAAAATGCCATGCAACAATTGTTAAGCACAACATAGTTTGCGACAAGGACTCTGAACCCAATAAGCCCACCATGCAGATGCATCAAACTTCAAAATACACACAAGCAAAAAGTCAATATTCTCTTATTAATAACGAGCAAAAACATTTGAAGGTATTGCACACTAAAAGTTGAGAATCTCTCTATTCTCTGTGGAGCAACAGCAAATTAAAATTAATAAAAAGAAGGCCACTTTACAATTCATACGAAGACTTACCATGCCATGTGCCACTGATTGTGAATCTCCTGGTAGATCAAATGGGTTCATAGATGTCGAGAGTTGACTGTATGGCGGCAACGTAATCTATACGTGGAACGAGCAATTGTCAAAAATTAGAAAAATATGAAAGCTCAAAGCTAATCAAACAGCCAGAATTCTGAAATGGCCTAATTTAAGCATGCTCATGTCTGAAGAGAGTTAATCATGTTGGTGAGAACATTTGGAGTAGGTTTATTAGATTTGCTGGCCAGTATGCAAGTTTTCCCCTGACATCACTTTGTAAAATACTGCTATTCATTATTGCAACTTGTTCTAGCACTTTTAGGAAAGGTAAGGGTCACTCAGGCTAGTAAATACAAGAAAAGCTAAGCATGTGAACTCTTTTACTTCCTCAACTAAACCAGAATTACTGTGAGGAGTATTCAAATTTCGAAGTCTTAATTGATCAGATATGAATGTTTTTGCAGTCAATCCATTTTGAAAAGATTCATGACAAGTGATTACAGCAAGTTGGAAAGAGTACTTGAGGAGATACTCCCAGTGGAGGGAGCTCTGAAGTTTGAAAACCATTCTGGATTCCAAAGTTCAGAATGGTAGGTTGTGCTGAGTTTGAAATGGGACTAAAAAATAAATCCTGCAGATGAAAGACATGTGTCAGGCCTCACTTGATAAATATCAATGTAGAGCAGGAATTGCCAAACAATAGCTGGAATACTTTTTGCAATTTACCTCTGGAATAGGTTGTCGCTTCTCTAATTGATGCAGATTTGTGCTGCCATTGGATACAGCTTTCTTCTCCTTCTGTGCAAACTGCACCTGCTGTTGACCTGGCTGAGATGTGATGGAGGAGACTTGAGGAAAATTCAACTGGTAAAAACCAAACCCACATTAAGAATTTCATAATCAAGTGCAGCAAAAACTACCTAGTCCAATCTGCTGTTGATGTTAGCCATCAATGAGCCTCCCATGCAATTATCATTCGCACAAGAATATTATTTACCTCTGGGAAAGGGGCAGAAAAAGGAAGCGGCTGCATCTGTCCCCCAAATGAAGCCCAGTTATCAGCAACAGGAACAGATGTGGTTATTGAGGGAGCTGATATTCCAACTCTCTGCCCTCCAACATTTGTTGAAGCAAAAAAATCATCAAGGCTATTGGAGGATGCAGTCATGGGCTGCACTTCTACGGTTGCCGAAGTGTCAAATTTTGCCCAACCACCGTCAGAACTTGCGTCAGCTGTTGGTTGTGAAGAAGCTAGTCCAAGTGGATCTGCTGAAATAGTTGCCGCAGGAATTTCAGGTTCTGCACTAAAGTCTATTAGACTAAAAGAATCTGCCCGATTCAGGGTAGTAATAGTTGCAACCGTGTTGGAAGTTTGTCCAGTATCAGAGCTTCCAAAACTAGGTCTGCTGGAACCAACCTAGAATAACAATCAAATAAATCTCAGTCAAAAGTGTAATATAAAAACAACAGTCTGACACTCAAGGGTAGCCAAAGGATGACAGCAGATGGAATGGCTAATATTATGTGTATTCATGAGCTTCAATGTGTTTCCTCTTATACGCCTAGAGTATCTACTACAGTATGGTATCACCTTCTTATCGTGTCAATACATAAATATAACAAGATTTTACAGCGCTTACAGGAGCAAGCACCAGACGAGGAAACCCCTTCTTCTGGCGAGCATTTTGCTGGTTATGGTCTGCAAGTTGCAGCGATGAGGCACTGTTTCGATGATTCTCCTTCACATAGGCAATGTGCGGTTTTCTTTCTTCGTGCTCTTTATAGTTAGCATCACTCTTGCGTCCCTCTTGTGCTTCATGGCTAGAAAATCGATCCTCAAACCGACGATCAAGACCATTTGAGTACCGGTCTCTTTCAGTATGTTGACTATCTCGATCATCATATTGCCGATCTCGTTCATCATGCCAGCGACCTCTCTCATCACGGCGACTCTTCTCGTCGTATTGCTTATCTTCGTATTGAGTTCTATCCAATTTGCCTCGGTCACGCTCATATCTCCCAGGACTTTTCCTTACGTCAAATTGTGCATCTTCTTCATTATACCTGTAGCCATTTGATTGTCCCAAATCTCTGTTGCGAACCCCAGGCCTGTTACTTACCAATTTATCTTCATACTGGTCTTCGTAAGGTGGACTTTGAGGAATGGATCGATTGTTAGAGCGAGACTCATAGCGTTTGGGATAATCCAACTCTTCACGATCATTCTGCTGGCAGTAGAACAAGGCTACTTATAGAAAATTGCTGGGCATCTTACATAAAGAACCAAAGAATCAACTTTAGCCAAACAAACATGTTATAATATAACCTGTCTTCCTCTTGCTGCTGATTTCTCTCCAGTGTATCGTTTTTCCTCGTACACATTTTTAATAAAACTTCGAAGTTTATCAGGATTGCTGTTGACAGAATGAATAGCAATGAGATGAAACAGCTAGGAGGGGCTAGTGCATGCAATACAGAATAGACAATTTATAACGAAAAATATCCAGTACTCAATGAAAATTTCGGTACTTAATGTGTACCTGTTATCAGGCAAAGGATTTCGATGAGGATCCCATTCTTTAAAATATATCATCCTGGCACGCTGCAAAAATCGGACAGAGTCCTCCAATAAGTCAGGGTTTGGCTAAGAACTCACCTCCTCTCCTGGAGTTCCATATCAATCAATCACACAGAGAACAAACAAGAAGAAAAACATAGAACATAGAGCAGAAGTACTGGTCAACGTGGCAGGTAGCCAGAGGTGGGCATCAAGCATTCCAGAGGGTGTTTGGCCCTAAGGTCATATAATTCATACAGTTGAGTTCTAATTGTTTTTTGAAAGGATACTACACGTTAACACTACTTTAACATAGGATGCGGAGATAACAAAGCTTACACTCTTCCTTCTAATTTATTTTGAAGGTCAACCTGCAAGTGCATATACAAGCTTAGTCTAGTTAACACAATACAGTTGTTTCAAACCTTACATCGGACCTGTCCAACATAACAGCTACATTGATACATATGCGTCATGTGCTCTGAGTCGTGAGAGATACTAGCATCAATAATCATAGGAGTAAGGAATTTACACACACACTGTCTCATTACCTCATTAGCACCGGCTTGTAGCTCAGCTACTTCTACAGCAGTGAACTTTGCCATAGAAACAGATTTCACTCGGTGGGTAAATTCTCGACTGCCATAATCAAGACATGCAGACAAAAAATTAGTTGCATCATAACAATATGGAGCAACCTCTTCTTACTATCGTGTACCTAATTTTCTCAGGCAGATCACATTTAGTAAAGGAAGCAAATGCTCGAGCGATATTGTAAATCGATATTCCTATATAATCAGAAATCTGAGAGAAACAACGAGCAACAAATGAGGACTCTCAAGTTGGCTCTACATAATGCCTCCAAATCATATGTCGAAACAATAAAAACTAAGTTTGGGAAATACTTACTGCACACCACTGCAGGCTGTGCAAATAAATATTGAAAATGTTGTGCATACGTACTGCGGACCCTGCACAACGCCGCAATACGTTCAATAAAGTCGATATGAGAGAGGAGACAAGAACGGGAAGCTTGCTACATCTATGACTGTTGTTATTGAAGACAGTATAACATCACATATTCTCGCCACAATACTGACTGAAAAATCTATATATATGCATACAGTAGATGAAGAATACTATTCTCCTCTTTCAAACTTGTGAATTGCACATAAGCGCTGGTAGAGGGAAAACAGAGTAAATTCGCGATCAACTACCGCTACAAGGACAAAAACTCAAGATCAAGGCGCATCAAACTCAAGACGTATAAAAGGCCGCGGAAATGCTTCGTAGATCTGAATGCCAGTGCGAAGACGCAACAAAACAGTAACACGAGAGGTAGCTTACCAAGCTCCCACAATTGATGCATCTCTTGTTTCCGCTCTGTTTAAGCAAGTTGCGTATTATCTTTTCGTGTCTTTCTTCTTCTTTTATTCTGTTCGCCATTTGCAATGCTTTCGGTAATACAAATTACGTAGCGTTTATCTCTTTGCAGTGCCTCCTGATATCAATTTAGGAACTTTGAATGAGATCAGATGGCAACATGGTGCTCCAGAGAGGAGCCATTTCCCACATATCCTAGTTTTGCGCATCAACAGCATACGTTCTGTGATCAATAAAATGTCTTAAGAGGTGCCAAGCGACATTTCAGTTGCCGTGGACGGAGAAATGCTTGTAGCACATGCCAACAGAAATGAGGATAGCTGGACAGCTCCCTCTCAAATATTACAATGAACAACCCTATATTCTGAGTGACACATTCTTCAGGCAAATGCTGTAGCAATCCCTATCGACAAGAAAAACTGCTATATGCGAAACAACACATCCAAACCCTCAAAAAACATAAGCCCCTTCTCTGCTATATAAAACTTAAGATCAATAACGTCGTCATGCGACACCAAAAATTAACAGGAAAATAAACGTTAGGCGTTCGAAAGTGCACAACTATCAAAATTAACCTATAATATAACAAATGACATACACATATGTACAATACGTACATCCTCATGGAAAAATACCAACCTATAATACAAAATGAAGATTAATCACATTGACTTCAATGCAAAGTGACCGAGATCAGGATTCAGTACACAGCGCCGAATTGCGAGGATCCAAGTTCTCATCGACCCCATTCAGGCCTCAAAAACAATTACCATACTCAATGAAACGCGGCCAAATCTGCAGATCCGTAACCAGGAAGCAAAATCCTCATCTGCCAAACACATAATTGCAAGAACAGACGAATTCCAAGCGTTCCGATCCACAGATCTGTAAAACTGAAGCTACATCTTCATCGCTCCACGAAGAAACGGCCGATTCAACGATCCATCTACGGCATCGCTACGCCTCCTCCGATCATTCGCTAAACGAGAACGAATAGAAAGACAGCTTCAGAGATATCGAAGCGGGGGACCGGGAAACCGGCCGCGCCGGTCAGCTTGACTCTGAAGCACAGCCACAAAAACCACGGCGAACCTGCGCGGTAGGTTCCGGCGAACCTGCCTTGGCCCGTCTAAGCCTAACAGGTTTAACCGGAAAGATAATTGTGACCGGACGGGTCGGTCCGGTGGAGCCAGCTGGCATCCACGACGGGTGGGAGAGCTTTCAGCCGTCCATGACGTCGACCGTCGTGTGACGTCCAAGTGCTTTGTGGGTGCCGTGAAAAAGAAGTACGAAAAGTTTTCCCACCGAACGTCATTTGGGTGTCCGGGTTTCTCGTGAACCTCATTTTGACGTGCATTTTGTCCGTTACGGTAAGGGCGACCAGTCAACACTCTCCCTGGCGGCAGGGTAGGGCCGCCCACCTACTTTGGAGTCTGGACCTCCGGCTTTGGGGTGACCCTTAAATTCACTTGCCCACCTCCAAATTGGGGTAGTTTTCTTCTTCTTTGTTTTTCTTGTTTTAAAACAGTGCCCATGGGTTTGACCTTGGGTGGTCAATCCCCTTGTATCTAAGAAGCACGCACTGGTTTGGGGCCGGCCACTCTGTTTCTTGTTTTGGTTGCCTAATGATATGGATACCTAGGTAGCCAAAAATATATAAGTAATTCAGAAGATGAATCGTTGGCTCATATAAGTGCTCACTCAAACACTTCTTTGTGTGAGCATGGGAGCATGCACTGGTGCTTGGGAATTTCTCACTGCCAGTGAAATTTGGCATTGGTGCCTTGGAATCTCGTTGGTGACCACAAGGAGCATGTGCTAGTGCCTGCATTGGTGCTCAAGAATAAATGCAAAAAAATGGTCCCACTACCCGTGACAATTTTTCCCAGTCACGTACCTGCGCGGGCAAGGCTCGTGCTGTGGCACCACATGGCACAATTCTACTACTTCAAGATCAAAGGCACACACACGCAATGGATGTGCGAAAAAAATGAGCACGAAAAGCAAGCGTCGAGCAAGCACAACGCAACCAGTATAAAAAAATTAATAAATTTGTCAACATTACTTGAATTATCGCTAAGCTTCTCGCATAGGGCACTTGAAGCATACAAGATAAACATACGCTTAAACTATTTCTTGTAAGAGTCTATGACTTCAGAAGATTCATTTGCAACTTTGAATGACAAATTGTGCTATTGGTTAATCTTTTGAAGTCCGAAGGAGAATTTGAATGGACTGTTGAACATAAAGACTGCTATGAAACTATTTGCACATCAATCTCAATAAAAAGTAAAGTCATATCAAATTGCAATCTCCAAGTGGCACCAAAATTATAATGATTATAGCGCTCTTTCTATATCCATTCATCCACAAATCTTTGTAACAATTTCATTTCAGTGATATAGTAAAGAAAGTAAAATGTATATGCATAATCATGTAAAAAAGATTAACGTAACATGAAGAATTCTAAACACTATAGAAGAGCTTTGAATTTGTGGATCGATAATTTTGAGAGGAGGCAGTTCTAGTGGTAAAGAAACTTCATTCGGATTCGTATATGAATTCACAGGTGGAGTCCTCCGTAGTAATAATAACGTGCCTTTGAACAAGTTTACAATTAACTCGATCAGCCATGGTGAATAAACGAGTATGAGCACAAGGGTTGAAGCAGAAAGGTAACGTTCAGCAGGTTAATTAGAAAATTTAAACCTAAAATAGACATCATTTGAATGATATTCTATAAAGATTTAGTCTTTTAAGATAAGACTTTAAGGTATACTGAATGATGCTAGTAATCATTAATCAAGATATCCGTATTATGTATGTCAACATACAAATATAAAGATGTAAGCAATCGTGAGAGTAAGAATCAGCCAAATTTCGATCCTGAATCGAAATAGATTTCGATCCTATGCATTTTGATAACAATGCTTTAACAACTTAAATATCTCTATAGACTCTTATGTGTCTTTCAAGTTACATCTAAAATTGTATGACCGACAAAAGAGAGCTTGTAAATACAAAAGAAAGACAGAAACGAGAGCAAGAAGAAAGACGGAAACATAGAGAAAAAGAGAGACAACTAAATTAGATTCCAAGTACTCGAATTGATAAGAAAAGAAAACATGATTTGAAAGAATCCCAAACTTGATAAATAGAGCTTGAAACGAATAGATCGTTGAGCCCACCAAAGACAGAAGAAGACAATGTTGATCCATACAATATGGCAGCTCCAACATCTACTACTTCAAAAATTCAATATGATTATTTCGAAGGCAAAGCTTCTGAGGACATAGATAACTACATCTCTCAGTTTGAATCAATAGCAGTCAATAACAAGGAAAGTTTAGATTTAAATAAAATTAAGAATTTACTGAGAAAGGAGGCCAGAACTTGGTTCAATCATATTGAACCACACTAAGCGATAAATTTTCCTATTGGGTCTGATTCACTCCAATCTAGTAACATCACCTTCATGTAAAAACTTAACTTACATGAACCACTGGGTGAGTTATCACCTTACATTGGAGATCAATGTTCAAAAGTTGAAAAAACAACTAATTATAGTCCAAGACTATCCACAATATCTTGTAGACTTGTCAGAAATGCTTCTTGGTACAAATACTCTTAGAATATAAAAACTAAGGTATAACAATCCATCCTACTTGAATCTTTAGGAGATCCATCAAGATAAAATGATTTTTAACTCAATCTTGAGTACTCCGAATACTCTCTTGAGTTAAGTGCTCTATTCCTAGCATCTCATGCAAGAAAGTAGTAAACATACAATCTTGATAAATCTAATCGTCTCCTAAATGATCGAAGATTTAGGCTGAAAACAATACACAAGCATTCATTGACTATAATCTCTAGTAGAATTTCATCCACTAAGGTAAGCAAATTCCTCATAAGTAAACAAATTACTCATTATGAGAATGCATGTGAGATCCACACAATCTCAAGTATGCAATGAAGTACAGCTGAGTGATCTAGATTCTTGACTCATTCAATAGATCGAGAACTACTCATCTCTTAAGAATCACCATATTTCCGTATAGTCTTCAATTGATAATTAGGTATCAATTTATGATCCGTCAATCGTAAATATTTAAAATTCTATGATCCATCAATCATAATTCATAAGATTCAAACAATACATAATCATTAAAAGATATTGGAGTATATGTACCACATATCACTTAGGTAATATAAGAATCAATTTGAATCTTTTTCCCAAGGAAAATTACTGGATTTCAAAAATATTCTTCCAACCAGATCCTTAACCAGAGTATGAGTTATCCAAATTCTATAATCTACCAAATAATTAAAGACATAAATCATACCAAAACCACTTTAGCATTCCTCTTCAACTACAACTTCATTCGATCACCTAGAACAACTTTTAGAGATCACAAAGTTTTGATGAATTCCAACTGAATTCAGTTTTTATCCTTGATATTTGTTAAACTCTATCATTCGATATGAGCTCATTGGGATACAGTCAATAACTTGGAATATATTTCTCATTCAAGAAATATTCTATATCAAGAATTTCCTATATTCTATGCACACAACTTTATAGATGAATCTTGATGACTCACAAATCATGTGTCTTATAAGCAATATAGAATAAAAAAAAAAGTTTTTGGTGAATTTCTTCACACTGCTTATATAGCCAATTAACTTCTAATTAGGAGTAATCCAACTAGTCAAGTTGATTGCTAATGATTTATAAATCTCAAATGTCTAGGTGTCAAATTCATATATTCTAAAACTTATTCCAAAATATCACCACATTTAGATCGTCTTCTAAACCAACACTAAGTTAATGAATTATCATTTTCATAGAAAAAACCACTAACCTGCAATAATTGTTTCGAACGTTACTTGTTCATATGTCTATGGAGACCGACTAGTTTAAGTATACGATATAAACTCAGTACCTAGGAAACACATAGTAGTTCCACAAGATTAGGAGGTACGTAACCAACATGTCCAACTATGTTCCCATACAAAACTATAGGCTACAAATTGGCAAATTCTTCTATAACCCGCATATGTTACTCACAAAACTCACTGAGAATCTCGCAACTCGGCTACAAAATAACTCTATTTCTCATGAGTAAATAACATATATGGGAAATCTCTGAAGTGAATTATCCCACATCACAATTTTTTCAACCATCAATTTTTACTAACAAAATTCCTTTATCCAATCAGCCTACATTTGATCTTAGTATTCAAACCAAGATTAAGTTGACCTATACAGACATCTTTGGACATAAGTTAAGATTAAAACTTTATTCCCATCTGATCCAATCCATAACAAAATGATACTTGGTAAAATCGATCAATGAAATCTTAATTTAATCTTTATCACCACTATCCATCATCATGAATAACTCACAGCTCATACCCCCCAAAACTCTTCTAATTCCTAATTATTTGCAACAATCCCTAGAGAGCCTCTATTTCACCAAGATAATTCAACCTTTGCACAGATACTGGATTTTAAACAAAAATCCATGCAACTAGCTGATTCATTGAAAGTCTTATTCCTATCTCTTCTTCTCTCGTTAAAAGAAATTCTCAAATTTCCCTAAAAAAAGGTCCTCAAGAGACAATGTATAAAATATCAAAGATTTGAAAAAATCAGTAATGAATATCCAATACTATTACAAACCAAACTTTCTCCAAAACCTTAAAATATCTTATCCTCTCGAGTGATAGAAATATTAACTCTCAACAACCAACTATCAAATAGAGATAATCGTTTGGGTCTAAGAAGTCTAAATTCCACAACTTCAATCATTCCTTCACTATATCTAAATCACTTTAAAAACATCAACAGATTCTGAGCCATATTCAAAAAGTTTATATGGAAGAATAATTTCATATAACTATAATTAGTCCTTCAGAACCTAGTTCCAACTTGGAAAAAATTATATGAATCTCAATCCAATTGTCTCGTATTTAAGAAATTTTTAAAAAGTAGAGGTTTAAAATAAAAGAGAAAAAGATTTAAGGGCCTCCAAATTTTGTAAATAATGAGATACCATTTGGGATCTGAATCTATATCTCATTATTTTTTGGTGCCATTATTCTTGTTATAAAAATATGATATATTCCTCTTAAATTTACTTCTTGATCATTTCACTCGTTACAGTTACGAACTGTAATCTTATTGATAGGATGTTCAAAATGTTCAACACAGACCACTTTGAGTAATCTTCATAATTTTTATCCGTCGTACTCATAGAAGTTTTCTGGATTCTTTAAGATACTGGTGTTTTGGAAATTTCATGCAATTTCCAAATAGACAAGAAACAAAACGTTTACCCATAATGGCCATTGTGCTCAGACTACACAACTTCATGGAAATTCTAAAGAAAAGCAAAGTAAATTGATTGCAAAGAAAGGTTTTCTTTCTTGGGCACAGCTGGAAGAGTTGTTTGCAGCTATTTACCTGCTTATACAGAAAGATAATTGCTTGCTTCGTATAGCTGCTCAGCAACCCGAATCTTTGTACAATCAGAAGATTAAGAAATGCCAACCTTCAGTGCAACCATAAGCCCGATGTTCTTTAGTGGAGGCAAACTAGCAACCTCAAAGACAGGAAAGGGAAGGAGGATGATAACCCCAATAATGTAACAGAATTCATAAACAAAAGCACAATTACACTTTAGTTGAAGGCTCTTATATTTGGCCAATAAGAGAGAAGTGTACCCTTTTGAAGAGCATTCAATTGGTGGATTCATTTGCAAATATAAACAACACTCCAAAGGAAAGGGTTAACAATTCCACACAACCCTGACTTACTGTGAATATTGAATAGGGTATAAAACCTACTTCAAAACCAATTTACTTATGACAGAATGCAGACATTAAAGCTAAGATGAAGAGGGAAGATGGCTGATAAATAAGGATTTGTGACGAAAGAAAAATCTTTTTTCAAGAACCGATTCTACTAGTGAAGAAGTGCATAGCTATATGACAAGAACAAAGAAAGCAAGAATAAATCCTTGTTGTACTCCCACTATAATTCGCACACCTTTGTTCCCCAGAATGGCATGAATGTATGTAACTAGCCTATCACTTCTCGTACTATATAAATCACTTGCAAAAGAGACAAAGTGCAGACATGATGAGAATTGCTGTATAAATCCTCTTATATCTACAAGCCGAACCTTATTTCTGTACAAATCTGATCATAGACCCAGATAAATAACAGTTTATGATATGTGGACAACAAAAGCAAGATTAGGCAATGTATAAGAGGATACAGCGACTCTTTTCAACTTGAAAACAAACTTGATACAGTAAAACCAAAGCAAAACAAAACTAGAGTTGTCAGACTCGAAGAATTTCAAGCTTGTTCGAAAATGCTATTGCCACCCAGTCTGGTTGAGAAGATGACCATTGAAGCTGATTGATCTCTGCTTTAGCTGTATAGGCCAGAATGGGGTCTAGACCTCCATCTACTGGCTGACTCATGTTCGATAAATCCCAGATGAGTGCCTGTGAGTCATCTCCAGCAGTACAGATGTGGCATGAACTGTGGGGTGCCCATGCAATAGCATTCACCGCTGCCTGGTGTCGTTGGAGCTCTGCAACTGGCAAGGTGGGGAGTCGTATGTCAAGAACGACAACCTTAAGGCTGTCCAGGAAGATAGTTGCCATATAGCGTGGATCTTGTTTGTTCCAGCCGAGCCGTAGAAGGGGAGTATCGGGTTGTGGACTCTCGTATATTATTGTGGAATGCTCCTTATCACGAAGATCGAAAACTCGCACAGACCCATCAGCAGATACAGAAGCGAAGACGCCAACCCCGCCCCATGCTATGTCATAGACCTCTTTGTCATGTGCAATAAGTTGGGTATCGACGACTTCCCTCTCAATATCCCAAATTGTGCAGGTTGTATCGATGCTCGACGTTCCCACCCGTTTCAGCTCCAACTCATTCCAGTCGAAAGACGTGAGGGGAGCGCAGAATTCACTATTCTTGTTGTTATTCAGAAGGCTCTTAACCTCAACTTTGTCCTCCTGAATATGCCAAATTCTTAAGAAGTCACCTGTAGTAGCCATTAGGTCTGGCTTTTGGCATTCTTTGTCTGGAATAAACATGATCTTTGTTGTTGGGTACGGATGTTCGAAAGAAAGTTTAGGGTCAGCAACAAACTTGTTCATCTCATCATCAAGCTGTACAATTTCAACCTTGTTTCTGTATTCTTCAATGAAGCTGCCAATACCTAGCCGAAACTTACAGTCTTTCCGCACACTCCAGTTCATGCCGTAAATCGGCCAGGGTGCCTCATAGGTATAAATCTCTGCTCGCTTGGGTGGCTCCTGAGCATAGAGTTCAGCTTTCTTCTCGCTTGACATGTTTTCTGACTCACTTTCTTCCCCAGAAAAAAATCCAGTAGCCAATTTCTCACTAATGGCCTGCCTCTCTTATTCTGCTGCTTCCTGCTTCAACATGCAAAAAATGTCACAGTGATTGACCTCCAGGGAAAAGTCATCAACCCGACATATTCATGTAAAGAAGCGGATTTTTATCAGCACACCAAACTGTACCTAACCAAAACATATAGCAAAAGGTGCAGTACAAAATACAAAAAAGCATCTGCTTTAAGTGCCTGCTTAGTCATTAGCACCCACCCAACAAAAAAAACATGATGCATCTAGTTAGATTCAAAAAGATGCAATCAGGTACGCCATATGGGCAATTCCCACAACCATTTGATCATTAAATGGTTGAGCTAGGTTAAGGCAAACTGAAAAGTTGAGCTAGGGCATTGGGTTACCATTACATCCAGAAGAAGAAGCCATATAGAGCCAAAAAACAGTCTATTGAAAGGCATTTAAGAATTGGGAATAAAGAAGGAATGATGCTTGCTTGAGGAGGGAGGCAAGAACACTATTACTCAACATACAAAGTGCTAGGCGCCCGCGTGTGTGTGGTAGCTGTCCGCAGCCTCCAAATCTGCGCCTCAGCAGCATGTGAAAGACAAAAAGCAGAAGAGGGATCCACAAGGGTTGTTTCTGGTTGCATGCGATGCGATCCTCCTCTTCACGATCCCTCCCTCTCCTCGAGCTTCCTCCTTCCTCTCTCTATCCCTCTCGTCTTTCTTCCACGATTTATAATAGCACGTGTTCCCCTCTCTCTCGCTCTCTCTCTCTCTCTCTCTCTCTCGGATAGGCGGAGGAGGAGAGAATATGAGATGGCCTTGATTTTTGGATTTGGCAAATCCACCCCAAAAGGCTCTTCCTCTCCACACCCAAGATACCACTTACCCCCCACCCGCCTTGCACGCGTGGCATCCTATGTGGCTACACTATGCCAACATGGATAAGTGCGCTTGTCGTCGACCCCCTCCCCAGTACCCCATATGACTACCTGTCCCTGGTGAGACGATGCTTCTTGGTTTCCAAGGGTGATTGCAAAGTTGGCCCCCTCCCCAATACCCCCGTGTGACTGCCTATCCCATCCTAATTGGTGAGTTGATGCTTCTTGGTTTCCAATACCCCATGTGGCTGCCTATCCCATGCCAACTGGTGAGATGCTGCTGCTTGGTTTTCAAGGGGAGGCTGAAACCAGTTGAGCCACCACCATTAAAATTGGTGAGAAAATGCTTCTTGGTTTCCAAGGGGAGGCTCGAACTTGTGAATGCCAAGCTAACCCTGTTAGAATTGGTGAGACAATACTTCTCGGTTTCCAAGGGGAGGCCCGAACTTGGAATCAAAGAAACTTTGGATCCCAAGCTAACGAGCTGAGCCAACACCTTGTTGGAATTGGTGAGACAATGGTAACATATTCAATCAGATTTCTTATTGTGCCATTCAAGTTTAGATTGCTTACCTCTAGCAACTTAGCAAGCAGTTTTTCTTGTATGTCTTGACTCCTTATTATGTCATTTGAGTTTAGATTGAGTCCACTTACACTTGCTTCTAGCAACTCATCAACTCGCACTTTTTCTATTGTATGTCTTGATTACTTATTGTGGCATTCGGGTTTAGATTGACTCCACTTTCACTTACCTCTTGCAGCTTAGCAATTGGCATTTTTTTCTATTAAATGTCTTGATTTGTGTTGTAAATTGGAGTTGAACTCACAACCTTGGTTCAAAGGCAAGGAAATCGTTACCTAGCAAGAGGCATCTTGTGAAAACCTTGTGATCCTATCATTGTGGAGGTTGCTTATGATGATCCAATTCTTGCTTGGAAAATCCTGTCATAAAAGCTTGACTTCCAAACGACAATTGAAGCTAAAAAGTCACCTTATAAGTCATCACAATCAACATCAATTGGAGTCAACTAGCCTATTTTATGTTAGTGTGATATAAGATTTTGAAACGCTTTCTAGCTAAAAATATTTCATGGTCAACTTTTTTGGCATTGCCTTGCAAAAAGCATTACTATGTGTTTAAGTTGGTCAATGGAGTTTATGCAAAAGTCAATGTCCTGAATGATTGAAGATAAATGCACACAAAAAGCTTTGCCACATTGCTCACGACTTTATTGTAAGAACTTCGTCTTTTAGATGCACTTCTATATGCAAGTAGTAACTACCAAAATATTCGTTGTAACTAGCAAAATATTCATGGCCCGTAAATAGCATTTACAGTGAAAATTAAAGTTTCTCATAGGCAACCATAAAAAAACCATAAAGGACCCATAAATAGCCGCTACGACATAAACGTAAAGTCTCTCATAGAAAGTCGTAAGGGAACCGTAAATGACTCGTAAGTAGCAGCTATGTCAAAAACACAAGTGTCATGTAGACAACCATAAAGATAGCCATAAACAACAATTACATTGAAAACAAGGCTTTGGTAGACAGCCATAAAGGGATCGTAAATAACCACTAGCAAAAACACTCAAAAGGAGATAGTGGAATCTATCATGCCCACAACCAAACTTATCTTGGATTAATGTCCCGTAAGGAGGTCAATAGGCCTATCTCAGACCGTAAAGTAATTATGGCCATGAGAATTTGGAACCCTCACGGTACTAAAGTCATAATTAATGATATAGAGGCCCAAAAGTCTTGATGGTGAATTTGCATGGTGCTAGCAATGACTCACAAGGGGAGTGGCTGATGTGGACCAGTTAGACTACTGAGGTGTCCTAGTGAGGTGTCACAGTTTACTCCTACTTGAGGAGGAACTTTGGAGGGTATAAGTATACCCATAGGCATCCCTTGGAGAGAGCTTGATTTGATGTATGATACCTACATGCTGCTTGTGTGACATCTCTCCATATTGAGTCTTTGGTGGACCATAGCATGGGTGTTAGATCTGTTTTGATCTATATTGGTTAGATAGGTTTGTTCCACCATCTGTTCCCATTGTTTCTCTTGTTTTGGCATCCTAGTATTGATCCTTGGAGGAGGTCTTGAAAGTGGTATTAGAGTGATTTAATGACAAATGGGCGAAGATGAGTATGTGTACACATATTTGTCATAAGCGCCAATCATTAAGACGATTATGTAGTAAAGGCAAGAAGAGGCCGGGATGGGCATCTAAAAAAGATTGGGAAAAAGTTGTTTATGAATCCAAGCATCCTAATCCCGAGCGCTTTAAGCAACAAAGAGAGGCAACAAAATCAAGGCTTAATCTTTTAGGCCAATCTCACCTTGGATCGGGAGGCAAGGCTAATATGCATCTAAAAATGTTCAATACAGATGCACGATTCAAGTGTCCTAAGCGATGATGCCATAGTAATGCTTTATTGACAAGAACAGAGGTTTTCAAGGCTTGACTAGAATCAGAATAACAATGCGCCAATCTATATAAGTATCCATGTCTCTTGCCGAGTGCAAGGATCTTATTACTCCTATCGATAATTCTGCATTGATCAGACTCAAACTCCACCTTATGACCTACACTTGTAATTCTACATACTGATAACAGATTTGTAGAGAGTTTAGGACTATACAAGACTTTTGATAGTAGTTTGAATTGATCATGCTAGAACTGTAATGTTACAATACCTTCACCTTCGATAGTGTGAGTACTATCGTCACCAAGATGAACATACTTCTTTGTGCTATAAGGCGTATAGGAATGAAAAATCTCACGATGATTGGTCATATGTTGTGTAGCTCTAGAATCCAGAAACCACGAATCATCCGAATTCATGTATTTGTCTTTGACCATAAAATCACCTTCATCCATTTTGACTTGAGGAGATGCTGTAACTATGTTTGCTTGTTGATCCGGTTGCTTGGATGCATTTTTTGCTTTGAGAATTCGGCAATCCTGGATCTCATGGTTATTGTGCTTGCAATACCTACAAAACATCTTCATCTTTGATGAATTTGGATTCGATGATTGTTCTTGATTTTGAGTTTGTTTCTGATTCGATGCAGACTGCTTAGAGCTTTTCTGCTTCTGTCGTTTCGAGCCCTTGTTGACATATAGAGCATGGGACGAAGAAGTAAACGAAGTGTCTTGACTTCTTCAATTATCTTCTTGCAGCAACATAGTGATAACTCTAGTAAGAGTTAAATCTGAGTGTGTCATGATGATCATCACCCAGTTCTCATATGAAGAGGGCAGGCTTGAAATCAATGTCATAATTGCGTCTTGATCGTCTATGACTGATCCGACAACGGCCATCTGTTGCAAGAGATTCTTAAACTAGTTAAGATGATTATGAAGAGAATCATTGTTCGATATCTTGAGTGTGAAGAATTTCCTTCGAAGATGTAACTTGGTAGTTACGTCTCTCACATCATATAGTGAGCTCAGGATGTCCCAAACTTCTTTTGAAGTTTTGGCTTTAGCTATGTGGCCAATTTGAGTATCTCATATATTGAGGATAATAAGCACAAAATCTTTACCATCCTTTGATTTCCATTTTGAGTCAACTGTGTCATCTTCAAGCTTCACTTTGATACCTATAACAACATCCCACAACTCGTTGGCGATTAGCAAGGTCTTCATCTTCAAAAATGATAATTGGATCCATTCAGCTTGTCTGCGATAAGACCGGCTTTACTTTGAGAATCCATCTGGAACTTTAGACTGTCGATAATTCGATTGTCATTAAAAGAAAGATGCAATGTTGTGGAAATCAACTCTTCGATACTGAAACAAATTGATTCGAACTGAAGAATAATTTTGATATCGTGAAAGATATCAAGTATAAGAGTTTTTGCTCTAATATAGTATTAGGCCTTGAAGAATCAACGCTCTGATACCATGTTGGAAAGAGGTATGTGAAAGATAGATTGAATAAGATTCGCATAAAAAGAATTCGAACGACAAGAAAGAAAACTTATCGTGCGCATAGCGGAATAGGCTATCTTCCTCTTTCTTCATGCATGACTACGCCTATCAATTTTGAACAAAGCAATAGTGATAGAAACCATTTTCGATCTTATAGTAACTAACTTTGAAATCATCAGTACTACAGTGATTACGTAGCCAAACAATAATGCATTGAATTATCAATCAAATAATTAGTCGCAAAAAACTATAGAAATGCATACATTCTGAGATGAACCTGAACACAATAAAAGATAGTATTGATTCAGTATGAAAATGAAACAGAAGTAAATGAGTACAATAAGTTGTGGATCGAAACCACGTACTCTAAGCTATCTCTGAGCGGCTAAAATGAAAGTCTGAATTAAGCGCAATGCTGATAAGCAGTAAGCACAATAACAATCTCTAAACAACTCTAAGAAGTAAGCTAGAATGCTCAGGAGTGTTCAAGCTCACAGGCTTGGGGGAGAGAGAGCTAACTATTCAATACTTGTTGATCTATTGATCAAAAACTTAAAACTGTAGGAATATGAACAACTATTTATACTAAGCCATTAGGTCGTCAAAAGCGTCATCTAGTTGGCTGTCATGTGTTGACATCCATCCAGTTAGGACTTCTCAGAAATTACTTGCTGACGGATTAATGCAAATTAGTGGCTTTGGTCGTAAACAGTCTGTCTGCAGATTTAAACATAAATTACTCCGTAGAAATGAACATAAACTGTCACAGGTGAAAAATGCGGTGGTCTTTGCAAAATTCATTTCCTTAACTTTTAAGGCATCTGGCATTTTGCGAAAAAGCCGAAGTGAGAAAAAATCCTGAAAGACGACAATCCCAAAAATGCCGACATTATACTCACACTATCGAAGGTGAAGGTACTGTAAGATTGAGATTCCAGCATGATCAATTCAAACTACTGTCAAAAGTCTTGTATGTTTCTAAACTCTCTACAAATCTGTTATCAGTAAGTAGAAATACAAATTTTAGGTCATAGGGTGGAGTTTGAGTCTGATCAATGTAGAATTATCGATAGGAGTAATAAGATCCTTGCACTTGGTAAGAGACATGGATACTTATATAGATTGGCATATTGTTATTCGGATTCTAGTCAAGCTTTGAAAATCTCTGTTCTTGTCAATAAAGCATTACTATGGCATTATCGCTTAGGACACGGACCTATGCAAACTCCTTCATTGCTAGATGCAAAGTATTTCATTACCTTTATTGACGAATTCTCCAGAAGAACAGCTATTCATTTCATTAAACAGAAATCAGAGGCTTTCATCAAGTTCAGCCAATTCAAAGAACATGCAGAAAATTAGACTGGCAAATGAATCAAAGCACTGAGGTCAGATAACGGGGGAGAATATATCTTCACCGAATTCAAGGAGTACTGCCTTAACAACGACATTGAGCAACAATACATTACCTCTTATTCGCCTCAGTCAAATGGTCTTGTTGAGATAAAGAATAGAACCTTAGTCGAATCGGCAAGGTGCATGTTATTACATGCGACACTTCCGAAGTCCTTCTGGGCTAAAGCTGTTTCAATGGCAACCTATATTCAGAATAGATGTCCTACTAAAGGTCTCTCGGACAAAACACCATTCAAAGTTTGGACAGGTACCAAACCTTCTTTATCAAACTTACGAGTTTTTGGATGTATTGCTTATGCGTAGATTCCTCACGATATTAGGAAGAAGCTTGACTTCTATTGTATCAAATGTATTTTCATCAACTACACTACTTCAGATCAAGCCTACAAGTTGTTCGATCCCATCGAGTTGAAGATATTCACTAGCCAGGATGTCATCTTCATCGAAGATCAGTTTCAAGACCTCAAGGGAAAAGGCATAGCCCATCCAGCCGACCTATCAAATTCTCCTGACATATTGAACTTTCCAATTCCTCAGTTGACTATTCCCCTTGAAGGACCAAGCTCCTCTACTCTTGATGAACAACAAATCAACGACGAATCAGAAGATGATGATGTTGCAATTAAGCAACTACAATATGATGAAAATGATCAACTTCCTCTATTTTCCAGAAGATCTTCAAGAGGTAGCAGACCACCTATCAGGTATATCGACGAGTGTGCAGCCTACCTTGTTCATGAGCCGACGATTGTCGAAGAGACGCTCAGTTAGCCAAATTCAGATCTCTGAAAAGAAGCTATGGATAAAGAGTATTCATCTCTTATCAAGAACCAGACATGGACGATTGTCGAATTACCTGCTAGCAGAAACGTAGTTGATTGCAAATGACTTTTTAAAATCAAGTACAAAGTAGACGGAAGCATCGATAGAAGAAAAGCCCGACTTGTCACCATAGGATTTTCTTAGGTATATTATGTCAATTACACTGAGACTTTCAGTCTTGTAGTCAAGCATTCTTCTATTCGACTTTTATTATTGTTGCTGCTGCAGCAGATTTGTAAATACATCAAATGGATGTACAGACAACATATCTCAATAGAGTTATTGAAGAAGACATTTACATGGTGCAACCCGAAAGTTATATTATTAAGGGTAAACACAATCATGTGTGTAAACTCCATAAGACACTTTATGGCTTGAAGCAATCTGCTCGAGCATGGTTTCAAAAGATCAATATTTTCCTTATTGATCACAACTATATACCCTAGCTCTTCAGATTCAAATGTTTACTTCAAAACAGTGTAGCAATCTTTTATCATTATCACTTTGTACGTGGATGATACATTGCTTTTCAACAACAGTACTGATTTGATGAAAGAAGACAAGACAATGTTATCTTCTAAATTTGACATGACCGATCTAGGCGAAGCTCATTTCTGCCTTGATATTCAAATCCACAGAGACAGAAATCAAAAGTTGATCTACATTACTCAACAGAGGTGCATCTACAATATGTTAGTTAGATATAATCTGATTACTAGCAAGTTAGCTCTCTCACCAATGGAACCAGGTCTCAATTGTCAAAGGACCAGTGTCCTCAAACAATTCAAGAGAAGGAACAGATGCATGAGTATCCTTACTATTCTATTATAGGATCTCTTTATGTACGCAATGATCTGTACCAGGCCAGACATAACTTTTGCAGTCAGCTTCAATGTAACACACTGGAAGGCTCTTATCGGAGTCATGAGATATCTTTGAGCTACTATGGAATTTTGCATTTGTTATGGAGCAATCGACAATGACAAACTCAATTTACTCAATGGTTATACAAATGCAAGTTGGGTAGGAGATGTAGTGTTATGGCCATATTCGGTTAAGGACATGGAATAGTCCTAATATGGTAGACCGGCCCTCCAGTATTTGAGATTATTGGTCATGCCGTGATTTAATTCCATGTCAAGGCCAGTTTATGACTGATAACCTTGAGAGGACACAGTCACTCTAATTGAGCCATATGGAATATTGCATGTTTGTGTGACAGATATAGGCAGGAGGACTGCATGAAGAGATGTGATCTATTTATAGTTGACCTGCATGGGGGTTGCATGGTTTCATGCACATGACTCTACTGTCTATATAATGAGGTGGGGACTCTCCCATCGACATATTGGGTTTAGGTCACCAGTTTCTCTCTTCTTCTCTTGCTTCACATGGCATGGCTTGGGGGCTGGATCTAGTTTTGATCTAGGATCGGCTGGGCGGTTTGGCTCCATAGTCTCTCTTATTGTGTTCTCTTATCCGCATCTTAGAGGCAATCCTTTAGGGTCACTGCATTGGTATCAGAGCCCAGCTAAGATGCGATCTTGGATAGGTGTGGAGTCAAGCCTACGTCGATTTGGAAGTCGAAGCGCTTGGATTACAACCCGGGTGGAGTGCTGTTTTTTCTCAGGGGAATTATGGAGTTGGACTCACAAATTCCAGATAAGAAGCATACTTTTTGAAATTATGGTAGAGTGCTCTTCTACAAGGTTAATTTTGATTGAATGATGTTGAGAACTTGTGTGAATTCACTTGTAAATTCCAGTTTCTATGTTATGCTACTCTGCCTTATCGTTTTGTTTGACACTAGTCTCTAATAGAATTGTTTGAACCGTTTGATGTTTATTTTCACAAGTAACAATCATTCGACTTTGTGTTTGTCTACATAATTGAACCTTCGAATCTAAACAATCGAATAATGCTTAGTTTAGTCCTAGGAATTTGTTATCTCAAATTGTCTGTTTGTGCATTCTAAACTTGCCTCAGTGTGATAGCTTCACTAATGTGGGTTATCACACAATCTTTGTCTGCAAACTTATTGATGACAATGGCCTTTGCACATGTCTATCAAATGACCATTCATTAGCCTACATCTTCACAATATCATAGAGCTCCTTTTCTTCTTTGCTTTACAAGAACAGATTCTTCAAAATTAGCCTTTGTTACCGCTTGCTAGCAAAAGTGTCGAATTGTCAAACATCACTATTACTAAGCAGCACACTTTGCTATCTCCCTGTGAAAACAACCAGTAGTAGAGTTCCTCTTTACTAGCGTCATGCTACTCTAGAGTGCCCAATATTGCCAACAAACCCCTTCTCTCTCTTGCTTATGAGCCTATGCTGGGAAATATAAGTTTATCAACTCCTCTATTTTAAGGAATCTTGCTAATATCTCTCAAAGTGTCCCCTGGCTCCTATTAGACATACATCCCAAGTTCTCTTTTGGATCTAAAAACAATCCTTTTGCATGATAGTGGCATTTTAAAAAGTTTGGTTGGCATGGAACCAGCCTTTTTTGGCAAAGGACATTACAAAATCACAATTTTGTCTTAGTTATGCTTTGGCCATCATAAAAAGTACCAGAGTTGATAACTTTTTTTATCACTACACTATAGATTTACATATTTGTTTATTAACCATATAATGTAGCAAGTTGGAATATTAGAATCGTGGCTCATATTCCATCAAGAATCCCAACTTTTGCTTGTCAAACTTTGGTGGATTTTAAATGGTACACTTTAGACTTAACTTGGGGTCTTTGCCAATAATGTTGGACTATTTCACTTTTGCCCAACAAATTTCAATTGTCTATATTTTTTGCATAATTGAATAGTAACCAAAAAATGCTAATATGTTAAGAATTCTAGGAGATTCATAAAACAATGCAAATTGTCAATCTAGCATGAATAACATGAGAAAATGCATGTCTCAACTAGTACTTACTAGCCATGGGACTCTTGGAATAGTTCACATGCGTTGAGTCTCACAACGATGTACATAGGTTAAGATAAATGACTCGATAAAATTTGAGTTACAATAATTACAGACAATTAACACATATATCTTTCATCAACAATGCGATTGTGGAGTTGACACTCTAGTGTCTTGTTGACCTTGTCCCATCTATTCGTTCAAGTGGTCAATCAAAGTTTGTGGGACTAGTCAATAGGATCTATATAGTTTATACATATAGATGGGACAAGGCCTTGTCATCTTTTCATGTATATATTGTATGTGACCTAGCCTCAGAATTTATATAAATGGATGGAGTATGTAAAGCTTGTGAGAATAGTTGAACTAGATCAATAGTTGAAAACATCCCATAAGTCACACAACTATATTGTTTTTGAGCAAGGTCATCTTGAAAGTAACCCTATCTTGTAGGTCCATGTGCATGTGAGGGGAACGTCAAAGAGAGGAAAGGAGGTGTCAACCAAGACTTTGAAATATTCGCATCTTTTTTTCTATTGTATGACAAAGCAATAGGGACATGGCATTACCTAAACACAAGGCTTTTAACATAGTAATGCATTGTTCTCAAGTTTTAAGTTTGCACAATGAATGGAGGTTTGCTTTTGACGGCTTCGCCTAATCTCAACACCCTGTGCACTCTCTGCACCATGTCAGGGAGTGCATTAAGGGCTAAGAATCAGGGAAAATTTATACAAAGCTTTTTCCTTGCTTTTCAGCCTTAGATGCACTCCTTGGCATGGTGCAGGGAGTGCACAGAGTGCTGAAAATAAGTGAAGGCTGCTTTTGGCATGCTTGATAGATGAATTTGTAGCCATGAAAATTCATTTTGCCTGAAGAATTGACTCTTTGTTAAGTAAGCAAATGAAGATCATGCCCTTTGCAACATGGGCCCACAACTCCATGATTGTCATGATTTCTTTTACATATGAGAGTCCTACAACATTATGACCAATTTGCATTAGAGCATATTGATCCTAATTGCTTTTACATGTAAGGCTCTAGGGCATTATGGCCATGATGCCCTTCATGTATTTGGCCCTTGGAACTAGGTTTACTTGGGGGAATCACCAAAATGAACCACAAACATCTTATAACTTTTTATGGCAAATAAATTCAACTCTAGAGTAGAGCCTCTTTCCTTTTGGCCCCACTCTATTGCACTAAGTAGACATAATGACTAGTTGTTTTTGTTTCTATGAAAAGTAGAAATGACATATATGCCAAGTGTTAATTTAATAAGCATGTCAAGTACTTAGTTGTGAGGTCATAAATTATAATATATATAGATCTCATTGATAATAGTTTTTTTAAAATGATTTTCTATCTTTTTGTTTCCAATTTCTCTTTCAAAATTATTGTCTTTGATATATTTTTACAACTAGTTGTAGTTATTTGTGTTGAGACTTGTCTTATATCTCAAAGATACAACTACTTCTCACTACATGACTAAATGTACATTTACTTACCTATTTTGATTGGGTGTGAACAACATTTTGATCAATGACACAACATATAGGAATGAGCATTTCACAACACCACATGGTGCCCATTTTTTTATTGAGGCCTAATTTCAACAACAATTTCTTAAAGCTCAAGAACAAAGCTACTGAATCCTTACTCAAGCTAACATGGACTCGAACTTAGGTGGGCAAGCACACAAGACAAATTCTTATTCACCATGCTATGGATTTGTTTTGGATAATTGAATTTTTTTCGAATGGACCTATCCTTGTTGATTATTGAGCCCTACAACCCAACAAATTCAAGACCAAATTTTTGTACTAGGTTTTTATCATGTTCATATTCTAAGATGAAGATTTCATGTGGATGTTGGATTGTAACAAATTATGCGGTCATTAAAATCTGACGACCTTGTTGTGACATGTTTTGCGACACCTATGCTGATTCAAAAAAAAGTTAAAGGCGCAATTATCCATCGCAAATCATGTTGGAAATCACGATGAGTGTTGAAGTGGCAAAGATTCCTATGTCGTTTCTTGTATGCATCCAATTGAATCAACCACCTTTTCTTACACTTCTGAATCTCTTGAACTGAACATTTCATATGCTAATGCCAAACTTCTTGACCTTCTAGATCTTAAAGTTCTTCACTGGTAATGAAGGGATTCACCAAGGTAGATAAGTGAGCTTCTCCCACTCCTACATAATCATGAAATAAACTTGCAATATGTAGATCTTCTTGTGATTGTTTAGTCATTGGCTTGAATGATAATTTTTCCACTGATTCAATCTTGTGCACCATCTCTGCTACACCTCAACATTGTTCTCTTGACCATTTCCTCTCCACAATGGATTCACCACAAAACCTACCGCATGCAATGGAGAATGCACAATTTTCCACCTTCATAACCATAGGAGCACTATTTCGCTTGCCTCGTCAATGTGGATCACAATGCCTTTGATATTCTGTCCATCATCTTGTAGATCAACTCTATGATTGCACTATCCCTCTTAGCTAGTCGAAGGGGTCACAAATATGACTTGTGACTGCTCCCAAAAGTTGCTGCCAAGAATGCTTGTTTGCACATCGTTTGAATTTTTGAGCTTTGTCATAGGTAGTGCTGATCATGCACCTTCATAATTATTGCCTCACACTTACAAGTTAGAAAGTTCTTCAACATATGAAGTTGTATGCAATCTTGAAACGACAATAAAAAACAATTTTAATTACAAAATACAAAGGGAGAGGAGTTGGAAATGATCATATATCTGTAATGTCAAAATAATATAATGACCATTCACTATATATTGTGGAATGTGCATAACTTGGTTTCATGAGGCTTGAGGAGCTCCTTAATGTTATGCTTTCAATAGTATATGAAAGTGACCATTATTCTTGCTGTGTCCAATACACGAGCCACCCAATGCAACCAATATTGTACTTAAGCAATAAGTTCAAGCAATAGCATGTCCACCAAGTGAAGAATATATTTGAAAAACCCTACTCCACAAGCACTAGCATGAATGCTTATTGATGCATTGTCCATGACAACTTGCACCACATGTTCAAGTCTAGATTCCAACCTCCAAGACACATGCATTAAAGAGTCCAAAGTTTCATGCCAAATTTGATGACCTTTGTAGCATATCGAATCAATTTAAAACAAATAAATGCTTACATGTACTTTGGAAGGAATGGGAATTAGCAACATCTACACGTGAATGATTCAGAATAGTGCTAGAAGTAGCACAAATATGAGAAACAACCTTACTACTGAACAAGGAATGTGTACTACCAAAATCAACTAGGGCAATAAATTCCCATTTAGTGACATGAACATGAGAGCAAATATGTCGTTGACTGATTTTGTCAGACCAAGTGGCATAGGCAAGTTGGCCCAAACATTCAACAAGATTTGGCGGTTTGAGAGCAAGAATTTTATTAACAATCTACAAAGAGGAATGTTCGGAGTCATGAAACTCATGAACTTGAAGAGTAGGCCTTAAGCGATGGAAAAGTCTATTCATGGAAGACCTCCTCTTACAACTTTGAGATGTCCAAAATGTTGGATTTTTAGACACTACCATGGAGAGCAATTATTTCATAGAATATAGGCCCTTCCATTGACTTGATACACTTGCCAAATTAGCTCTAAAATGCATGCAAAAGTAGGAATAAGAGTATATGACAGAGAAGGTCCGACCAATTGCAAGTTGATTATAATGACTAGCGCTTGCTATTTTGAGCCAAAAATGATAAAATCCCTATCAAAATGGATCTCAATTTTTCCAAAATATGAAATCTTGCATACATATGCAAAAACTCACTCAGATTGAACATGGATTACATCCAACCAAAGCTTTGATACCAAGTGAAAGTTTCACTAGGAAATCTTAACACACAACAATATACAAGTGAGTAGATAATGGGAAGTTTAGATATAACGAAACCAAATGGAGATATTCCCAAAGTACATTACACCAAATGTATTTAAGATGAATGAGCATCAAAATTGTTAATCTGAAAAACTAAGCACATGAAAAATGAAATGTAGACTATAACTATTAAGTATGGTCAATTCTACCAAGGAAGCTTATACAAGCTTGATCTTATAGTTTCCAACTATGATGGGACTCGAGGCACCTCTCTTTTACAGGTAAGAGTCTAACTTGAGCCATTACCTCTCCACAATCATCTCCTTGATTTCCTAAAGCTATGTCCTTGATTCAAAACATCTCTTTAATTTAACACATGATAACTAATGAGTGATACATGGAGAGATGGCCCTAGGCTCTTAGAACGATTTTCTAAGTAAGATTGAGGTCTAATCTCAAAGTTGGCATTTGCATACATATTTGCATTATTCTCCTCTCTAACTAGTTTCCATGTCTTTTCGTTGCTATGTATCTTCTCTTATATATATATATATATATATATATATATATATATATATATATACCAAACCAATTTTCCCATTCCTTTTTGGGAGCCCTGACCTTGTTTCTTTTTAGGGTTTCTAGGCATATCTATCATAAAGTATCACAATAACTATTTTCTAGCTAGTTCTATAATTAAATTCATTTGATTTTGTTATTCACTAATGGGATAAAAGCATGGCTCAAGCCATGTGAGCTTTTCATAGCAAGGAAATTTTTTTTCATTTAAAACTCTCTCTCTCTCTCTCTCTCTCTCTCTCTCTCTCTCTCTCTCTCTCTCTCTCTCTCATGAAAAAAAAAACACAAATCTCAATTCTCCCCCCCCCGCCCGCGGTGGTGTTGATGTCATTGACTAAGATTTATCTCTCTGTTTATGTAATTCAAGTGCAATCTTTGGTGTAGAGACCTATGATTTTATCTCAGTAAGACTTGAATTATTTTATACATTGGTTAAATTGGAATCGACTTTATGAAAATTTGAGGTAAATGGTCCTCCAACAAGTGGTTAGTTTGTAATACGTTTCTAAATAATATTTTGGACTCCAATTGGATGCATAAATAAGGACATACAGGAGGAACTTATGTTTGGGAAGGGGGGGGGGGGAGAAGAATGCAAAAAACTATCATAAAGGATCATAGTAAGGGCCCATCCCCATGGACTTGAGAGTCTCATAGAGGACGGGATGCATGTCAACATCGAGATCCGCAAACAAGTGATTTGTGAATCATGTTTCATGAGTTTGACCGCTGACTTGTTGCGAGGATAGGCCCTTGAGATAAGATTAGAGCCATTGATACACGATGAGATCCTAGAGTGAATGATTTTTTCAAAGGATTGGGGGGGGGGGGTGCATCTTCAGAGCATTGCCCCATTTTGGCCCCAGCTTCACCACAACCACACATTGTTTTTTTGGATGCTTGGGCGCCACGTGTTCAGGCAGCCATAATATATCCCATAAGTGTTTCTATGAAATTTTTGAGAGGGCAGTGCCTTTAAGGCTCAACCGCGCGGTTCGTGCTTTGAAGGAGGCGGTTGGGGCCATCTTGCAACTAGAGTTGCGATTCCATTTGCAGCTCACCATCGTAATTAGCCGATGAGGCGTTTTCCATTTTCTCAGCTTGCGACACCGCAAACGAACGCCATGGAAAAAGACTCGGCAGACTTGAATGCGCGAGGGGCCCACTTCGCAGTTGTGCGTTTGCGAATCGCAATCGCAACTTCATGTAAAAACCATTTTCCCAGTTATTTCCCCAACCCTCCCTTGCGATTTCGCAAGCGATTGCAGCTCCTGGAAAAAAGACTTGCACGGCGCTCTTCGTCTTCTCCTTTAAGCTTGTTCGTCTTGTTCGTCTTCTCTCTCTCTCTCTCTCTCTGGATCGATCGATCGATCGATCGACAGATCTGGCGATGGCGGAAAAATTATAAGCATAATGTAAATATATGTTGGAGTTTGTAGTACTGCAGCAGATAGAGCCATTTATCTCTAGATCTTTCGTCTTTTTCGATTTTCGCTCACCCGGTGATGCACATGGATCGACGCCCTGGTAAGCGCCTGCTTATCTAACCTTTTGGCTTCCTTTTGCACTTAATATTGTATGAATTTCTTACTCTTGCAGCGATTTTCTATTTGCCGTTTATAGGTTGCGTCGTGATCGTAAACGGGAAGCGGTTACGATACTGTTGTATTTGTATTATGATGTTGACAGTTCGTTTCGGTGATGGTTGAGACGATCTCTTGTGTTTAGCCTTTGTTAATAAAGATTTTATGCTGTGTTTTTAGATGTGTCTGATGAGGCCATGTATTCGCATGCAAGTCAGGTGTCGTCTGTAGATGATGCTTTTTTGATAAGGATTTTCGTTTAAGATCATTGCGTAGGCGGAAATGAGAAGGGCTGTCGGCTTAAAATCCATGTGGCATGTAATATTCTATTGTTTCGTCTAAGAGATTAAGCCTCAATCCAGACCTCTCGCATGTTCTGATTTCTTTACTTGGAATATTATTAAGGTCTTTATCTGTGTTTTCGCATCCAATTGATTACTTATCGCATGCAGAGATGATATAAGATTACATCATATGATGATTCTGTTAAGGACTCCTCAACTAATTGTCTCATTATGGGGTAGTAGTTTCACGGTTTGCCACTATATATCATTATTATGCAAAATGACAGATCTTGTATTATAAGTTTTCTGCGTGCTTAAGCTGGACTGATAATAGCGCAGGCTGAGATTCCATACGCCATTTTATACAAGAATTTCACACCATTTTTTTAATTATTCTGCTCTTGAATTCCAGTTACAGAGACGATATAAATAGCTGAAAGTGAATCATGACAATGGAAAGCTTTGCTACGCCATACCCAGTTTTGTTTCACGATGGAGAAATAGAGCACGACAGAGGCCATGTGGGGATACATTCGGTGCTTTCTTTCAAAAAGTTCCAGAGCCAGATGAGCCGGTTGATTGGAGCCCCCGCCAATCAGCTCTCTGCTGTTTTTGTTTGCCGAAGAACGCTCAAGGATACCGAAAAGCGGCAGAAGCTTCCGATTAATGAAACCACCAATTTCAATATTATTTTGAATCAGCACAATCCGAGCAGGGAAAGAGATTGCCACTTCCTAGTCTCAATCAAAAAGTCCAAAAAGGAGCGAAAAGGCACTAGGAAACGCATCTCAGAAGCAGAAAATGTCGACGACGAAGACTCGACATCATCGAGGGGAGGTTCTTCGCCTTCCGAGGAAAGACCGAAGCCGGGGCTCCCGGTGGACAAGTTCTTTTCTACTGAAGCAGCATCTCCCACTTCTATCTTGCAAAGGTCAGTTTCCCCTGCTCTCTCTCCGTCAGAGAGTGCAGATGAACACATAAGCCTTGGATTATCTGCCAATGCCAATAATTCAATTGCACCTGCGGATAAAGTGGAAAGAATATTATTGAGGAGGGAAGGGGTAAATCCGAACAGTTCTGTTACTCCTAGATTGGGATGGCCAGTCGTGGGACCAGGACAGCGTGTCGAGGGGTTCGATGTCAATGCTGCAGGTCGAAATGTAGAGTTTCTATCACAAGGTCCTCAGCGTCCTCCCTTTATCCAAGACGAGCATTGGAAGGCAGAGAGGGCGTGGATGCAAAATGGCATTGCAGGAAGGCAATCCGAGAAGGAGATGTTTCAAGCAGTCCAGCCGCCTCCATTCATGTCGCCGGCATCTCGGGCAGAGCTCTTCAGGCTGGGCAGGTTCACTGATTCCACTCTCTCACAGGGTTTTGGTACGAGACCTCCAACCGCGCTTCAACGAATCGGAGCCATGAATCATCCACCCTCTTTTCCCGACATTCCTACTAGGTCAATTTTATCATCCTTTGAAAGTTCGGGCAACATTATCCCCAGGAATCCCATAGCCACTCTGCTGACAGTAAACACAGGCGTTCACCAGGCACAGATGAATTCTCTCATGCTGCATATGCAGAGACCCATCAGATCATTTCCAGTAATTGCTTCACCAGAGAGGCCAAACCCACACGGTGGAGTTTATCGACTTGGACAAGATAATACCGATTCGAGGGCAGATGTACAAGCATACACCTATCATTGTCATTTCTGCAGTGAAAGGAACCAAGGGCCACCGCTCTTCCACTTTTGTGTCAATGATAGAATCCTAACTGGATTCAGAGGTCCGTCTCCTGCTGGTCCTATAACCAGACCCAGCAAAAGTCAGCTAGAAGTTGCAGCTTAAGTTCGAGCTGCAGTGTTGGTGCAATCAGCTGCATTTACTTGTACAGGGATTCAAAGAAAGGATTGGCAACCGGTGATGTCTATGTTGTGAAGTTCTGGAGATGTTGATTTTCAATGTTAGGTTTCTCAACTTTTCTCTGCTTCTGAGTTTCACAATGTTGCTTAGTTCAAATGTTTGGCAATCATGTAAGATCTTCGTGAAAGCATACCACCTATTTGTCTTAAACTTGGATTTTCGTAATAGACTAATATGAAGATCTAAGAATCGTATATCTTTTGTTGTTGGGTATCCTTTTCTACAAGCCATCTTGCCTTGATGCATGTGAGGAGTATGATCTATCTATTTGTTTGCAAAGACAAGCTATGCAAGATATTTCTGTCTCCTTTTGAAAGGCAATTTAGCTTTACAAGATTACAAAGAATTTTTAATATGTTTGAAACCACAACTCAACCTTAAAAGCAATGTTGTCCTTTTGTCTTGCATGTGAAGTTTCTTATGCCTTGTTTATCTTGAATTGAATTTTGGTGTTTTTCTTTTGTAAATTGACGAAACGTATACTCAAATGTTTTAGTAGGTGTTTAGAATTTCAAAGCCTATTATTGATTTGAAATATAGTAGTTGTAAGTATTTGTAACCATCCATGTTGTCATCATCGCTGCCATTCCTCCTAAATCCACTCTATTGCAACAAAATTCTATTGTATATTCTGCGCTGCTCCCTATTCCACCCACTGATTCATTCACTCGCAATCCGAATGACACCTGCAGCACAACAAAACAACAAAAGTTTCCGACCATTATAGACGTAGATAGTAGATCTTAGAACAATTAAGATCATAATTTAGGGCAATGAGTACTGAAATGGGGCTATTTGAAGAAGCAATGACTAGTTTATTGGAGGAAAACGTTTTGATGAGGAACAAAATTGGCACTTGAAGCTGAATTAGTTTGTTTGAAGGAGATGCAAGGCAACTTGGTCCACACTACTACTGAGGTTCGAGAATTGGGGTCCAAGATTGAGCAACATAACATAAGGAGGAAACACTATCTTGGTAAGCCAACCTCAAGGACTTTGTTAAGCCATTGTCTCATATGACTTCCTATATTTGAGCAACCATTATGGAGGAAAAGCTACCTGAGCAAAAAATTGATAATGTTTAGAGTAAGAGGGTTACCCGACACCCAAAATGCTTTGGAGGAAGCTAAGACAATGGTCACCATTGCCATGTTTTTGATGATGCACAGAGAACCAAAAAAGACCACTAGATTGGTCTGTCATTTCAAAACTTTGGAAGGCCAAAGGGAGACATCAAGGCAAAGGGCAAAACTCAGTGAGGATCCTTAATTTCTTGATAGGAAGAACAACTTTTGGGTGTCTCTATTGAGTGATGGCCTTGAACAAGTGAATGAAAATTATCAACTACTTCCTTCAATATAGCTTCTTGCCCATCTAAGAACGACATTGCCTTTTTGGTACTTTTCACTTCATATTTCCTTGACATCAACCCTTCCTCTCATTTTTTCTTCCACAAGGAAATAGTTATCCTTCCTCAACTCTCGGCAACTCCCTTACTTCTAGTTTTAGTTGTCTAAGAAGATTTTCTTTCCATATTAGGATCATAAATTCAACTGTGGGCAAAGTTGTAGACAAAAAACATAATCCATAAGAGAATTTTCAAATCAAAATTTACTAACAAGCATATTTTATATTAAACATAATCCAATATTTCAGTCATTTCAAAAAAAAAAAATCCTCAAGAAATAACATAGAAAGTAACTTTTTTCTATACTTTTGCTTTGAATTGCCTAACAAAGGATGGTCACTTCACTCAAATTCTTGATGGTTGTCGTGTCTTCTCATGGTCTTGATGGTTGTCGCGTCTTCTTCATGTTCTTTGACATTTACAAGAGCAAATTCTTGTGCTTCAAATATTGATTCTTTCAGTCTGTCTATAAGCTCATTTACCTTCATAACTTCTCATAATATAAGAAGATGAGGGACAAACTCTTTTGGAGAATAAATAAGGTCTGCATAAATGTTCAAGAAGCATTACAAATTTTCAATTGTTATTTGAAGCATCTTCCCCCTACAAGCATAAAATCTTAAAAATTTCATCTAAAAAAAAGATATCAAAGCCCCCACAATTTACACCTTGGAATATAACCTTGATAGAAACCTAGCACACAATTTTCTTAAAAAATTTGTTTGGTGTAGGGTTCAATTGTTAACAAGAATAGGTCCATTTGAGAATTTTCATTTGTCCAAAAAAAATCCATAGCATGGTGGATACTAATTTGGCTTGTGGGCTTGCCCTTCGAAGCTCAAAGTCCATGGCGAGGATTTACTAGGCTTTGTTCTTGAGCTCTAAGAAATTGTTGTTGAGATTATGCTTCAGTTAAAAATTGGGTGCCATGCACTGTTATGAAATGGTCTTCCCTATATGTTGTGTTATTAATCAATATGTTGTTCACACCCAATGAAAATATGTAAATACCATTGTCATGTAATTAAATGTACATTTGTCCATAGTCATGTAGTCGGAAGTAGTCGTATCTTCAAACTACAAGACAACTTTCGACAAGAATAATGGGCCTTCAGCTATGATGAGTTGAAAAAGTATGCCAAAGACAATTGCTAATAATAATAATAACTCAAAAAGGGCACTTGAAAACAAAAAGGCACAAGAAAAATATTATTAATGAGATGTATATTTATAATAATTTATTACCTTACAGCTACGTACTTGACATGCTTATTAAAGTAACACTTGGCAAATATGTCATTTCTACAAACTCATCTTTATGTCTACTTAGTGCAATACAGTGGGGCCAAAAGGAAAGAGGCTAGAATATGGAGCTTTATTTGCCATAAAGACCTATAAAATGTTTTTGGTTCATTTTGGTTATTCCCCAAGTAATCCTTATCCCCTGGGCCAAATACATGAAGTGCATTATGGCCATAATGCTCTAGGGCCTTACATGTAAAAGGAATTAGGATCAATATGCTCTATTGCATATTGTTCATAATGATGTAGGACTCTAATATGTAAAGGAATCATAGCCATCATGTAGTTGGGACCATGTACCAAAGGGCATGATTCTCATTTGCTTACTTAACACGAGAGTTAATTCTTATTACCAAGATTTTTTTCATGGCTACAAACTCATCTACCACACATGTCAAAAGTAAAACATCCATTCATTGTGCAAACTAAAAATTTGAGAACAAGGCATAACTATATTCAAAGCCTTACCTTTAGCTAGTGCCTCGTCTCTAATGCTTTGTCCTTTATTACAAGAAAAGATGCAAATATTACAAAACCTTTGGTTGACGCCCCCTTTCCTCATTGTGAGGTCTCGAGTGAGATTCCATTCACATGCACATGGACCTACGAGGAGAGATTACGGATCACTTTCTAGATGGCCTTGCTCAAATACAATATACTCGTGTGACTTATGGGCTGTTTTCAACTATTGACCGAATTCAGCTATTCTCACGAGCTTTCCAACTCCGTCTATATATAGTATTTTTATTTTTAATTTAATCTATTAATCTATTTATTTTTTATGATTTGAGGCTAGGTCACATACAATATATGCATGGAAGGAAGAAGGTGCTAATAGATATAGTAGACTACTTACATATAAATTACAAATCTTAGATCATTTTGACTAGCCTCACAAACTTTGATTTGTCTTTGCAAGGCAAGACCAACAAGACACTAGAGCAACAACTCCATAATCACACTATAGTTAAAAAATATACAGGTTAATTGTGTGTGATTATTGTGAAAGATAGATTCTTTAATCTTAACCTATGTACATTGTTGTGAGAGTCACATTTGAACTATTCCAAGATTCTCATGGCTAGTTAGTAGTAGTCCAGTCACCAACCCCCCCCCCCCCCCCCCGAATTGCTTATGTCCTCATAAGTTTAAATTAGAGAAATTATTCTTTGTGTTTTTAACTCTTTTCCAAGAATCATCATCATCCTTAGTCGGTCCTGTCCATATACTCAAGCGCTTTGAGATAGATTGATTTCTCAATCGTTTATCTCTAGTTCTGAGAACTTTTTTAGGCTCCAAAGGTACATTAAGTGATAAATCTTCCAATTGGGTTAGATCTTCTTCACATCCAAGTGTATTACCTTTATCTAAAGTTGTTTTTAACTGACTTATATGAAAAATTGGGTGAGCAGTGGATTGACCTTGAAAATTGGTCTTTTAGCTCATAAGCTAAAAGACCAATTTTTGTTATAACCCAAAATGATCCACAATATCTTGGTGACAAATTGTAATGCTTTCCTATATGCATAGTCCTAGAATTTTTTGAAATTCTAAGGATACCCAATCATTAACTTCTAGAATACCTCTTAAGATCAGCATAATGCTTAGCCATATTTTGAGCACTAGAAATGTTCCCTCAAGCCTGTGAGCTTGAACACTCTTGAGCATTCTAGCTCAGTTCTTTAAAGTTGATTAGAGATTGCTATTGTGCTTACTGCTTATCAGTAGTTGCGCTTAATTCAGACTTTTATTTAGTCGTTCAAAAATAGCTTAGAGTACACGGCTTTGATCCGCAAACATGCTGTACTCATTTACTTTTGTTTCGTTTCATACTGAATCAATACTATCTTTTATTGCATTCAGGTTTGTCTCAGAATGTATGCGTTTCTGTAATTGTTCGTGACAGATTATTTGTCTGATAATTCAATGCTTAAATGTTTGGCTATGTAATCACTGTAGCACTGATGATTTCAAAGTTAGTTACTATAAAATCGAACGTGATTTTTCTCCCTATTGTTTTGTTTGAAATTGATAGGCGTAGTCATGCATGAAGAAAGAGAAAGATAGTTTATTCTGCTGCGCACGATAAGTTTTCTTTCTTGTCGTTCGAATTATTCACATTCGATTCTTTTAGACCTATCTTTTACACACCTCTTTCTGACATGGTATTAGAGCGTTGATTCTTCTTCAAGGCCTAATACTATGTTAGAGCGCAAGCCCTCATACTTGATCTCTTTCACGATATCAAATTATTCTTTAGTTCAAATCGATTTATTTCAGTATCAGAGAATTGATTTCCAATTGTAGCACAACACGGTATCTCTCTTAACGTCGTCAAACTAAAGTTCCAAATGGATTCTCAAAGTAAAGCGGGTCTTATCACAGACAAGCTGAATGGATCCAATTATCATTATGGAAATTTAAGATGAAGACTTTGCTAATCGTCAACGAGTTGTGGGATGTTGTTACAGGTATCGAAGTGAAACCTGAAGACAACACAAAAGACTCAAAATGGAAATTGAAGGATGGTAAAGCTTTCGCTCTTATTATCCTCAATATATCAGATACTCAAATTGGCCACATAGCTGAAGCTAAGACTTCGAAAGAAGTTTGGGACATCCTGAGCTCACTATATGATGTGAGAGACGTAACTACCAAGTTACATCTTCGAAGGAAATTCTTCACACTCAAGATGTCGAATAATGATTCTTTTCAAAATCATATTAACCAGTTTAGGAATCTCTTGCAATAGATGGCCACTGTTGGATCAGTCATAGACGATCAAGATGCAATTATTATGACATTGCTCTCAAGCCTGCCCTCTACATATGAGAACTGGGTGATGATCATCACGACACACTCAGATTTAACTCTTACCAGAGTTATCACTATGTTGCTGCAAGAAGATAATTGAAGAAGTTAAGATACTTCGTCTAGCTCTTCGTCTCATGCTCTATAAGTCAACAAAGGCTTGAAACAATAGAAGCTGAAAAGCTCCAAGCAGTCTACGTTGAATCAAAAATAGACTCAAAGTCAAGAACAATCATCAAATCCACATTCGTCGAAGAAGAAGGAGTTTTGCAAGTATTACAAGCGCAATAACCATGAGATCTAGGATTGTCAAATTCTCAAAGCGAAGAATGCAGCCAAGCAACCTGATCAACAAGCAAATATGATTACGGCATCTCTTGAAGTTGAAATGGATGAAGGCACTTTTATGGTCAAAGACAAATACACGAATTTGTATGATTCGTAGTTTCTGGATTCTGGAGCTACTCAACATATGATCAATCATCGTGAGATTTTCCAATCTTATATGCCTTACAACACAAAGAAATATGTTCACCTTGGTGATGATAGCACTCGCACTATCAAAGGTGAAGGTACTTTAAGATTAAGATTCCAACATGATCAATTCAGACTACTTTCAAAAGTCTTGTATGTTCTTATTAAAGTCTCTACAAATCTGTTATCAATAAGTAGAATTACAGATTTAGGTCATAAGGTGGAGTTTGAGTCTGATCAATGCAGAATTATCGATAGGAGTGATAAGATCCTTGCACTCGGCAAGAGGCATGGATACTTATATAGATTGGCACATTGTTATTCTGATTCTAGTCAAGCTTTGGAAACCTCTGTTCTTGTCAATAAAGCATTACTATGGCATCATCGCTTAGGACACTTGAATTATGCATCTATTTCCAACATGTCCAGACAATTCCTATTACTTGGTCTCGACTATCCTTCTGGTAAAGTCGATCTCCCTGTCTGCCATAGCTGCATACTTGGAAAGCTAACTAGAATTCCTTTTAGATCGAGTCATAGGCATGCAGCAAAAGGTCTACCTATGCAAACTCCTTCATTGCTAGATGCAAAGTACTTCATTACCTTTATTGACAAATTCTCCAGAAGAACAACTATTTACTTCATTAAACAGAAATCAGAAGCTTTTATCAAGTTCAGACAATTTAAAGAGCATGTAGAAAATCAAACTGGCAAATGAATCAAAGCACTATTCAAGGAGTACTGCCTTAACAACGACATTGAGCAACAATACATTACCTCCTATTCACCTCAGTCAAATGGTCTTGCTGAGAGAAAGAACGAAACCTTAGTCGAATCGACAAAGTGCATGTTATTACATGCGACACTTTCGAAGTCCTTCTGGGCTGAAGCTGTTTCAACAGCAACCTATATTCAAAACAGATGTCCTACTAAAGGTCTCTCAGACACAACACCATTCGAAGTTTGGACAAGTACCAAACCTTCTCTATCAAACTTACAAGTTTTTCAATGTACTGCTTATGCGCAGATTCCTCACGATCTCATAAAGAAGCTCGACTTCTAGAGTATCAAATGTATTTTCATCAGCTACATTACTTCAGATCAAGCCTACAAGTTGTTCGATCAAGGACCTCTTCTCTACACTCACAACTACAGATGTTGCACTTTCTGTGAGTTGTTCAGATGTTAATTTATGGCTTCAAAGATTAGGACATCTAAACATGCATTCAATCTTGTATATGCATCATAACAAAATGGTCAAGGACATGAATATAAATGTTGTTACTACAGCTAATCAATCTATCTGATACGCAGTGACTTATGTGGTGCTATGAGCATACCTTCCTTGGGTAAGGCTCTATATTTTATTACCTTCATTGATGACTACTCCCGATTTACCAGAGTTATGTTCATTAATAACAAGTCAGAAGCATTCAATTGCTTCAAAGAATTCAAGCAATATGTTGAGAATTAGACTGGTCAAAAAATCAAGGCCCTACGGTCTGATTCAGGGGGAGAGTACCTATCAAATGAGATGAAGGACTATCTGTCGTCATGTGGCATGCACCATCAGTTTACTACAAGCTACACTCCTCAACAAAACGGAGTAGCTGAGTAGAAGAACCGCACATTGTTGAAAGCTGCACGATCCATGACAGCCAATGCCCATTTACCTCAAACATTCTAGGCAGAAGCAATCTCTATGACCTGCTATTTGCATAACTACTCCAGCACTAAAGCAGTTGATTCCAAGACACCGTTTGAAGCCTACTACGGATACAAACCAAGCTTGAAACATCTACGTGTTTTTGGATGTCTCTGCTATGCACAAGTGCCATCTGATTTGAGGAAGAAGCTGGACCCAATAAGTTGTAAGAACATCTTCATTGGCTACTCAATGTCGCATAAAGCATATTGCATCTATGATGTTGATTCAGGTCAAATCTCAGTCAACCGTGATGTTGTCTTTCTTGAAGACAAGTATCATGATTTCAAACAGAAGCAGTCGATGCAAGAGTATGCCACAACAGCTCCACCATCCATCATTAGACAATGACCTATGACTGTTCAGACAAAGGAGTTTGTCCCAACAAAGCTTACCATTGATGGGCCCAGACCCGCTATTATTTAGCCACAAGATGCTATGGTCTCAGTCATTTACCAAGGAGACTCTCATCCACTCAAGCACCTGTAGCTCGAAGGTCTACAAAACAACGACAACAACCTGATCGTTTTGTCCCTCAGGCGTTCATCAATCACGATGAACTTGCCACAATTGTAGAAGCTCTGTCAATGCCCAATGTAGACAATTGGAAGGCTGCCATGGATGCTGAGTATCAGTCTCTAATGAAGAACAAGACCTGGAGTCTTGTCAATCCTCCTACTGGTGTAAAACCAATTGACTCCAAGTGGATCTTTAAGCTAAAGCTTAAGCCTCCAGATGGATCCATATTTTAATGGAAAGCTAGACTGGTGGTTAAAGGCTTTGAACAAGTATATGGGATAAACTACACTAAGACCTTTAGTCCAATTAGTCTATTCATACCTTACTGGCTATAGCTGCTATAGAAGATTTGGACATTCACCAGATGGACGTCCAGAAGACATTCCTACATGGATTTATACAAGAAGATATATTCATCTATCAACCAGAAGGTTACATCCTTCAAGGCAAGGAGCATCTGGTATGTAAATTGCATAAGGCTTTATATGGTCTTAAGCAAGCTCCCAGGGCCTGGTATGACAGAACTAATCACTTCTTGTTGCAGCACAATTTTACTTCTTGCTCTGCAGACTGCAATGTATATCTTAGGCGTAACAGATCAAGCTATGTCATAATAGCATTATACATTGATGATTCTTTAATTATCAGCAATTCAAATCAGTTATTATAGGAAACCAAATCTTTGCCTTCATCAGAGTTTGAGATGATTGATTTAGGCCCAGTCCATTATCTTCTTGGTATGGAGATCAACAGAGATCACGCAGGCAGAAGGATAACTATAAGCCAAGAATCCTACTTGACTAATATACTTCGCAGATATGGCATGGAGGACTGCAAGCCCATAGACACACCTATGGATCCAGGAGCTAAGCTATCCAAAGACATGTGCCCCAAAACTCAAGCAGATCAACAAGAAATGTGCAGGTATCCTTATCAATCTGTCATTGGATTTATTATGTATTCTATGATCTGCACACGATCTGATCTAGCATATGCAGTAAGCACATTGTCTCAGTACATGTCCAATCCAGGCCTACAACACTAGAAAGCTCTACAAAGAATACTGAGGTACATTCAAGCTACAAAGCACTATGCTTTGAGCTATACTGACAAAACAAAAGCTGCACTCACATTGACCACTTATTCAGATTTAGATTGGGCTGGAGACGTGGATACTAGAAAATCGACATCAGGCTACATTTGTTTCCTTGCAGGAGGACCCGTCTCATGGAATAGCAGAAAGCAAAAATGCATTTCTCTGTCCTCCACAGAATCTGAATATGTTGTAGCTACATCAGCAGTAAAGGAGATAGTATGGCCAAAGAGGCTGTTGCAGGATCTACAATTTCCACAGACCAATCCAACAATACTCCAATGTGACAATCAGAGCTGCATAGCTCTATCTCTGAACCCACGAACTCATAATAGAAGTAAGCATATAGAAGTTCAATTCCATTTTCTTAGAGAGAAAGTTCAAAGTAAAGATGTTGTACTAAGTTACTGTCATACAGACAGTATGTTGGCTGATATTTTGACAAAGCCATTGTCTAGAGACAAGCATTCTGCTTTAGTAGGTATGTTAAATCTCAATTGCAGATCAGATTCATAGCAATTAGTGTAAGGGAGAGTGTTGAAATTTAATCTAACTCCTACTCATCCCAACAGCCCTCCTTCGTTCTCTAATTTTTACTCTCTCAAATGTAACCTGTAGAAAATAAATTGTTTTTAAACAGTATGCATTTTTGAACTGATTGTCGCTACAGTTTGGTTTTTTATTGCCCAGCTGAAAAATGCAAAAAACCCAACACTGTGTTTTTACACAGATTTTATGATAGCCGAAAAAATGCAAAAAACCCGATACTGTGTTTTTACACGGGGTTTTTGATAGGCGACAATTAGAGCAAAAAATGTGACACTTGACCTACAAAAAGCCGAAGGTGCCCTACAGGTAAAGACAGTGTCCTACAAATCCCGAAGGTGTCTTCCAAATGCCGAGGTGTCTTACAAATCCGGAAGGCTGCCCTCAACTAAAGGCAAAGGCCAAAAGGCCAAAGGGTATCAAGAATTTTCAATCTGTCAAAAATACACAGATTGTCACTATCAGACCAAAAAGCCTTCACGCTCCATCAATGAATTGATCCACTGATCAGTTTTACAGCTGTTATCAATCTTGTAGTTGTAAAGTCAAGCTAGTACAAGATTCTTCAACTGATATGTATATATGCATGTAATTGAGCGAGGGCAAAAGATGAGAGGATTATGATACATAAGGTCAGATAGCGGAGAGCGTCTTTTATTAGTAGCTGACTCCAGTGATTATATAGAGAGAGATAATTCAGAACTTTAGCAATTGTTCTTGGATCTGTAAGTAGAATCACGCACTTATTAGCTCAATTGTATTGTGGTCTGATTGTTGTTTTTACAACCTTTCATTATACAAATTCACTATTGTTCTACTTCATTGCATTCTTCTTGAATGATAACTCTCACTCTCTTTTACACAAACACCATTATCAGAGAATTGTATGGCTGTCTACGATGCCTAAATTGATTTTACATTCTCTTAATATTAGGTTATCAGTATTAGAGGATTGCATGGCTATCTCAGATGCCTATTAATTGTTTTTGCAATCTTTCTTTCACGACAGTCTATGACTCCTACACTGATAATTTGATTTCACACAAAGAACTGCTCGTAACTCCATTCTCCAAGTAATCCACGATCCCAGTTATAACAATTTGCTTTTCTTCCAATAGAAGTGGTATTAGTGTTGATATCTATTTCCGCCCATAGAGTGATAGCAATGCTTGCTTCCACATCTACTACATCCCAAAGATCTCCATCTATCAATATCATTCTAAGTTTTAACTTTCAGATGTAGAAGTTAGAACCATTGAACTTGTCAATGACTCTAGCTTCATTGAGTGATGAAGATGAAGAGCCACCTATATGAGACATGATAACAATATACAAATAGAACAAACTTAATCTCTTGGTGTATTTGAGCTATGGTCTGATACCAATCTGATGGGGAAAGGGAGATAGAAGAACATGAACGAAGAAGAGAGCATAAATATTGCGGAACAACCCTCCCGTTCTGGTCAGCTGCTAGGTGCAAAAACAGTCTGATAGACAACTTATGCTAAATGTAATCATAGCTTTTAGGTGTTCTAATTGCCCAACAAGATCTTAAAATTAGTTGATACTCTAAAACAAGAATACAGTCCACCGAAGAGATTAGAGATGGTTTGTGTGTGGTACTACTAACATCAGATTCAATGTGAAGCATAGTTCTAAAATAAATGGAAGAGCAATATGATATCGCGAGTTTCTCAGACGTCAAAGATAGCCATCGTCTAATCACAAACTAAGGAGTTGTAGACGTCCGCGTTCTGATCAGAATGAGTAAACAAGCGCGATCAAAACGACAATGAAAGTGCATTCAATCACAACAAACATTCATCTACGTTGTACACAGATAAAAGCAAGTTGTTGCTATATTACACTGAAGCACAATACAAATAGCAATTACAACCAAAAATTGACGACGTAATTGGGAGGCTCAAATAATGCATCTCATGGACGGAACAACCACTAATCTATGCTTGGACGATCTATCTATAGATTTCATCCGTGTATTAAATACATTGAATGCTTGTCACCTTATTAGGAAAGTCATTGTACTTGGAAGTGTATGGCTTTTGTGACAATTGTACACAGTATATACGGTCAATAATTTAGCATCGTTGATGTAGACGAGGACGTCATTGAAACGTTCCTCGTTTATTTTAGACATCCTTTGGGATTTTTCTCTCTCTTTGCATTTTTTGCAAGAAGCCAAAGATGCCCTCAAAAAGACGGTGATGTCTTTATTACAGTTTAACGCATGAAAATAGATAACCTTCGGGATTTTCTCTCTCTTCGCATTTTTCGCAAAGAGCCGAAGGTGTGTTAAAACAGTTGAACTTTTGAACTATGCAAGTTTTCGCATTTCGAGAAAATGCGAAAAAGCCGAAGCTGTTGAAAAAACATAGTGTGTTTCTGTAGACTGTTGAAAAAGTAATGTATCCCTTTGTGGAAGTCCTTGAAGATGGCCAAGTCTTCAATGACTTCAAGTTATTTAAACTTAAATCTGAACTTTGAAATTATGACAGGATTGGTTAACCTTTGCTGGAGATCAGCCGGAAGCCCGTGGTAGACATCCTTCAAATAAATTGGCTGTCTAAGTTTGTGATTCCTGCATATATCAGATGAGCAGACATTAAACCAAAGTTGGTTTCACCTTACTCTAGATCAATGATCATTAAACATGCAAGAAGAATCATGAAATAGAAATTAGTCATTCACCAAGGAGGCAACTGTGGGCTTAATTTTCAACATGAATGAATCCTTTTCTGGTCTATTCAGGTTGGTTTTTTTTAAAAGTAATGAATTTTATACCCAAAGAAGAATGTCTTTTGGATTCCGTCTTGGATTTGATTGATGCAACACATGCTATCAACTTGTCCAATTTAGTAGATCCTCTCCTAGGCTATATTTGGTGTGATGTCTGGTGTGATGTGACATTTATTGAAAACTTGGGGATTTTTTCAATAAAAGAGGAAGAGGTGTGGTGATAGAATTTTTGCTTAGAAGAAACATCTATGGCATTGATTCCAGGCGGAATCTGTAATGTATATAGATGGAGGACCTGTTTTAGGATTATGATTGACAGTATAATATTTGATATTGTTGTGATCTTCTACGGATTGTTAGAAAATCCAGTTAGAAGATGTATGGAAAAAAATTTAGAAAGTCTACGAATCCGATTGATTGGTATCAGGATTAGGTAATTCTATTACAAGAAAGGATTGTGTAGATTTGTTCCTTGTTTGTTTGATCAACTTGATCTTAGTGGGATCTAGGATCTGTGAAAAGTTGATGCAAGAAAAAAAAAATTCTTGTTTAATGATATATTCTTTTGGGAAAAATCGCATATTGAAATTTTGGTTTCATATTCTATGAAATAGCACTCTTTGAGAGATATTCTCTCTTCGGATAACTGGGTTACATGATTCTCAGTGAAGCATATAATATATACAGATTGGGTAAGATCTGTGGAGATATGCTATGTAGTGAATCATAGTGGGATCATGTTTTCTTGCGCAAGTTCTTAATCCTGTATATCAACTATGTGTTCATTGGAATGAGTTTATTTGCATGCATAAACTTGTCGGGTAACATAAGCATATTGTTGAGAATTGTCTCATGACAATCACAAGCTAATAAGGTGTATGGATTTGAATTACTTATCAGCTCAAAAAGGATTTAGAATTGATTTGAATGTGTTGTTACATGTGTAAAAGCCTACACCTGAACATTCAAATATTACTAAATCTGGTGCAACTAATCGAATCAGGAGCGTTACTTTTGAGTTAGTTGGACCAATCTACAAGGTATCATTATCTATTGATATTGTAACTTATATGTATTGATTGTAAGTCGAGGCCATGATGATTTATTTGCGACTTAGGTAGTGGGTGATTTGCATAGGATACATAAGAACTTTTGGTTCTAGTTATTTTTTGTTTGAATATAAAATTACATATATTTGACTTTCAAGAGAGGATAATGTGAGTGGTGAAGAGAACAGATGCCTTGAGCATATGTCTCTACATGGCAATCTCATTGGGAAAGATATCTTCCATTGATTGAACTTTCTTAAAATAGTAGTAAGCATTTGGCTATCGATTATCGCCCGTTTACGCTTATCTATGGTTTTCAACCTAGATCTCCAATAATAGTTGAAATTGAGTCGATTAAAGTTCAAAAAGTGGCCAATTTCTTGGAGGAAATACAAGAGATGCTACAGTTAGTACGTGAAAATGTTTTGAGTGGCCAAAATCGGGTCAAACATTTTGCTAATTTGAAAAGATCGCCTCGAGAGTTTGAAGTTGGGAGATTGGGTATATCTTAGAATTCCAAATTATTCTAAGGTAATGCATACTATGAAGTGTTTGATTATTCTACTATCGGAGTGATTCATCCAAATAATCGATCTTTAATATTCATCCATTTCATTATCGAATTCTGTAGTTTTACTCATGTTTCTACACAATCTGCAGAAATACTCGGGAATCGCTCAACAGGTAACTCCGACATATCGGACAACATCCGACTTATCAACGCCACCGATAAAAGTCGACCATGTCGAAGAATGACAGTTATTGTTCCACTTGATATGAAGCTAAAGACTTGCCCTAACTGCTTTGCAAGTAAATTTCTGGGAAGTCCTAATTGGATGGATGACAACGCATTACAACCAACTGGTAATTACGATCTACGACCTCATTAGCTGCCCTATTGGATATGTGCTAACCGCTTAGTATAAATAGCTAATTATTAAAGACTTCTTTACTCTCTAGAAAGTTTTTTTTTAGAGCTCTATTAGAGTATTGTTATTCTCGCTTACTGCTTATCAGCAAAAGTGCATCAGATAGAGTTTTCAGTTAATCAAAGATAGCTTTAGAGTACGCGATTTTCATATGTTATTGTTTTGTGCTCTCATCATCTATTTGATTTACTTCAATGAAATCAAATGTAAGTCTTCTTTTGTAGTCATAGTGCGGTTGCTCGTTGGTCTCCGTAGCTTTGACTTTGTGGTTCCCTATGGTGGCTTCGTTGAAGTCGTATGATGTGAGCAATTGCGCTTCTTCCTTTGGTGGTTGTACCTTCGTTTCGTTGTGACTCGTATGTGGGGCCTTGCAGTTCTTCCCTTGGCAGTTTTGCTTCGTTTCATTGTGAACCATAAGCGAGGCTTTGCGGTCCTGCCTTGGCGGTTTTGATGTTGCTTCATTGGCCTTCGTTTGGGGCCCTTTCGTTGACCTTGCGGTCTGCTTGAAGGTTCGATTCGTTCCAAAAAATTGAGTCTCAAAAAATTTGAGTCGTCCCAAAAATTCAAATTTTTCTAAAAATTTGATCCATTGGAAAAATTCAAGTCTCGAGTCTTTCCAAAAATTCGAGTCATTCCAAAACATTCGAGTCCTTCCGAAAAATTCGAGTCGTTCCAAAAATTCGAGTCGTTCCGAAAATTTGAGTCGTTCGAATAATTCGAGTCTTTGAAAAAATTTGAGTCGTTCCAAAAATTTGAGCCATTCCAAAAATTTCAGTCATCGAAAAAATTCGAGTCGTTCAAAAAATTTGAATCTTCAAAAAAATTCAAATCTTACGAAAGTCGAATGCAGTCAAAAGTTGAACTAAAGTTCGAAGACAATCCCTATCTCTTCCACTCATCATTGCATGCATTCCCATCAAGGTTATTCTCCATTTTCCTCGTGTTTGAGGTGCCCTCCTACCTCCCACCCCCGCTCTAGAAAACTTTATCAATTATCACCCTATCTCGTGCTTTTTTTGGTACTATGACTTTTTCATTTTTAATAAACTCCCTCTCTTTTCATTTTCAGATTCAAGGTTTAGAACTACTGCCAGTCCCGACTCCTCCCGAGTACCTCCACCCGGTGTTTGAGAAAGTCTGAATAATCCAAGAATGAAATCGGTAGCTTTCTCAAAAAAATTAACATGAATTTTTTTTTAAATTAGATTTTTATGCTTTAATTGTAGAGAAAACTGGAAACTATGAGTACCTTCATCATTAGGATCCAAAACACTTCCTAAAATATAAGTTTTTTTTTCAAGAAAACCTCAAAAAAGTTTCTAGAACACTGCCTCCACCACACATCCGACTCAATTTTCTGACCCAATGGTAAAAAAATCCAACTCTTTGGTCGAGTCGGGTCGGGTCGAAATTTTTCGCGAGTCGAAATTTTTTCGACCTTTGGTCGGGTCTAGTCAAAATTTTCCGACCCTTGGTCGGGTTGGGTTGGGTCGGGTCGAAATTTTATGACCCTTGGTTGGGTCGGATCGGGTCGAAATTTTGTGACCCTTGGTCGGCTCGGAACACAAAATCATTCTACTTGATGAGTTAGAGTTCTGAAGTGATTTTCAAGTCCGTTTTGGGACAGTATAGAGATACTATCCACGACTAACAACAACGTATATCTGTCCTAATTTGATTGTCGCGAAGGCTTATTAAAACCAAAAGTGCCAATAGATGTAAAAGCGATCACATGATTCTGTTTGAGCTTTTTGAACAAAAATTAGCTACAATTTGGTCCATTTGCAATAAAGAGACGAAAACATTACCATGATAAACAACATTCAACTTCAGCTATCATACACAACGCGTTTGAATTCAACTTCATTTTTTTATTTGAAGACAAAAATCAACGTCCTCTCATCTTGAATACGTTTATGAATTACGAAGAAATTTCTATAATAGTTCTCTATTCCTTAAGCATAAAGATAGTGAGAACTGGATTTCAAAACGAATTCACAATTTGATGGATGAAAATTAGGTGAACATTGTAATAGTAGACAGTTTTTGAGCAAGTTGATCCTACAGTTGATAAGCGGCAGCCCCAAGAATCACAATATCCTTAGTATCGAGAGCCACGAGGACTACGCCTTATTCAATGAGGCAAGGTAGATACAACGTAAGAGCAAGACATAAAGATGTCGAAGCTGTTGAAATTGAAAAATAGTCCATCTTAACTTTAGGCTTGCTACAAACATTGTACCATGCAAGTATGTTGTTCCATAAATGCAAATGCCAAGTTTGGCCTAGATAGAACTCGAGCGACATGGATATGTCATATCTAGTTGGATGATTACAACTTGCATATAGATTGTAGATGTAAGGGAAGCTCCTTAGATCCTGCTTACAAATCCTAAACACAAAAGGATAACACATTGTGGAGAAGCCCCCCACCAAGTAGAAGCATCCAATCAATCTCTAGAAGCCTCAACCCCAAGCCAAGGAACAAGAAGCATGAATGTAGAGTGAGAGCTTGGCAATGAATCAAGAACCACGATGAGGAGTAGGACGAGTTTGGTCCTCTTATATAAAGCCTAATGCATCCTGGGCACATAGCCATGCATAGCCCTATGTTCCCTATACATAGATTTGTTAAAAATTCACAATTCTAGCTTGACTAGTTTTGGTCATATGACTTGTAAATAGTTAGATGGTCATGATGTGGATTGTCACACGTGCCAAATAGCATAGGATTCCATTCATAAGGATGTTCTCAAGTAGACCTAAGTGTTAGAACCTTTGGAATGAGTCCAAATTATGCTTAGATACAAGGGAGAAAAAATAGGAGCTATTTTTGGTATTTTTTGCATTGTTGAGGGATCTCCAAGATTCCAACCCTAACTTGGTAGGGATGAAAGATCCACCAAAATTAGAATTAGGGATAGGTTTAGGGCTACTCATACCTGCCCAAAACCGTGATGGATCATGTATATATAGGTGATGATATCTCACCAAAATCAATCAAGCAATTTCATGTGTTTTCTCTCATAATGGTGCAATTGCTCTCTATGTTCATAATTGTTTGAGTACTTGTGATTACGAATGATTATAGGATTGAATGTAGGTCTGGTGTACCGTACTCAGACTGTGGGAGGCCGTACTTTCACACGTGTGAAGCCTTCTTCAAGGATTTGGGCCATTTAGTGAGGTTCAAGCATATATTTTTGATGGATTTTGATGGTTCAACTTGTGCTAATCTTATGAAATCATAATCTATTGTTTCCCTCATCATTTCAAGTGTTTTAGGATCCTTATTTGCTATAATTTTTACATGGTATCAGAGCCTAAAGGCTGAAATGAGCTAAATCCTTGGTTTTCATTCAATTTGATCACAATTTTTGATCTAAATCTTGTGTAGATTGGATCTTAGCATCTAGTATTGATTCTAGAACTCAAAGTGAGTCAAATAAATTGGAGATTGGTGTTGTGTGACTTAATTTGCAGGTGTTTAGGTGTCTAAAACCAGAAGCAAAGTTGAATTCAATTCACATTACCAAGATATCAAGTTTTGCTTGCTCCAAGCATTGATTTCTAAGCGAGTTTTGGAGGTGATTTCATAGAGGAGGCTTTCTAGCATTCAAGGAGAGGGAAGATCAGAGTTTTGGGGACTCTTCAAGGCTATTCTAAGGTGTAGTAGGCACCTCCTAAAGTGATTTAGGTTCAGTCCAACCATTGCTTGACTTATGCACCAAATTAGATCAATTTTCCATCAATTTTGATCATTTTTTGCTTGTGATTGGATAGTAGATTGTGTTGCATCCTCATTAAGTTCCATTTAGATCTTTTACAAGTGATTTTGGAAGTATATTAGGTTGCTGAAATCCACTCTTGATCAGATCATTTGGAAGCTTTAATGTTCTTTATAGAAAGAGGGGCAATTCTACTAGTATTGTCTACTTCAATCAAGCAAGTGCATTGTTTCTAGTATTCTATGATTTGATTTTGTTAGAGATCATTCTTAGATCTTTATAGGAAGTCTATTACTGATCTTTTCAGGTCCCTAAGAAGTGGGATAAGGTAGACCTTCAATCAAATCAATAGAAGTAACCTTCATTTGTGTCAAGTCCTTGATTAGGAGACTAGATGGCATCTATAAATGCATATCTTTTGGATTCTAATGAAAGGCTCAACAGAACTAGCTATTCCATATGGAAAGTTAGAATGGAATCCATCATGATCATGCAAGATCTGATGGAAATTGTAAATGGTAAGGAGGGTGAACCTATTCATCCTCAAGAAAAAGCCAAATACATCAAGAGGTGCAATGTTGCACTACATTGCATAAAAATGAATGTTGCAAATGAACTCTTAAGAGAGGTGGGAGATTGCACTTCAGCTCAAGATGCTTGGGAGACTTTGCAAAAGGTCTATGAATCCAAGAACCAAACTAGAATGTTAGCTTTGAAGAATCAAATCTATAGAAGCTATCAAAAGAAAGGAGAGAGTGCACATACTTTTGTCCTAAGAGTAAAGGAATTGAACAAAGAGCTAGCCTTTATAGGTGATCCTATCAAGGATGAAGAGCTTGTTCAACTCATATTGAATGGACTAAGCTTTGAATTTGACAATTTGGTTCAGGGATATGCAATTATGGGTAAGCTACCCATACTTGAAGAACTCCAAGGCACACTCATGGCCGAGGAATCAAGAAGGAGCCAAATGCAAGAGAGGATGGATAGGCTTTCCATTCAAGGTGGAGATGACCAAGATCTCTTCACCAAAGGCAAAGGCAAGTCCAAAGGCAAAGGATCAACATTCAAGAAGTCTACAAAGCTTGAGGATCAAGAAGGACCCTCAAAGGCATCTCCATCAACCACCAAAGTCAAGAAGGACAAATCAAAGGTGAAGTGCTACTATTGTAGCAAGATGGGGCATTATGCCTCGGAATGCTTCAAGAGGAAGCAAGATCAAAGCAAAGCCAATTTGAGCAAAGAGGAGGAGGAGGAGAGTTCACATGAGGACTCTCTCATGATGTCCATATTTTTTTCAACAAGCTTCAAAGGAGAAGATCCTTGGTGGATTGACTCGGGTGCTAGTTCACACATGACTAGTAAAAGGGAGTTTTTCTCTTCTCTCTTATCTTATGATGGACCTATAAAGTCTATCTATACAGCAAATGATGAAGCTTGTAAGATTGAAGGAGTTGGTAGCATTCCCCTTTGCTTAGGATCTTCCAAAAAGATCAACATAAAAGGTGTTTTGTACATTCCTACAATAACAAAGAATCTACTAAGTGTTGTCCAAATGGTAGACAATGGTTTCAATGTCGACTTTGCTTCAAATGAATGTTTTATCAAGAAGAAGGGTAAGATAGTGGCTAAGGGCACTAGACTTGGCAAACTTTATAAGTTGGATGCATTTGTGGATACTAATGTTGTCATGTTGGCCGAGAAGAGCAAGATATCTACCTTTACTTTATGGCACAAAAGACTTGGACATGTCAACTCGGGTTCCATGGAGGCTATGATCAAAGAGGAGTATGCTTTAGGCCTACCAAGGTCTATTGGGAAGGAAGACAAGGTTTGTGAAGCTTGTGCCTTATCCAAGGCACATAAGAAGGTGTTTCCTAACTCCATCACAAAGTCATCTCATCCTCTTGAACTCATACACTCGGATGTGCACATTGCTAGCACCAAATCTAATGGAGGTTCATCCATGTTTTTAACCTTCATTGATGACTACTCAAGATATTGTTGGGTGTTCTTACTTTCCTTCAAGTCTCAAGTATTTGATACTTTTGTAAAGTTCAAGTTGTTTGTGGAAAAGCATCATAATCATAGCATCAAGATTCTTAGAAGTGACAATGGTGGAGAATTCATCTCCAATGAGTTCAAGGCCTTTTGTGAGGAGGAAGGGATCAAGAAAGAGACTTCTTGTCCTTACACTCCTCAACAAAATGGAGTTGCTGAAAGAAGGAATAGAACATTATGTGAATGTTCTAAGGCTTTAAGATTAGATGCTTGTTTGCCCAAATCCTTTTGGGGTGAGTCTCTTGTATGTGCAAACTACTTGATGAATAGGGTGTCTTGCAAAGCAATTGAAGGCAAAACTCCTTATGAGATGTTGTATGGAAAGAAACCCAATCTTAATCACTTGAAAATTTTTGGGTGTATATGTTATGTGCATGTGCCATTGGAAACAAGAACCAAGGAGGATCCATCTTCCACAAGAGGGATCATGCTTGGATATGCAAGCTCAAGCAAGGGCTACAAAGTCTATCTCCCATCCTTGAACAAATTTGTTGTTTCAAGGGATGTAATCTTTGATGAACATCATATGCATATGCTTGAAGAAGGCTCAAGTGCTCCAACAATCAAGAAGAAGATGGCCGAGGAGCAAGATCTTGGTTCTGAGGAGGAGCTCATGGAGGAGCAAGCACCAAACCCACCTATCACACCAAGGAGATCTTCAAGGGCAAAAGTGGAGCCATCAAGGCTCACATATCAAGGCAAAGGACAACAAGTTGAGGGTATCTCATCCACTTCTTATGCTTTATCTAGTTTTGAAGAACCATCTAATGTTGAAGATGCATTGAACTCCAAAGAATGGTATAAAGCTATGTTGGATGAGTATGATGCCTTGATTGAGAATGAAACTTGGTTGCTTGTTGAGAGACCTCAAAGGAATGTAATAGGATGCAAGTGGGTCTTCAAGCCTAAGTTGAATGAAAATGGGAGTGCTAACAAACATAAAGCAAGATTAGTTGCAAAAGGTTATGCTCAAGAGAGAGGGATAGACTATGAGGAAACTTTTGCACCCGTGGCCAAGATGGTCACAATAAGGCTAATCATTGCACTTGCATCACATTTTGGATGGATTCTATGAAAAATCAAGATAGATCTATCCTTAGAGTTCAAGATGGTAGATCTAGGGTGTCTTCACTTCATCTTAGGCATAGAAGTACTTAGAGGGTTTGATTTTATCTTTATAAGTCAAGTAACACGTAATGATGAGTGGAAGAGATGAGAGGAATAGAGGTAAAAAAAGAGGGGAGTAGATAAAGTGACGAGAGTGTGAAATATGGGGGATTGTCTCGGAACTTTAGTTCAACTGGAACGACTCGAATTGATCGAATTTTTCCGACGGATCAAATTTTTCGAAAGACTCGAATTTCTTTAAAGACTCGATTTTTTGGAACGACTCGAATTTTAGAAAAGACTCGAATTTTTCGAGACTCGAATGTTTGGAAAGACTCAATTTTTTTTTCGGAAGACTCGAATTTTTCCAATGGATCAAATTTTTCCAATGACTTGAATTTTTTGAAAGACTCGAATTTTTGGAAAGACTTGAAGTTTTTCAAAGGATCGAATTTTTCCAATGACTTGAATTTTTTCAAAGACTCAAATTTTTGGAAAGACTCGAAGTTTTCCAATGGATCGAATGTTTCCAGATGACTAAATTTTTTCAAATACTTGAATTTTTCCAATGACTCGAATTGTTCAAAGACTCGAATTTTGGAACGACTCGAATTTTTGGAAAGACTCGAATTTTTCCGAAGACTCGAATTGGATCGAATCTTTTCAAAACTCGAATTTTTTCGAAGGACCCTTTGTACTGTCAAATTGAATTTTATAAAAGACTCGAATTTTTCCGAAAATTCGAATTTTTTTGAAGTCTCAGATTTTTTCAAGGACTCGAATTTTTCCAAAGACTCGAATTTTTTCAAAGACTCGAATGTTAGATATTCGAGATGCAAGATGTGCGAAATCGACCATCATCCAAATCATCGGCCGCCACCTAGATTGGACTACATTGCCTCTAGACGGGACTCTTTAATAGTGTGTATCTATCTATCTATCTATATATATAATATGCTTCGGCTTATTCTTTCTCTTCATGATATTTTCTCTTCTTTTACTTTTCTTCCTCCTTTTTCTGTTTCTTCTCGTTGCTTTTTGTTGATCGTATGGGGAATTCTCAGCTGCAGGTGAAGGTGCAGATGCATCAGGTTTGGCTCCAAATCCTCACAAAACTATTAATAATAACGTCAATATCATGGGTTCTTCTTAGTTTGAGCAATGCTGCCACCAGCAATCTATAATTTCTTTGCATACATGTGCTTTTTCCTTGGATTTTGCTTTTCATTTCCATTTTATGCTACTGCCCAGTTCAATTTCACAAGCCATCCGTGCTTACTACTTTTCTAGTATGCTTACTGGAGCTCATGTTGATATGCTGGTGCTGTTTTTTCAGCGCATGGAGTCAGAAACAGCAGCCTCTCCCCCATACAGTAAGATTAGCTGTTCTGTCTAGTATCTAGTATCAATTTGTTTTTTTTTAATAGAAAAAGCAATTATTCGTGGTTTGCTATTGCCTAAACTTTATGTTATTAGCAGATCCGGCCGCTGCTGCAGGACGCTAACTCGATAGTAGAGTAGTCGACCTGTTAATGACATAAACATCGGTTAACACTCGTGGTAAAAACTGGGGAGCAGTTCATTTTTTTGTTTTCCAACAGCAGATAATAGTGCTTCACGCTGATGCTAACCCCAGTAGGAGAGTAGCCAACCTGCTTGCTGATGACATATACAGGCGGTAAAAACTGGGGAGTAGTTCAAATTTCTGTTTTCCACCAGCAAATCACTGTATTTCAAGCCAATTCTAACCCGAATTGGAGAGTACTCAAGCTGTTAATGACTTGCATGCTAGTAAAAAATTAGGAGCAGTTCATTTATAAAAATTCACCAGCAAATTACACTTCGCTTCAGGTCAATTTCAATTTCTAACGTGGAAAGAGTTTCAGAACTAATTGTTGAAGGGAAAATTTATAGCTCTAGCTACAGAATGACTAGGGTATTCTGCTGTGGTTAGCGTTATATGGTTACATACATAATCTGTGACCTGGTTGCCGCTATGTACACGTAACTCCATTCATCTCAGAGGTAAGGGCACAGTGACATTGCACAATAGCACGGGTTGCTCAACGGGTAAGAGGGTTTGTGATTTTTCTTGAAATCAGCTCTTGGAGGGAACAGGTGGAAAGCTGACGCAAGGTGATGCATCGCGGGAATGAGGGGGTGGACATGGAAAGGGCCTGTAAGTCTCAGGACATAAGCATGGTCAGGTGGGGTTAGATAAGTATGAACTGTGCAAGTATTTTGAGTGAGGTGACAATCATTGGAATGTAATCTCTTCTACGGGGCATCACCTTTTATGCTTAAGGCCATAAAATGCAAGCCCCTGCTACTACTAATTTTGTTTATAGGGTTTTGTCAGATTTAGTCAGGGTTGCTCAGCCGTTGTGTGGGTGGCTAAGAGGCTTGAGGTGGGACTCCAGGTGCCAACGTTCTTGAATAACAATCAGTCAAGGAAGTGAATAGATGGTCATTATCCCACTCATTCTTTGTTCACTTTTAGAGGTGTATTCTTGTAATTGCTATCATCTTTGTAGCTTTCATCCTTACATCCATCTAGCTTGACTAGTGTTTTTGAGCTAAAAGAAGCTGGCAAAGTATAGATGTTAGGACATTGTCGCTGCTACCAAATGGACGTAATCATGCCAAACTATATGAAGTGGCCATGCAAGTCGTAGCAACCAAGCATGTCTCATATTAGTAGATACCAAGTAATTTGCAAGGACCGAAAAATGTCTAGCACCATTAGTAGTGTCATTTCCCGTGGAATTGTTTTTACATCCTTAAACTGTTGTTTTTTCCCACCCTTACCCGTACATAGAAAAGAAAATGTAGCTTTCTGATCCAAAATGCTCTCGTAATGTTGTGTTCCAAAACATAGTGCTTATATGAGTTGGATGTTATGCAAACTTTTAGAGTATGCTTGAGTTTGTTGAAGGGTGTATAGGCATATCATAGATTCCCATGGGATTCAAGGTTGTCTAAGAGGGATCGTGGACTTAAATTGGAGCTAATATTGGGCTCTTGATTGGGTAATTCTAAAGAGACTCATAGTGTATTGAAAAAAATTGACTTCATGAAGTCTACATGAGGGGATTCGCTTTCTTTTTATGATGATCGGGCTAAGTTGAGGACAATTTATGAAGAGCTCTTTGAAACTTGAGAAGGTATGGGATCATATGATTTATGATTGATGAATCACTTCACTTTGAGTACTTGACAAAGTAAAAGAGGACGTGAAATTAGGAAGCATGTTTCCCTTCACCTTTGAGGATGCAAATGTTTATGGCGAGTTAGTTAGCCAAAGCTAGCAAGGGTTTGTCAGTGGCTTGGGCTAAAGGAACCTCTTAGAGGTAAGGCTATGGCCGGAGTCCAGGACTTGGTAAGTTGTAACAATATTAGGACCACTTGAGAGGATATGCATGGGGAGTCAGCAACCTCATACGCACTTAGGATGATATACCATGTAGTGATGTCGTATAAGAGTGTTTGGGAATCCACACATTCTAATTAGTTGTGAGGTCCAAGCTTCAGGATGAGCCCAAAGATCATGCAATCTTGGCAAAGCCTTCCCAATTGGTGGGATGGGTCATGGTAGTATGTGACGCCAAGCCTACTACTTAGAGGATTGATCTAGGATGTTGTTCTGGGATCGACTCCCAAGCTTGAGGATGAGCAGTTCTATGATTGCATGGTGAGTCTCATGTCTAGGGCTTTGCATTTCTACAAGGCAATTTGGATCCATGCCAGGTTAGGTTCTAAGAGGACTTTCACACCTAATAGATGTCTTTTTTAACTGATAAAGGAGATATTGAAATTAGAGTCCACGAACATGCATCAAGGATAAGTTTCAGATTTAGTTTTGACTCTGGATTCAAGAATTATATTTTCCATCAATCTTTTGGGTAACTATCATACCAAAGCAGGCCTATATGGTTTAGTTAGATGAAATATTATAACCTAGGCCATATGCGATAATCTTTAACTCTCAGTAAATCATAACCTAAGAAGTTTTTATTGAATTTTCCTTCAAATTCAAATCAAATCAATATTACATTGGTAGGAGCATCTTAGTGCGGAAATGCTAGAAAAGCTATTTTAACTAGCAAAGCTATATAGTTGACATTCGCACTAGCTCCCTTTGATCATCTTGTAGCTCAGAAATTGTTGTTCCATAAAAAATAACATGTTATACCTCTATGCTGATGAAGGGACATTTGGACGATGTTTTTGATGCTTGGCCTTTGTTAGACCCAACAATTTGTGTTCATTGTTGTTTTCTCTAGGTGATAACATAATTCGTGTGGGGGGCGAAATCATATTTCAGGTATGCCACTCAATCTAGCTCAATTAAGGACACTTATTTGGAAGGCTAGAAAATGCCTCATTTGTACCTTTCGTTGTTGAGATTTAGATGAAAATATTGTCTAACATCTATACACTCAAGCCCTATTTTGTTGGATTGTTCTTTGATTTGTTGTCTAGTTCACCCTAATTGGCTTTGAGAGAATTATGATCGATCACACTATTTTGATTTCTGTTGAGAATTGAGGGGAGGGGATGTAGGATTAGGTGAATTCGGATGCATCTTCAAGATGCAGTTACAATCTTGTGGATTGTCTCAACTTTTCCTTCTTATATACCTCATCAAATTTTTTCCCTTTGGACTTAATACTTTCTGAAGCAATTGTGTTCTTGAATTTCTTAGAGATCATATCTCATTCCATTCTGCAACTATCCTTTTATTTTAGTGCCCCAAAAGTTCCATGAATGCTAGATTTTATTTTATTTTTAAAGACCATACTATAGTTAAGTTTCATGGTAGAGCGTCATATACAATGCCTAACCATCCATACAAGCTAGGGAGTACTTTGATCCACTGCTTATATAGATAGTTGCACCATGATTCTGAATCGCGGTCCGAATCGCGATTTGGAAAAATCCCAGAATCGTGCATAATCGTTTTTTTTTTTGAAATTTTATTTGGGCAAAATGGGTATCAGATGAAAGCTCTGATTAAGAGCATTTTTACTGTGTAGTTTGCCGATTGTTTCGGGTCAGGATGGTCCAATTTAGGTGCATTAATCCATGTTGGATTCTGTCAAGGATAAAAATTCAAAACTAACCTCTAGACTGTTTGTTACGATCACAAATGGTTCCAGTGGCACAAAGACAGAGAATTGTAGAGCAATTGTACCTCACTTTTTGCTTCGGGGGGCAGCCCCCCCTGGACCCCCCGGGCGACAATAGCAGGTGGGGCGCTGCCCCCCCTGCACCCCCCTAAGATAAAAATGCGGTCCAAATGCGCACCGGTAAGGGCCCAATATTTATGCCCCCAACTGTATGCACATTGCACTCACATCTCCAGTGAAATGATTGCAAAAGTGATCATCTTGATAGCCCAAACTGTAGCATTTGCCATTAACAAAACCAGAGCAATTAAAAACCAAAATTACCAAATAGCTACTGACTTTTATCTGTTTGTGCCCTATCTACTGCAATTCTGGGAGGCAAAACGCTGGTTTTTGACCATTGCTCCCCTAAAAAATTTCAGCCATAAGCTATTTTTCCAATTTTTTTTATTTTTTTTACGATTCGCGATTCCGAATCGTGGTTCGCGAACCACGAACCTAGCGAATCGCAATTCGCTGCAACTATGATATTAGGAACATGCCTTAATATTGAAAATCACTATGACTGGTTGCTAGCTTTGAAGTTCTATTGCTCCTCTAGGGATAGCATTGACACTTCCAAACTGAGGGTGTTAGGCTGAGGTTTATCACTCTTCTATTAATCATGCGATTGACCGTGGTTACAACGAATCTCAGTTCAAAAGGCTTTGATCCTTTTTTATTCAAGGCTCAAGGCTTCAATTTACTAGCAAGCAAATCATAAACTTGTTAAGATAAGTTCTTAAACCAAGCATTTAATATACAAGAGCGTTTGGAAGCTAGTGAATGTGTGAGAAAGAGCATTAAGGACTATTTATGGCAATCTATGCTAAGAACATAATTTTTTTGCTACTTTTCACTTATATTTTATTCTTTTGATACCTTACTCAATTCAACTTTTTCAAAAACATTTTGAATTTGTGGAGCTCAATGTGAACATTGATTCAAATCATCTGAATTGGAATACAGTTGTATTTATGCCATTGATACTTCCAAAGTGAGATTGTTTGAACAAGATCTGGCAATTTTTTTAGCTGAAAAGATGTTATAGCCATTTTTCAATTGATTAGCACATGCATACTGCTAGGCTTACCACTTACTTCGAACTTAAATTCTTGAAGCAATAATAGCCATCTTGCAACAAATCTTGAGATCAAGGGCTTTGTTACCATACATATGATTGAAGATCATCCATATATAGTTAAAATTTCATTTTGTCGAAAATATCATTCTGTAAGCGAAAAGGTCCTTACAAGCATCTAGTTCATATCGAATCCTTGTAATCTTACCATTACGCATAATTCTTCGTATACGTTACCCTTCCGATTAATGCCAATTCAAAATAGAAGAAGCTCATACCTGAATAGATGTAGTTGGGTTCTCTTGTGACGATAAAAAACAATTATTCTAAAAAAGGTTTCAAGTGCGACCTTCATAGGTTGGACCTCAGTATGCCAAGAAAGATCGATGTCAGTATGTAGTGGGTTAAAGTTAGATACTATCCATGAGAGAGAGAGAGAGAGAGAGAGAGAGAGAGAGAGAGAGAGAGAGAGAGAGAGAGAGAGAGAGAGAGAGAGAGAGAGAGAGAGAGAGAGAGAGAGAGAGAGAGAGAGAATCAGAATTAGAATTATTATATTAATGTCTGTCAAGTACCCGAGGGCACATAAGACAAGTAGAAAATACATCAAAAAAGAAGGAGCATTGTCCACGTAGGACTTATTCCTAACAGCTAAACCAGCACTAGAAAACAGAGAGAAAAACAAAGCTTAACCTCCAGCTCTGTTGAGGGTACAATATTAGTAGCTTAACCACCAGCTACACAGAGGGAAAGAGAAAACTGAAATAAGTTAGATAGCTAAGTGGATATAAAAAACTGCGTGATATGGTGAGAAGCAGGTGTTGGCCTCCGGTGAAGAACCCTGGGCCTGGAGGAGCGAAGAGGATGCTGGAGCTTCGGTCATCGTACTGGAATGTCTATCTCACTGTCAGAAGTCTCATTTCTATCCCTCTTCTGGAAAAAGTGCGTAATGTGGGACTGGCTATGATCCACATCAGAAACATCCAATAAAAAGGAAGATCTCAGAGTAAACATCTCTCGCAATAATAAACCAACACATCTCGCATCTGAGAAGGCAAGCAAAGAAGCAAGTGTAAGTGGAGTATCTCTGTATAAGCAATGGTATCTGCCTCTGATCTCATAGTAGGCTGGACATCGGAAAATAAAATGGAACTCATCCTCAATCTCCTGTAAAGAGCAGCACTGACAAATCCGTAGCGGTCGAGGTGTGTCTGTGTATATGCCTGTCTCAATAGCAAGCTGGTGAGAAGAGACCCTAAATTGACCAAGACGGTAACGTAGGCCGAAAGATAACGTCTGAGACAAATAACTCGGCCGAATGAGAAGCCCGGAAACATCAAGCTGAAGAAGATGAGTGTGATAGAAATGAAGCTTGACCCGTGCTGGATCTAGGTGAGACCACACTGTGCTGATGTAAACTCTGTAAATCTGCTGGCGGATATATGCGTGTGTCCCATTCGGGAGATCAGATATAGATAACCTCCACCTACTCAAAAGGTCAGAAACACACTAAAACCATGAGGACTTAGCCTGCTGACTAGCTAGAGTGTGAGAGGATGTGAAAGCTGTAGCAACATATCTGGATGAATCAAGCTCCGAGACTCTATGAATGAATGTGATAATCCGAAATATAGCCTCGACAATCAGTGGTGGTGAGGCAAAATCTGCCAGTATGATATCATGGGGAACTGACTGCTTCGCACGGATCATCCGGCTAAGCATAAGGATCTGCAAACGTGAAATATCACTCCAAGTATCTCTGGACAAGCCAGGACACCATGTCTCTGCTGAATATAGAGCCACCGGGGAGACAGTGGCAGAAAAAAGGCGACAGCACGTATCAGGATCATGTACATAGTACATAGAAGAAAACCTCTCCATCTGGACAAGAGCAGAGTGCCCCTTGCGGAGCCTAGACAGTGCAGCTGGTCTAAAAGTGAGCAACGGACCAGTAAAAAGGACACCTAAGTAAGTATAAGAGGCTACTATCTCCAGTGGAAGCCCATCATAGTAGTACACTGTGTCTCTCATATGCTGTCGATTGGTGTTGAACACCATGACCTTAGTCTTACCAATGTTCACCATCAAACCCTATGTCTGGCAGAAAGTATATAAAGCATCAAGGTGCTGTTGAAGCCCAGATGCGGATCTCGATAGAAGTATCACGTCATCCGCATACAGTAGAATAGGGATAATCATATCTGCTAACGGACAACCATCTCCACCCTCCTCCCTAATAATCTGCTCAAGATCATCAATATATAGAGCAAAGAGAGTAGGGGACAAAGGACACCCCTGCTTAACTCCCACTGTACTATGAATGTAAGAGGACCATGCATCACCATCTCGAAAACGGGCCAGTACTCTCTCATACAATGTGACGATAGCAGCAATGATCTCCTGAGAAAAGCCAAGCGATGCTAAGCGCTGGAGTAAAAGGTGTCTCGGAACAGAATCAAAGGCTTTGCGGAAATCCACAAAGCAACAATAAACCCTATGCTTCCTGAACTTAGCCTCCTCAACGATGCATCTCAAGATGAATATCTGGTCAGCCGTGGAGAGAGAGAGAGTGCTTTTGGCAAAATTTACTGCTCCAAAAACAATTTGGTAGCACGTTGAGTAGGGATGCTGAAAATTTGGGTTACTAATAACTCTAGGACCTAGGTATTTGCTTACGAATCAGAAAATCATCAAAATCTTCTAAGTTTGGGCCATAGTGCGCACATTACCTTGGTCTATCTAATTTGAATTTTGAACTTTTTTATTGCTAATTGGTTTTATGAATGTGGATGTTAAAATTTCCAAGCAGATTGTAATGACAAATTCTATATTTAACATTTTACATTGTTTGGCTGTAAAGTTAGTGCTATTATGAATCTGGATTCGAAATCCTGATGATTGATCATTAATGAGATTCGTATTAATGATGTTGTACAGTTATCTTTATTTAAATTTCAGACTTTTAGTATAATGCATTAACAGTAACATCTAGGTTTTTAACATGATTAACATCTCAAATTCTCCGTCCCTAAAAACTGATGTAATTTGTAAGAAAATATATCAATTTTTTTCCAAAAAACAAGGGGTGATTTGTTCATGACGAGTTGAAAATAAAAGTTGCAACCTCTCAATGTGTACACATCCAATCAAAAAGTTGTGGGCCTTGTCTGCGGCAACTCATACTTTAGATCTATCAGTAGATTTGAGGCGTTCACATTGATGTCAGGAACTCAACGATGTAAAATTGAAAAATGCATGGAAAGTGTGAAAAAGTTGTAGTCCCAGAAACTAGTGAAATTGGAAAGATAGAAATGAAGTTGTACCAATTCGATTGAGATCTGTAAATTGTAGGAGAAGCGCATTACTACTATACGAAGAGAACAAAGTTTCAACAAACATATAAAGACATGCATAAAAAACACAAAAAGGTGTGCAAAAGATTGGAGTCCCAAAAACTGAAGAAGTTTGAAGTTTAGAATCTTCACTTTTAGGTATCCAAAGAGCAACTGAAGCATTCAATCGTAGGAAGAAGAGTGATAGATATGGCCCCTCCTAAAATTTCATAAGAAGCATGGAAGTGATTAATCAACAAAAACTCATTAGTTTAATGACCTGTCTTCTGTTGCTCAGAATGGAATTTCTTTACATTTGTTTTGTCCCCAGCCAACAAGGAATCTAGACATGTAAGGATGATGAAAATTTGAACTGTGTAGAGAAAACTAAAGCCAGAACTAAGTAAATCTTTCTAGCCAGAAAAGTGCTTGAATACCAAAATATAACATCACATGCAGAATAAAGAAATAGAGAAAAGAAAGAAGAATGCAAATTTACTGGTGAAGCACTTCATAATCAGTGAAATAACAATGATCTCCAAGAATCTGCTGACACTAAACTGAATATGCTAATCTAACTGAGCTATCTGACTGAACTAAGAGCTAAACATTCCATTAATAAACCCTAAATGGGGCTTAAATGCCTATTTATACAATATGAGGACCCATGAGTTAGGTTTAGAGCAGCATCCAACCTCTAGGGCCCAATGCCAACCAAATGACCAATGCATGTCTCATAAGTACTAGATAATAACTAATGGGTCCAAGTACCCACACTGTTAGGTACAAATAACAGGTAATAACAATGCAAACTCATGGTCCATCTAGTTGCCATGTGCATTCTGGTGATGGAGACAATGTTTCACAGATCATGCCCCTCTACTACCAACATAGTGGTTAGATGCTATACTGGACTATTTTCCACAGCATTCTTTGGCTTCAAACATATCAAAAGCAACATGTCAAAAGTTTTGGAGCCACCTATTAAGTGTCCCTTGTTCAATGTATAGCCATTTTGATTGAATGTCATGCGTATCACAGACGGAATTGGCCAGAATGTCATATAAACTGATTATCTAGTCCTCTCCTTTGTGTTGACAAAAAGAGTTAACTTGACAGGCTTTCAATTGGGAGTCTCACAAGAAGGGCTGGTGGTGTGTTTTGGAAGCAAAAGTTCCAGAGCTGGCACTGTTTGGTTTTTCCTCCATTTGGCTTCCCCCTGTAACTGAATCTCTTGCACCTCAAGGTAGTATAGCGAAAAAAAGATTTCAGGCTTGGTTTGCATGATGAAAATCTTTCAGAGCGCATCTGTGAGCAGCCGTGATGCCAGTTTTTTATCAAATTTTGTTCAGGTTATCTCCCACGAAACCTTTACTGCCTTGATTCAGCGTATGGCAGTGAAAGAGAACTACGAGGCTTACTGAAGAAACTTAAAGAACATGGCCTTCGCCCTATAGCTGATATTGTAGTGAATCATCGTGTGGGCAGTGCAAAGGGGGCTGGAGACAAGTACAACCGGTATGATGGGATGCCTATGCCTTGGGATGAGAAAGCTGTTACCTCTGATACTGGTGGGCATGTAAGTTTAAAGCTTTTAAGCTGCAATTTTATTGCCGTAGATACAATATCATCCAAGTATGAGGTCAAAATATTCAATTTGATCTTACTGTGTGGTAGTTAAATTTCCAAAAGGAGGCATTAGGTCTTCCAAGTGTCATCTCAAGGCCTTTATATTTCAAAATCTAAAACCGCCCTTTGCTCCCCGCCGGGTATACCTCGATGCATCGACAGGACATCAAACCTGGGTGGGCAAGGACCATCCCAAGCATAGTAAACCACAGGCATGGGCCCATCTCAAGGGCCTTTTGTTAAACCAACTTTCACGTTTCACCTTTTTTTGGTTTTGACAGGGTAATCCCAGCACTGGCGCTATATTTGAGGGGGTCCCAAATATTGATCATGCACAAGAATTTGTTAGGAAGGATATCATAACTTGGCTCAGGTGGCTTCGCAAGGATGTTGGTTTTGGGGGATTTCGTTTCGATTTTGCTAAAGGGTACCACTTTTGCATCTATTCTCTTGATATAAGTCAATTCTTAAACCTCAAAACCTAAAATACTAAACCGTTGGTGTGTGCTAATTTTTTGGACGGTAACAATATTGCTTAATCATGATTCATCTGCGCATGTCAGTCCTGAAGAATTGATAAATTTTCATTCTTTTTTCCTCTTCATCATTCACAGATACAAAGCAGATTTTGTTAAAGAGTATATTGCAGGATCAAAGCCCGAGCTTTCCATCGGAGAATACTGGGATACATGTAATTATGGCGGACATGATAATGCTCTAGCTTACAACCAAGGTGAATCACCTATAAAGAACCTGCAATCAACTTTTGACTACTCATTGAAATATCAAGTTTTACTGGACTGTCCCAAACTTGTTTGGAAATTGGGTTCATGTAGATCAAAACATTGGGCAAGATATACATATTGAATTTTGTGTGAATTGGGTCTCGCATCTTGACAAGACAGATAGCCACAGACAGAGAATTGTGGACTGGATTGACGGAACGGGGGGTCTTTCTGCTGCTTTTGACTTTACGACTAAAGCCATCCTTCAGGCAATCAACGTTCATTCACACTTGGAGAAAAATTGTCCCTAATTTTCTAGTGGTCCCAGTGGGATTTTATCTTTATGATTTCTAGAACTAAATGTGAATTTGCTGTCTGAAAACCTTCTTATATATAGGAGGCTGTGACAAAGAGAGAGTGGTGGAGATTACGTGATGCGCAAGGAAAGCCGCCTGGTGTTATAGGATATTGGCCCTCAAGAGCAGTCACTTTTATTGATAACCATGATACAGGATCAACACAGGTAGTTGTCCTGACATGTCAACCTTCAGTTTAAGATGGTTCAAGCACCATACATATGAGGCATATTTTCAGTCACAGTGACGTGCAGCTGTTCAAAGTTTTGTAATAAACTGAGAATTCAAGATTGTATTTTGAGTCCTGTTGATTGGTGACAGGCACACTGGCCCTTTCCCGGCGAGCATATAATGCAGGTACATTATATCAGTGGCAAACTGGTTTCTTTCTTTGTGCACTAATTTGTTTCCAGTAGATTTGTGTAATTTGTTTTGCTTGTTGGATTTTCACTATACCTCATTGAAAGTATGTCGACTGATTGCGGATGAAAGTCATTTATTGGACATAATTGGAAAGGTGGTATAACAAATTTGTTTGCAGATTTCACAGTGATAACATAGTAGAAGTGGTTCATTTTCAATTCAGAGTTCTTAACACACCACAGAAAACACCATGCCTTTTTTGTAAGAAGCATCTCTAGATCTGTCATCAGGGTATTTTTCAACTCTGTTGTGGTGTTGGTGTTGATTCCTGAATAATATTACCGAATACGCTCTTTTTCCCTGCTCTATATACAAAGTTGATATTTGGATTCCACTGTACAGGGCTATGCATATATTATTACTCATCCAGGGCAGCCTTCAATTTTCTATGATCATTTGTTTGAGTGGGGTGATCAAACCCGCAAGAGCATTTTGGACTTGGTGTGTCATTTGAATCTTTACACTTTGCATCTTTAGTTTACCTTTTTGAGTGTGCCAAAGTTACAATGCATGAAGTTATACCTGATGTTCACTGATAAATGCTCAATGGCATGCTTGCACTATGCAGGTGTCCATTCGTCGGAGGAAAAACCTGCACAGTCGTTCACCAGTCAAGATACTTGAAGCTAATTCCTCAATTTATGCAGCAATGATTGAAGAAAAAGTTTGCATGAAACTGGGTGAAGGTGATTGGTGTCCTCAAGAACCTAATTGGAGCCTTGCAACCTCAGGTCAAAGCTATGCAGTCTGGGAAAAAGTTTAGCTTTCAACCATAATTCAGAGAGACTCTCGTGGCTTAAATAATTGTCTCACCATATTAGTGCAAACCATACTGACATGATGTTTCATTTCCTTGAATCATCAAAGGATCAAGGGTGTCTTGGTAAGTTCCTAAAAAGACTTTCGGTGTGAGGGAGTCTAGTAAGGTTACTTCCAAGAGGTTGCGGGCACTTAATTGCATGCTATTGACAATAATCATTCGAGTTTAATAAGCGGGCTTCTGTAGGTGCCCTACCACTCGGCAGCATCCTGTTAAATGGGGTGTGTGGCTAGCATTGATTTTGACCTCAAGTTACTAGCCTTCGGGAAGGCGTGATTATAATATTTTCCTAGCTCCTTAAAAATGTAATCGTAAGCTCTTCGTTTGTAATCATGGTCTTCTGTCCCTTGATCCTCTTGTTTTGGTAGAATTGATATAATTCATAGAGATTAAATTTTTTGGCTAGATGTAATCTGAATAAACTCCATGATTTAAGTGAAGGCCCTATTTATCTGGCCCATTCTGGCAATGCCAAATCGTTGCTTGTTAGTCCAAATTATATAAATAACTGTTCTGCCCATACAACCCCAGGCAGTATCTTCAAAAATGACTTTTCTATACCACCTTTCAATCATATATCGACACCCTGGAGTAATGATCCCGAATTGAGAAATTTAACTCGGAATAGGAGCTCTTTTCAAATGAAGTTGTGTTCGCTACAAAATTATCTTAATGGAACCAATTTAGCATTCTGGTAACATGGGAGGAACCACCGCCAGATGTTGGGAAAAAGAAAGGACCAGTAGATCATGCATTAGATGCACTACAAAATCTAACTTTGAAAAAAATAAATACAAGTGAAAAATATTCAGAAAATAAAAAGAAGATCCAAAGCTGGTGGACACAAACCCATTGATCTTAGCAAAGCATCAACTCTAGGCTTCTTACTCTTACTAAAGTTATAAGATGGTATCTACAATGAAATCTTCTGGCTTATGCAATGGGTTAGTCCCAAAATCAGGTGACAATTACAATGACACAAGGTAGACTTTAGCACAAAAATGAACACAAGCTTAATGAAAATATCCTTATATGCCCTTAGTGGGTGTATGTGTTGGATATATAATTATATAATCAATAGGTATATTGTGTGCCTTATAAAGGCAAATAAGCACCAACATGGCAAAAACATGCTAAGGTAGATAAGGATTAATTAACTTGTGTAGAGAAGGACAAACAAGTGGTACAAATAAACAATAGAGTGACAATTTGGCTACACACTTGCGACCAAGGCTAGATGACAACAAAGAGAAAAAGATGTATAGTACAAGGAAATAAAGTAATTTGTGGCTAGCATGTGGGCCTATCAAAAGTAGTAAAAGAAAATAGCTGACTTGTAGAAAGTAGTAGATATACACTTAAGGGAACTATGAGAGTAAGATGGATAGGAGAAAACAACCATGATTTTGAATGTGGAGAACTTTTTTTTACAAGAGAAGGTATCTTCAGCAACTTCTAAGCTCTAGAGTGGAGTTTGTCTTTGGCCTCTTAGTAGTTCTAGCTTCTTATTTGCCTTGGATGCCCATGCATTTAGATGCACTTAAGCCTTGAGAGAGCCACTAGAGCTCTTTATAAGAGAGATTATGTTGAGCTTCTTTTGTATCTATGTATCTTATTGGTGAGAAATCATATTGAACACGTTGTCACCTCCAACAGATTCTACGTGATTTGGATGGTGTTTTTGTGTGAAGAATTAAGGCATAGGCTTACTAGATCAAAGATTTTTCCTTATACTTAAGGACTCATCTAATTCTAAGTCACAATTGTTTCATTCGCACATTGAAATAGATATTGAATCTTGTTTATGCAATCGAGATAAGACTTTGTAATTCATGATGATGTCAAGTCTCACTTGACGATCATTATGAAATGTTGTTGATTTCATTTGCTACTAAGATGTTGGTATGTGCGTGTACTCATCAGAGCGGTGCCAAAGATCTATGCCATTAAGAACTAATCTCCATGGGCTTAAAGAAATCTTGGATTTGTTTTGATTCATAAATTTGAATGTAAATTTTTTTTTTAATGATTTCATTTAGATCCACCCCATACGGGTTGGAATGTGAAAAGTACAGTACTAAGGACCATAAATGGATCTTTGAATGATCCACAAGGTGATTGTATGCTTGTTAAACAATCTCTCAGAAACTAGTCATCAGAAAACAAGATCTAGTTTAGCAGCTTGATAGGAAACAAGTAGAGACAATCAAAGCATTGATCAAATAGTCTAATCCAACTCCACACGTGTGGAAATAAGGCTGTAGTACGGCCTGTAGACAGTGTTTACAAAGTGCCAAAGCTGGGTTTCATTGGAAAAATAGAGTAATCACCATACAATGAGAGGAAACTCGAGTTTCTCCTTGAGGCTCCAAAAAGTTTCTATCTTCTCACTATGGAGAATGGAAATACATAGTAAAACACACTTCCTTTGCAAAGTTAGGTGAAAATCCAGCATGTAATAAGGAAGTAGACTCCACTTTCTTGCCCTAATGTGAAAACCCTAGTCTAGATCCAAGAGTCATGCTTGGTAGGTGCATGGTAGGTACAAATCTCATCATAAATCATGGTCTAGATCCTACAAAGTAGGAATCACTACCAAATAGACACAACCACTCCTCTTGACTCGTGGTAACCTACTTTAGGTGTGTATGTACAAGTGGCACTTTGGCCATTCAAGTAACCAACAAACAATATTGACAAAATGTACAATATTCTACATGGCTAGATTTGCCAATGTAGGCAATTTTTCACACTCCTCCTCAAATCTAGCCTTGGAGATCACAATGCTTTTATCAATAACTCCAATTGCAGATCTAAGCTTGACAAATGAATCTTTAGGTAAAGGTTTAGTAAAGAAATCAGCCAAGCAACTTGATGATGGCACGTGTTGGAGCTTGATCTCTTTAGCTTGCACTTTTTCCCTCACGAAATGATGAGCAATTTCGATGTGTTTGCTCCTTGCATGGAATGTAGGATTAGTTGCAAGTGATTGGGCTGATTGGTTGTCACAATAGATGATAGGGATCTCCTCCTCCATGACATGAAGCTCCACCAATAGCCTTTTGAGCCACAAGACCTCCTTGCATGTTGATGTCAAGGCCTTGTATTCGGATTCTGTGGAAGATAGGGAGATGGTATCTTGCTTTTTGGAAAGCCATGATACTACTCCATCACATAGAAAGGTGGCAAAGGCACTTGTTGATCTTCTATCCACTTTGTCACCTGCAAAATCCGAGTCACTATAGGCTCTTAAGCCAAGATTAATTCCTCTATACAAAATACCAAAATTCTTAGTGAATGAAATGTATCTAAGAACTCTTTTGGCCATCTTCCAATGTGAAACTAGAGGACTTTGCATGAATTGGCTTAACTTTCCAACACTATAACTAAGATCAGGTCTAGTTATAGTTAAATAGATCAAGGAGCCAATAAGCCTTCTATATAATGTGATGTCCTCAAAGGATGCTTCATCACAACCAATAGATGCTTTTACATGTTGCTCCATTGGTGTCTCAATGCCTTTACAATTATTCATTCCAAATCTATCTAGGATGGATGTAGCATATTTAGATTGACAAATGAAGCTAAAATCACATCCTCTAATAACCTCTATTCCAAGAATGAAGCTCAATAGGCCGAGATCTACCATCTTAAACTCTTTTGCTAAAGCAATTTTTACATCTCTAATTCCATCTAGATCATTACCACTCAAGATAATGTCATCTACACACAAAACAAGAATAATGATCATGCCATCATGAAAACTTATATACAATGATGGATCATAGGCACTCATTACAAAATTGATGGAAATGAGAAAAGAGTTTAGCCTAGAGTACCATGCTCTAGGTGCTTGCTTGAGCCCATAAAGGCTCTTCTTCAAAAAACACACCTTTCCTCCATGCTTTGCCTTGATGAAGCCCTCGAGTTGCCTCATGTAGATCTCTTCCTCGAAATAACCATTGAGGAATGCATTTGTGAAGTCAAGTTGGAATAGCTCCCAATTGAAGGTTGTAGCAAGACTAATGATCAACCTGATAGTAACAAGCTTAGCCACAGGAGCAAAAGTCTCATCATAGTCAATGCCTTTGGTTTGTAAAAAACTTTTGGCAACAAGCCTAGCTTTATGCTTGCTTATTGATCCATCTTGATTATACTTCAATCTAAACACCCACTTGCAATCAAGAGGTTTCTTCCCTTGAGGAAGATCCACAAGATCCCAAGTATGATTCTCAATAAGAGCATCATACTCTACTTGCATAGCATCCATCCAACTTTTAGACTTACAAGCATATTCATAGTATGTTGGCTCATCTAACATTGAAGTAAGAAAGGTGTAAGATGTGAAAGATGATGAGCCTTCCCTTTGATCACCTTGACCATCATAGGTGAGCCTCAATGGCTCGGATCTTGCCCTTGTAGATCTTCTTGGAGTTTTTGGAGTTCTTGCATCTTGAGGTGGATCCTCAAGTTCTTCTTCACTTGGAAGCTCTCCTCCATCCTAGCATGATCCTTGGCATCAAGATGATTAGTAGCATTATCATCCAAATCACAAGCATGTCCTTCATAAAAAATAACATCCCTACTCACTATCACCTTGCTAGTGATGGGATTGAAGACTCTATAACCTTTGCTATTCTCACCATATCCCACAAAGATGCCTTTGATGGATGTTGCATCATCCTTCCTTCTCTTATCCAAGGATTGGTGTACATAGCAAGTGGATCCAAAAACTTTGAGATCTTTGAGATTGGGCTTCTCTCCAAATAGAGCTTCAAATGGTGTGATTCCTCCAATGGCTTGGTTTGGCAATCTATTGCACAAATAGTTAGCACAAGTTATTGCTTCACCCCAAAATGGTTTGGATAGAGAAGCATCTAGCCTTAAGGCCTTAGCACACTCACAAAGAGATCTATTTCTTCTCTCACTCACTCCATTTTGTTGAGGGGTGTATGGACATGACAACTCCCTCTTTATGCCATTAGAAATACAAAAGTCAATCAACTTATTGGAGACATATTCACCTCCATTATCACTCCTCAATACCTTAATCTTGGTACTAAGTTGATTTTCTACCAAAGTCTTGAACTTTACAAAAGAATCAAACACCATTGATTTGCTAGACAAGAGGTACATCCAACAAAATCTAGAATAGTCATCAATGAAGATTACATAGTACTTGGCACCACCATTAGACTCATGTGAAAAACTATGAACATCCGAATGGATGAGTTCAAGAGGAGAGTTTGATCTTGATGTAGATCTTGAGAAGGGTAGCTTGTGAGCCTTTGAGAGGCTGCATGCTTCACATCTCTTCCTACACTTTGACAAATGCTTGGGGAGTCCAACTGCAAGCTCCTTTGTAGTCATAGATTCCATGGCTTTGTAGTTGGGGTGGCCCAACCTTTTGTGCCACAGTTCCACCTTTGATAGCTCCACCTTTGCCAAGTTAACACTCTCCACTGCAATATTAGCATCAAGCTTAAACAATCTACCTTGCTTAAAGCCTTTGGCTATACATTCATCATTTCTAAGGATGGAACAAACTCCATGCTTAAATTGTACATCTAGGCCATTATCCATTAACTGGCCAACACTAAGCAAATTCTTGGTTAACTTAGGAACATAAAGAACATTATCTAGATTCATCCTTTTGGATGATCCCACATACAAGGGAATTGTTCCTATTCCACTTATCTTACATTCTTGACTACTTGCAGTATAGATTGATCTATGTAAGTCATTGTAAGAAAGTAAGGTGGAGAATATGTCCTTTTGATATGTCATGTGGGAACTTGCCCCACTATCAATCCACCAAGAATCATTGGTGTTGCTCTTGGATGATGGTGGTTTGTTGGAAACCATCAAGGATGACTCTTCATCCTCCTCTTCCTCCTGATGTGCAATGTTGCTTTGTTTGCTCTCTTGTGCCTTCTTCTTCTTGAGACATTCTGATGCAAAATGTCCTTTCTTTCCACAGAAAAAACATTTGTACTTGGACTTGTCTTTGATCTTGCCCTTTGAGCTTGAAGCCTCATCCTCCTCCTTGGTCTCCTTGAAGTGCTTCTTCTTGCCATTGGTCTTCTTCTTGCTTTTAAATGAGAAATTAGCTTCCTCATCACCATCCTGCAGAGAAATAGTATTCATTCTTGCATTGGTATGCAACATCCTACACTCTTCAGCTACTAATACACTGTGTAGCTTTTCTATAGTAGGCAAAGTGTCTTGGATTGCAAAGCTTTGGACCAAATTTGTAAAGCCACTCCCTAGACCATTTAGGACAATCTGAACAAGCTCACTATCTTGAATCTTCTCTCCAATGGAAGCTAACTCCCTATTAAGAGACTTGATTCTTAGCACATAATCTTGTGCATTCTCATCACTCCTCTTCATGCTTTGTAGAATCTGGTTCCTAAGCATGAGAACCCTCGAAGTGTTACTAGACTCATAGATAGATTTTAAAGATTCCCAAGCCTCTTTAGCACTCTTACATGATGATACTTCCCTTAAAAGATCATTGCTTACATTCATCTTAATACAATGAAGTGCAAGCCTAGACCTCTTCTTGTATCTCACTAATTCCTGTGCACCTAGAGGTTCATCTTCATCATCTATTAGAAACTCATAAAAATCCTGGAGCACCATTAGTGACTCCATCCTCACTTTCCAAATAGCATAATTGGTAGAATTTAACCTCTCACTAGCTTCTAGAAGGTAGGCTCCCACTGATCCCATCTTACTAGCAAGATTCTACACACAAGATATAGATTTGTTTGGACCTGAAACTCACAAAGGTTTCAAACTTGCAGTGTTTCACTCAAATGTTGACTTCTAATCCAACAGATGGATTTGTAATCACAGTTCTATCACTCCCTCACAAGCTGGAATGAAGATAAGATGAGATGAAAACTACACTCAAGCAAATCTTGCCAATCTTGGCTATTCTTGGACAAAAACTGACTCTATCTCTCTCATTCACTTTGATGTACTTTCAAGACCTGGTTTCCACTTTAAGAAGGTCTGAAATCAGCCTAGATTAATTAGTTTTCATGAAACAAATTCAAAACTAATCAATGGCAAGTGATCTTGGTAGCTTATCCTAGGATTTGCACCAAAAATTACATCAAACTGACACCATATGAATTTTCTATGATCCAATGAATATGGGTTATTAAATGCTGGTTCAGAGATGCCCACACGTGTGAACAGTATGGATTTTGATCCTGAAAAAGTTTGGGATCAAATCCCCTCACCAAAACCTGGATACCAGCTCGCCCTTCCAATACTAGCTTTTTGCACCAAAACCTACTAAAACTGGATTAGATTCAGACACAGATCAATGGCCTTGTACTTGGCTCTGATACCATGTGAAAAGTACAGTACTAAGGACCATATATGGATCTTTGAATGATCCACAAGGTGATTGTATGCTTGTTAAACAATCTATCAGAAACTAGTCATCAGAAAACAAGATCTAGTTTAGCGGCTTGATAGGAAACAAGTAGAGACAATCAAAGCATTGATCAAATAGTCTAATCCAACTCCACACGTGTGGAAATAAGGCTGTAGTACGGCCTGTAGACAGTGTTTACAAAGTGCCAAAGCTGGGTTTCATTGGAAAAATAGAGTAATCACCATACAATGAGAGGAAACTCGAGTTTCTCCTTGAGGCTCCAAAAAGTTTCTATCTTCTCACTATGGAGAATGGAAATACATAGTAAAACACACTTCCTTTGCAAAGTTTGGTGAAAATCCAGCATGTAATAAGGAAGTAGACTCCACTTTCTTGCCCTAATGTGAAAACCCTAGTCTAGATCCAAGAGTCATGCTTGGTAGGTGCATGGTAGGTACAAATCTCATCATAAATCATGGTCTAGATCCTACAAAGTAGGAATCACTACCAAATAGACACAACCACTCCTCTTGACTCGTGGTAACCTACTTTAGGTGTGTATGTACAAGTGGCACTTTGGCCATTCAAGTAACCAACAAACAATATTGACAAAATGTACAATATTCTACATGGCTAGATTTGCCAATGTAGGCAATTTTTCACATGGAATGGTTAACAACATGATTTGTGAGAGTGTAGGTGCTTCAGAAAGTGCCTTAGTATGAATGGTGTCAAGGAATTGTTTTAAGGAACCTCCATGAATTAAGGAACTAATATGAGTGGTTTTTAGGAACTACTAGGAATCGCTATGATATGTTTTAGGTATCTATTGTAACTAGTTTTAAGGAACCACGTGAAAGTGTGCAAGAGAGCAGGTGATTAGAGAAATTTAGTTGTACATGCACCTATGCAATATGGAGCAAATGGACATGGGTTTAAAGGACTACATGCACCTATGTGATATTGATATAAAAACAAAGCGATTTTTTTTTGAAAAAACATGAATAGAAGAGAGAGCTTATATGATTTTTTCAACCTTTGATTTACTTGAGAAAAACATCTGAGATATTTCTCATAATATAAGACATAGTCAAGTGTAAGGACAATCAATCAATCATATAATCCAAGCAAGATAAATAATGGTTCAAATCATGCCCAGAAGCTATCATAAGACAATGTCAATTAGAAGCTCGAAAATAAATGTGCTTGAATTTCTCTCAACAAGTATGTACATTGTTTGATCCATAATGTGAAGTCTCTCAACTCGATCATGGCAGTCTCACTCATTTGCCAAAATTTAACAATTATGTCCACAAGTGGGTATCCACGAGTTCTTTTGGACTCCAATGACTCATGACCCAAATTTCTCTACCAAGTTAGGTTCCTCCTAAAAAACATTGGGCATCATTTATTAGTAAAATTTTGAGTATATGGCAAAATTTTGACAGAGCCAATAAATTTTAGAAGAATCGATAAAAGAATTGCAAGTAACTTTTTTGGCCAATTCTAAGGCCCATCTATAGTAGTTATCCTTTGACTCATTTGAACAAGCTGAGACCCCATCTTGCCAGTCATTTAATGTCTTCGCCATTTATTCCATATAGTTTACATTTTTAGAAATAAAAGAAAAAACACAGTAAATTTGCATTAAAAAAATTTACTGTAACTTGATTTTTGTTGTCAAAAAATAATAAAACACACACACACACACACACACACACACACAAGGGTACTTTATAATTTTGATATTAAATTGGTGCACATAAGCAAAAATCAAACTATGCATTTGAATGTATGCATACCTAAGCAATATCAAATTTGGGTTCACAAGAAACCAAAAATAATAATAATTTGGCTTCCCAAAATTATGGAGAGATTTTTTTGTCAATTTTAGATCGTCTAAATGTCAAACATCTGATGATCACTTTTTATGCATGTGTGCATCTAATGTCCATATTGCCATGTGTTACATCCATGATCCACGACAATACATGTATTTTCTAGTGATCAAATAAAACATGACATGAGTTGTTTGACTATTGACTTGATGTTTTTTCAATGGTGTTTTAAATATTGAGCTCACTTATGTGCACAAAACCAATCTCTAAACATCTAATTAGTGAGTGCATTCAATATCAGGCACCAATATTGGATGAGTTGGCAAGAAATGATAAATGCACAATTCTTATTAAGATAGAATTGTCAAGTTTGTCATTAAATGGCATTATATTGTCAATAATATTAATTTTTTTATATGAGCTTCCAAATAGCAATGATGAAATGAAAGTCACATTTCAATCCATTCGTATTTCATACTTATCTTTAGTGAAAGATATGGACTTATTGAAAAAGAAGGCAAAAAGTAATAGACAAAGACAACTAGCAACGAAGGATATTTATGATCTACCCTCAATAGGAAGTCATGGGGACACAATGACTCGTGCATTTATAAGTGTTAACAGATTTGTCTTGTATGTTGTTTGGAATTTTTTGACATAACTACATTCATTAATGGTATTAGTTTTTTCTTTCCAGTTTATTGAAGGAGTTTTTAGCATTGTATGGAATCAACAAAATATTTATGTAGCTTTTTATTTGCTTTTTTCATGCAAATCCACACAAGAACATGTGACATTTAATTATTCTATTGGCAAATTGTCAGGCTCTATTTTGACTGCTAAGTTGACAAAAACGGTGTTGAGCAACAACAAAATGAATAAATGTTTTTTACAATTGTTGAGACCATTATGAATGACATTGGTAAAATACTTAGTACAATAGTTCAAAGCGCATGTGATTCAAGAAGCATATCCCACAATGTTTAAAATGCTAAAGAAGGCATATGCATGAGTGATTATGAAGAAGTTTTTGATTCCATGATCATTTACCCTAAAAACATAAAGAGACAAGTTAAACAAAGGTATGTAAAAATAGTTGGTATTGCATCTCATATCAATTAAGTATATTGTCCAAAAGAAGTATCTTTATCTTATGACTTATTTAACAAATTATTTATTGACATTAGTCGGTTGGGGCTCCGCATAATTTTAGCACCCTGACGGGTGCTGGAACGCGCCAGGGTGCGCCAGGGCAAAAGCTCGCAGGCCGGCGCCACGAGCAGGTGGTGCCGATGGAGCCGGGCAACGCAGTGGCAGGCAATGGCGTCGGGCAGCGTTGGGCACCTTCAAACCCACCTGCACACATGTGAGTAAACAGGTTGGTTCAGTTATATATTGTTACTGATTTATCCCAAAGATTTGCTTATGGGAGAAATACTGGTTGCTCAACACATGGCACCCGGACAACCAGTTTTAAAAAAAAAAAAATGGGTCAGTGCCTAGCGCACCCTGATGCATGCCAACACCTGTCAGGGTGCTGAAAATAAGCGGAGGCATCGGTTGGTAACTATCAAAATAGATTTTTATAGTATTATAAATGAGAAGGTGGACAACAAGTTGATAGTACTTGTCAAGTTAGATGAGTTTGAGATTATTAATCCTCCCGGGATTTTCTCTCTGTGTATTTGAGTTGTTCCTCACGACACTGTTACTCGTTTGCTAGGTATTCTCTTTGGTGTACATTTGTCCTCCGCCCAACGTTCTCAATGGTTCCTCAACTCCTTTACAGTCAAAATGGCTTCTTGGGACTTCCTCTCGGCCTTCCCGGTCTTCTTTTCCTCCCTCTTCATTGCTACTCGCTCCCTTCATGATTCCATTGCAAAAATCCTTCGTCGTTATCTTTGGGCTGAGAAACACCCTCTCCTCCCGTGGTCTGTTTGTTCTACCCCCACGAAGGATGGTGGATTTGATCCCTCTCTTAAAAATCGTTCCTTGGTACTTCGTCGCCTTTCTTCCCTAGTTCTTCCTTCCCCTTACATTTTGAAGAATCTTGCTTAGATGTTCTTGGAATTTCGCTCCCTTTTGTGTTGGTCTGATGCCTCAATTCTCACGACTGATGAACCCATCTAGACCTCTTCACTTTTCTCAGCCGGCGCTCTCCCTCTCTTCGATTCCCACCCTCGCCTTTCCTTGTCGTTGGCATCCAAAGGCCTTACATCCCTCAACCAGTTGGTTCATGTCCCTCCTTAATGATTTTATATATTTTAAAAGTGATTTTTCTAAACATTTTTGTGTTATTAAGTTCATTGATCATTCATATTAGTTAGATAGACAGATTTATTTTAAATTTTACTTTTGTAACATTTTTTTAAATGTTAAAATAATAACATTAAATTGCATACAAGGTTTTAAAATCATATCAAAATCTTTCGAATCGTATTTTTAAAATTAAAATAAGTAAAAAATTTTAAAAGTTTAAATTCACCTAATTCAACAATTATTATTCACAATAACAAATTGCACACAATTATTGTTTGTAATTTTTGGCAATTTGAATGTAAAATTTTTAAAATATCTTACGCCATCGATTAAGCATTCATGTACATATTGGCTTAAAATGTATCAAAAAATCATACGTGCGCACAAACATGCTGAATCGAAGCATACATGAGATCGTTGAGAAGCTTACTTTGCAAGGAAAATTCATGCAGAATTACAGAATTTTCCGGTTAACTGAAAAATAAAACCAAAAAAAGAAATCCAGGCCAGGAGAGAGAGAGAGAGAGAGAGAGAGAGAGAGATAGAGAGAGAGAGAGAGACGACGGACAAAGAGAGGGCAGGAGCGAGGGACAAAGAGAGCAGGGCAGGAGCGAGGGCAAGAGCGAGAGAGAGAGAGAGAGAGAGAGAGAGAGAGAGAGCGGGCCAGGAGCGAGGGAGAGAGCGAGAGCAGGAGCGAGCAGGGAGCAGGGGACAGAGGGAGCGGAGGAGCGAGGAGCAAGCAGGGAGCAAGGGACGGAGGGAGCGGAGGAGCGAGCAGGGAGCAGGGGACGGAGGAAGACAGAGGAGGAGCGAGGGGAGGAGAGCGACGAGGGAGCAAGGGGACGGAGGGAGACAGGGGAGGAGCGAGGGAGACGGAGGAGGAGTGAGCAGGGAGCAGGGGACGGAGGGAGACAGGGGAGGAGCAAGGGGGAGAGAGAGAGAGAGAGAGAGAGAGAGAGAGAGAGAGAGAGAGGGTATGGCCCAATTGACACGTGTTGCAACGTGATAATGCATGGCCAGGTGTGGGCCATACCCTCTGTTGGACACGTGTCAGTATGGCTGAAAAAAAATTTCGACACGTGTTGCGCAGCATGTGTTGAAACATGCTGATGTGGTGAGGCAGATGTCGTGCACTCACTGGCCGGTGGTGTGCTGACAAAAAATTTAGACACGTGTTGCACAACATGTGTTGAAACATGCTGATGTGGCGAGACAAATGTCGTGCACACACTGGCCGGTGGTGTGTACACTGTCTCCGTGTCAAGCGCAAATTGGTGGACTACAAGTTTTTCAAAATTGTGGGAACATATTGAGTCCAAATTGAAATTTTGCAAAATACATCTTACAAATAATTGATTAATTTTTTTATTTAAGATTCAAAATTACATGAATTACCAAAAACTTGTAAGGGCTTCAAAATAAAAAAAAGGGTCCTCCGTCATTTCCCATTTCAAAAGATTTCGTGTTTACCTTCATTTTCTGTATTATGCTTTCATTCCTCACTCCCAATCAAGAAAAATAAACAAGGACCCCAAACATTTTTATGCCTCTAGAAGCCCTTTGACGAGGTTCTTGTGGAAGGTAATTATAGATAGAGGAACGAGCTATGCATGCGCCCCAAAAGCAAGATGCCCATGGAGGCAAAAAAAAGACCCCACTTGAGGTTTTAAACGTTCAATCAACATGCTTGCAATGTACAATGCATGCACATCATGCATCTCTAGTACTCCTAGGAATCTAGTAGACTTGTAAAGTGACTAGCTGAGTGAGTATAAAAACACAAGTTCAAAGATTGCATATAATATTATATAATCTCCTAAATTTAGAAAGCCTTCAATGCAAACAACTAATATTTGAATTCTTAAGCATTACATGCTTTTTCCTTGGAAAATCCAGAGTGTTTGTCGACTTGCACTATTTCAAAAAATGCATATTGTCCCATTCAAGATCATAATGGGTCAATATGTACAAATTGCAATCAAAACCAGCAGATCAATACATACATACACGGCCATCTTAACATAACTTCAAACCCCTTTGCAAATCCTTTGTCAAACTCAGCTTGAATGCAAGACAAACTAGCACTGAGTTCAAAAGCTCAGAGAACTTGCTTGACAATGTCCTCATCAAGCTTGTTTGTGAGCCTTTATTCGTGTATTTGAGGTATTTTGAAAATCCACATCAGAACTAGATGCTTACAACAGTATGCCCTAGATATCCTGAGCAAAATTGCAGGTATGCACCACAAACAGAACTATTTGTACATTTACAAGATTGACCCCATCACAAAATACGTCAATGCTTGGAACTTGGATGATAATGGCAAAACACTGAAAACAAGATTTTCTTACTATCCCTGAAACATAATGCGATAATCTTACATAATTTAACAATTCAGGTCTTGCAACACCTGAATTTTCAACCCTTTCCACGTCTACATAAATGTCTCCACATAAGCATTAAATACTTTTGTGTTTTGACTAATCAATGGATTGAAGTGGCACTTTCATAAGACACTTCATCAAACTATGAAATACATGGATGAACATTCTCAAAAAGAAACAATCCATGGAAGTAGTCATATTTAATCCTTCCAAAAACACTTAAATGAATGAGAATGGAAGTTCAAAAGCCTTTTGAGTTTATCAGCTACATACATGAATGCAACATTGAAAACATGATCCATATACCTAGCATGGTTGAAAGCAAAAGCCGCATTGTTGTATTCAAAACTAACATTGCAAAATAGGGCCCACCATTTAACAAAAAAAATTTTGGTCTACCAAAAAGACTTCGAAAGACATACATTTGAATAATCTCCAAAATTTAGAAGACCTTCAATGCAAAAAAATGGTCTTTGCATAAAGATAACCAATTTATATTTTTAATCATTTCATCTTTTTTCCTTGGAAAATCCAAAATGTTTGTCAAGTTGGGCTATCTCAAGAAATGCATATTGTTTCGTTAACCTCATAGCCGGTCAAACAAAACCATGTGTAAGTCAAAAAAAAAACTCTAATCAAAACCAGCAGATCAAGACATACATAGAAAGCCATTTTAACCTCAAACTCGTAAGGAGTAATTGTGAAACGCAATTTGCAAATCCTTTGTCAAACTCGATTCCAAATCGACACAAACTAACACCGAGTTCAAAAGCTGAAAGAATTTGCTCAGCAATTTCCTTATCAACCAAAGGTTTTTGGTAGATGCACAAAAGGCCTATATAACTAGGAAGTTGATAGCCTTTTTGTATGATTGAAAACCAGATGAATTTCATGAGCACAGGGTCCTACTTGAAAGTCGGCATTTTTACAAACTCAGATAAGCAGAATTGCCAAGGTTAGATATACTGAGTAATTACATTTAATAGAAGCAATCTATGGGGTATAAACTTCTTCCAAGCTATATATTTTACAAGCTTGCTGCAACTACATCAATTTAACTGAACTGCTGTAAGACCAACATATGGAACTACTCCCTTGCTTAGTTGCCCGTTCCGGAACGATGCCCTCTAAAAAAAAATAAAAAAATACGTTTTTTTTACAAAAAATAAATCTCATATAAATAATTAAAATAATTGTACTCCCTTGCTTAGTTGCCCGTTCCGGAACGATGCCCTCTAAAAAAAAATAAAAAAATACGTTTTTTTTACAAAAAATAAATCTCATATAAATAATTAAAATAATTGAAGTTATATGAATATCGTTCCGACCAGGAACGTTCCGGAACGTACGGAACGTTCCGACCCATTTTGGTCGGAACGGGCTTCTAAGCTCCCTTGTACAATTTGTGCTTACCAGAAGTAAGCATACATACAGGGCAATTAACAGCAGAATACACCAACCCGGTGAACTGCAGAGATTGCACATTGTCAGAATTTTTTGGTTTTGTTTCACCACCATCACAAGGGATCGTATGTCTAGACTCTATATCTACAACAGTTAAATGGAAACTCATCTAACCATGGAAAAACTGGTGATGAAAATTTATTGAAGATTCGCACAAATCTGTAGCTTGTACATTTTCAAATATCCAAATCATCGTAGGAACTTGTTATACATGATATAAACAGTTTGACATCAGCAACATAAACTTATGAAAGGTGAGCTCAGCTTTTTTGAACCTTGGGTGAACCATTACTGGACTTTTCATAGCTATCATCCTTTCGTGGGATGATCATTCCATATCCTCCATGATGTCGCTTATACAAGATGTTGATTTCTCCTGTGATTTGAGAGAAGGAAGAATCGTATTACAGCCTCATGGGATTGACTACATTTCACTAACTTTGCATCCAATTAAAAATCAAATAAGACCAGGAACTTACCGCTTTCAGCATTGCGAAAAGCATAGAAGTCATGGCCAACATTAATCAGTTGTTGTAGTGCTTCATCTGGATTCATAGGTGGCATCTCAAAGTACTTGGTTCTGACAATCTGAGAATGAATTACAGAATCAATCAGAAATAGAAGCAAAATTGGCAAAAAAAGATGCACACTTCATTTTTCATCTCTTGCAATGTGCAGATTCTAAGTTTTCTATAAAATAGAGCTTTCTACATTTCATGGCAGAAAATCTACTGATAAAAGTGGAAGATGTGTCTTTCAAGCCATACTTCACGTAAAATGAAAAAAGAAGCTGTAGCAACTAAAACAGGATTGCAACTACTTCATCTGGTAAGTCTTCTGGCTCCTTGGTCAATATGGGCGTAAGGTCTACAAGCTCATCAGAGATTAATTCTCCAACGCGAGGCTGATTGCGCGTCTGCTTTGACCGGCCATGCCCTCCATCTTTCTCCTTGATTTTGCGAAGCTTCCTTGATATTATATCAGACACTCTATCGATGCTGGCATACATGCTGTCTGACTCTTCCTCTGCTCGAACAACACCATGCTTTTTTGTGAAAAGTGTCACCTGTAAACCACAGACTAAATTTTAGCTTATTTGAAATTGATAAAAGTCCATAAGACCAAGTCAAGCAACATAAACCTTTTAGTTGAGGCTAAAACTACATGGTGTGTGTGTGCGTTCGTGCGTGAGAGAGAGAGAGAGAGAGAGAGAGAGAGAGAGAGAGAGAGAGAGAGAGAGAGAGAAGAAAACGGGTGGAGGAAGCTCACAATGGTCAGTGCTGTTAGAAATTAATGTTTATTTGGCCATGCCTGCGAGCTATTATAGGGGCCATTTCTATTTTTAGTATATTAAAGTTCTAAAGTCAATTAGTCTTGCATGTAGGAGGGCGCACTAGTTCTAGATTAGAACATGATAAGGGTCTTTACCCAAAGTAGGAAGCATCTATAGTAATCAGCTTTTTGCTTTTAGCTACCCAAAATAGGAAGCATCTATAGTAATCTGCTTTTTGCTTTATGCTTTAAGCTTTTGCCAAGGGCTAGAGAGATTATATGAGGACTGGTGCCCCACCTCCAATCATTCCATTGTTGCGAGCTATGCTCATTCTTCTATTAATCTAAGTTCTCTTCAGTCTCTTATGTTGATCTTGATTTGTGAGTGTGAGTGCTAATATGATTAGTTCACTCCTATCTGGATCAAATTCTGACAAGTGCGCAACTATAATTGTTGCATGTTCCAAAGTTGGTATTGTGATGTGTTCCACTCAAAGCAACAGACTTTATTCCGCTTCAGAAGTGGGCTCCTAGGGACAAAGTGTACAATGCCACAGAAACAAGCGCAGGATGGTCAAGCCTCATGATCAAGTACACACCACTTAAAACATTTTGCAGCAACAATTATGAGGCCATGGCAATGCTGCCATCATAGTTCTGCATGACCGTATGTCCATACACCCATATGATTAATTGAAGCATGCATAAGTCCCCCAAGGGATTGACCTTATTACAAGGAGCTGGATATATCTTGCATGCATATGAGTATGGCCTTGTTGTATCAGGACATTCTAAAAGTAAGTTGAAGTCTTGTAAAATCTTATCCCAGCAGGACATTCTGGAAGTAAAGGTTGCCTTAAGAGAAGAGTTTTTAAAGTTTAAGACATGTTTTTGCTAATCCTTAAACAGGTTATTTTCAAGAAAATCAAATAGCCATCCAAAAGACTCTCGAGTATATAAAATGTCCCACATAGACAGCCATACACCATGGTTGCAACCAAACCTTTGAAATGTCCAACTGTGAAACGTTTGAAACGCATTTCGTTTCAACATTTGGAAAAATCTTGAGCACGGGTTGGAGCCTCGCACATCCCATCCCTCCTCAATGTCTTTCCTTTAGCATGCAAATTGATCAAACTGTCCTCATCTCTTTCAACCTCCATATCTTGCAGTTCTAGTTCCAGTTTTGAAAGTCAAGGCTGATATTTTATGTGTGAATGCCCCATGTAGCCGCCCCCCCCCCCCCCGGGGGGTCACTCTTGAAACCGTCGACCAGCCGTCCAAATAAGCCTTCCCCGTTCCTATAAATGTCCAGCCGATTTACCCGTCTACCTCTCAAAACCTAATAATAACTTCTCATCAATTTCTTGCCCCATCCCCAACCACAATGGGTGCACTGCATAACCAGCCACACACAGAGGTGAGTGCATCATCTCCAGACGCTTTATATAAAAATCCTCCACAACTTGTCTCAATCAAGGCTCCATGACAGTACATCCTCTCCAACCCTCCACCAATTGTGTACAAACCCCATGATGGCTGCCTCTTTATCCACAATCCTTAGCAACCTCAAAATACATCTCAAAAAGCTAACTATTTTCTTTGCATCATCTTAGAACAAGAAAGTGCTACTCCTGCTAACTACCAAATGCCAAAGGGCCATCTTCACATCCCACAAGTTGCCAAAACAATGTACATGCATGATATGCAAATCTGGTTTAATTGGATTTCGAAAGCACAAGTCCTCACCTTATGAAAGGATGCAAGACTAGTAGTGACAAATGCAACAATCTTACATATTGTTTGTAAAATTGGGTCTATATTATCCAAGCATCTGATGTCCTCAAATAATAAGTCCAAACAATGACATGTTCAACAAATGAAAAGAATCTTTGAGCATTCCTCTTCTAAGATGCAAAGAACACTTAGACAGTCATAGTTATGACCAAATGCTTGAAACATCCAAACGTGAAACGAACATTTAGAACATTTTTACCCATATTCTGAGTATCAAAAAGTGGTAATTCCCATTGCTATGTCCAAAAATTGACCATAGGAAGTGGTATTATAAAAAAAGGGAAAGATTTGAGCAACTGCAAATATTTTAATAAGCAGATGGGTTTTAGCTAAATCTGATGCTCCCATCTTCTTTTGAGCAGCAACAAACCCTTCCTTGCACATTGTTTTGGCAATTGGTGCTCAAGCAAGGGAGCTTCAAGCATTCCCGATCTTGGATAGGGGACGCATTTGCTTCAAACAAAAGGCAAGGCCATTTCAGGGCACAGGCACTAAAACATGGTTGGTGGCCCTCAAAAAAAAAAAAAACGTAAAACCCGTATTTGAAATGGGTATCAAACATGGGAGTTTCCAAATGCATTTGGAATCTCCTCAAAACACATATGGTTGCAACTATGTAGAGAGTGTCTTAGTCAAAAAACCACTAATTGCCTGAGGGTTTACCTCCTCTTAAGGCGAGTAGACAATAGACCATCAAATAGAAGACTCTCTTGTATCGCTTTTCCCATAAAAGATGGGACAAAAAGAAGCTGCGTCCACCCCTACACCTGCCCCTTCTGTTCCAGCTCTCTCCATTGTCCCTTCGTCTCCTCGTCCTCCGACTCCTTGACCTGCATATTACAGGTCGTGAGTATATTGCTTTAGTTGATACTGACAGCACTCATTCTTTTATTAACAGTTATATCACTCGTCAAATACGTGCTTCACCTATTCTTGCTTCACAGCCTCTCACAGTTGAGGTTGCCAGTTCCCATTCTTTTCCTAGTTCTTAGATGTTTCAGCGTTTACCATACCGCATTGGAGATTTTGCTAGACAGGCAGATCTTTACATTATTCCTATGGAGCGTTATGATCTTATCCTTGGTGCTGATTGGTTTGCATCTCTTGGAGCCGTTACACTGGACTTGACACAGCAGACATTGACATTTGTACTTGATGCAGTTACACACTCACTTGTTGGCATTGATTCTCAGGGAGACTTCCAGTTGGTTACCGGGAAGCAGTTTATGCGTAGCCTGCCAAAGGCTGACGATGCAGCTCTTCTTTCCATTCAGAGTACATTAGTTGCTGCTTCACTTTCACCATCCGTGGGTCCTCTTCCTCAGGTTGATGCTGCTTCGGATTTACAGGTTGTTGTTGTGTGCCTTGCGCCTATATGCCTTGATTCACAGATATCGTATTCAGTGGTCATTCCTGGCATTGATATTGAGGCCGTATACCTTGGTGGTATTTCTACTATTGCTTTTGCGCATACTTCAGATTGCCCTCCTGGTTCGGTGGTTGGTGCAGTATCTTCTCCATTGGTCTCTATATCTCTGCAAAAAGATAAGAAAGCTCCATAAACTGATCTATATAAGAAGCAAGGTCACTGGTCTGAGTGAGACTACGGAATGTATCACGTTGGTGGTCAAGCCACTGAGGATCAATCATAGCATGACAGAGATCACGACGAAAGATATGCCATAAATGGAGCCCTTCCCGATCAAGATCAGCTCGATAAACTCGCCACCATGTGGCGGCGCGTCCATCTAAATGTAAAGCAGCCAACTGGATCTTCTGAGGATCGGTCTTAGGGTAGATCTGAAAATATGTGTCAAGCTTAGCAAACCAATTCTCTAATAAGTTCCCGTCAGAGGAACCGGAATAGGCAGCAAGCTGTACCCTATCACGAAAGTCTCGAGCAAAGTGTGGCAGGAAGTGGGTGACGTGAAAAGAAACCAAATGGTGGGTTAGGTGGAACAAACAGTCCACCACCAGGCGGACTAGCAGAGGAAGATGGAAATCCCAATGGAGGGGGAGTCCCAAATGAAGGAAAAATAGGAGCTTTGCCAGGACCATGAGGCTGGAAAGAATCAATCTGTGACTGCATAGTAGCAGAGCCCCTCAGTAGGAAGACCCCGGAATCTTAAGTTAAGCTTTTTGTCATCCCGACGTTGTTGTTCTGCCAAGACGCCCTGTACCGTGGTGTCTAAGGAGGGTGCTACAGAAGACGAAGAGGTGGTAGATGATCTCAGGGTAGAAGCCCATGATTTGGTCTCACGTACTTCTTGCTCGAGAGTAGGTACTTTTTGTACATGTTCCACCGTCATAAAGCCGCTGTTCAAGAACAGGAATCCGGGCAGTGCACTCAACAAGAGAGAGAGAGAGAGAGAGAGAGAGAGAGAGAGAGAGAGAGAGAGAGAGAGAGAGAGAGAGAGAGAGAGAGAGATTCAATATGGTTTCAATGCTTTGCTCTGCACATGATTTCATTTCGAACAATATACATATTCGATTGAATACATGCCTGGTGGGTAGAAAATTACTTAATGGCCCGAAATTGGACGACATTGGTCTTGAAACTAGATAAATGAACTGCTTTCAAAAAACCCTTTCATTTGATACCCATATTGGCACCCAAAAAAAAAAACCGCATTCCGAGAAACCCTAATGTGGAATCCCGGAACACGACCTGGAACGTGATCCAGAACGCATTCCAAAACGTCAAGGTTAGGCATGATTGGAATACTGAAAAGATTACATTTGAGAATCATGAAAGACCTATGATGAGAGTAGATCTTAATACTTGGGGATATAAAACCCATCAGACAACAAGTTGAAGATGATCGGATCATCCACAACTGATCATATTATTGATCGCCAACCTCAATATAGAAGTAAGGGCAAGCCTTTAGGTGTCCATCAAGATTCAAATTCAAATGTGATAGACTCTAGAGAAGTTTTAGCAACCGTTGATCGTCTAAATTCCAAAAAAGGGGAAACAATTAATTCACCATCATCCAACTACAAGCTCCATGGAAAAGAATAGGAAGGGTGAAAGCCGAAGAATAAAAACAAAATTGTTATTGTGTGAACATGATAGAGGTAGCTTGGCTACCACATTGACCTTTACCAAGTCTCCATGACAAAGAATTACTTCCCTGGTGTGTTTTCATAACTTTAGATGATGGAGTATTTTGATGAGCAAGCTCCATGGTACTTCAATCTAGAAAGATATGGCACAAAAAGGCACCTTGATGCCACATGCCATTGTACGAACAAATAATGCCACCTTGAATCAAGATCCAATTAGCCAATATGGGAACTCCTCCCAGGCGAAGTCATGTTATCTAACAAATTTTCCCTGTGAAACCCATCTAGTACTCAGGTATTGTGAGAAGAACCAATCACAGATGTTATGAAAAAAAGAAACTTAGTTGATTATGCATTAGATACACTACAACATCTAATCCTAAAAGAAGTCAACACAACTAAAAACAATACTAGTAAATAAAAAAAAGGAGACGAGCATCCAACGGGGAACAACTAAAGTTGATGAATACCTAACTTTTACCCATTGATCCTAATGAGTCATCAACTTCAAAAGGGAGAACTCTACCCAAAACAGTTGAAGAACCAATAGAATTGCCAATCTACATTGGAACGGATGCACTGAGAAATAACAACCTAAAGATTTCATGATGTACCTACCTATTATAAGGACTACAGGGTTGGCTCGGTTGGTTAGCTTGAAATGCAAAGTTCCTTTGGTCCCAGAAGAAAAATAAGGACACCAAGAAGCATTATAAGGACTACACCCTATAAAATATCACGATTGCTTGCCTGGACTTATCAAGATTTGAAAGGCATCCTGTAGATATGTACAACACACCTTCCATTAGTAGATGAGGCAGTACCTAAAGTGAGTCAACCATAACTTTGTAACCCCCACTACTCCAAGTTGATTCAATAGGAATTAAATAAGCTACTAGAAGTTGATTTCATTTATGCAATGAAGCATTTTGAATAGGTTCCACTCATTGTGGTAGTACCCAAGAAAAATGGAAAATTAAGAATCTTTGTTGACCTACATAAACACTATAACCAAGAAGGCTCATTTCCCTTTACCATTTATTGAAAGTGTAGTCAAAAGAGTAGCGGGTGATGAAGCTTATAGTTACTTAGATGCCTTTAGTGAGTTAGTTAGTTAATCAAACATACATCACACCGAAAGATAACTCTAATCATAATTCTGCACTATTCTTGCCTTCTACAAAAAACCAACAAAATTTGACAAAATAGCAAAACATTACATGAAATTCATTTTCATGAAAATACAAGCCATAGTTGCACTACGATTCTGAATCATAGTTTGGAAAAAAACCAGAATCGTACGGAATCATTTTTTTTTTTTTTTGAATTTTTTTTAGGCAATATGGGTATCAGGTGAAAGCTCTGATTAAGAGCATTATTACTGTGTAGTTTGCCGACTGTTTCGGGTGCAGGATGGTCCAATGTAGGTGCATTAACTCCCAGGCTTACGCTATAGCTGCATTCAATATAAAAAATTAACAAAAAAAAGAGAATGCCCCAATGTGTTCATAGTAGGATTCTCCCTCTCTCTGATTCTCCCCCCCCCCCCTCTCTCTCTCCTCTCTCACGATTCTCCTTCCAAGATCCATATCTCTCTCTCTCTCTCTCTCTCTCTCTCTCTCACGCGATATGGCTCCTCCTCGCGCCCATCCAGCCCGCAGGATCCACCGCTCCCCTGCTGCCACATCACCCCCCCACCGCTGCCAACGATGCCCTAGCCCTGCTGCCAGCGCCTCAGCTGCCAACGCAGCCCTACCTGCCAGCGAACTACCTGCCAGCACAGCCCGACCCGCAGCCTTACCAGCAGCCAGCGCAGCCCTAAGCGCTGATTTGGCAGCGCTGTCTGCCACGCAGGCAGCACTGCCTGATGAGGTGGCAGTGCTGCCTGCTGACTTGGCACCCTCCCCTGCTGAAGTGGCGCCCTCCCTTGCCACGTCCCCTGCTGAGATGGCAGCTGATGCGGACCTTGCTGTGGCTGTTGCCTGTGTGGCAGCCATACCTACTGTACCGGATGTACCTGTACCGGATGTACCTGCAATTGTACCTGCGACTGAATCTGCGGCGGTAGTTCAATCTACTCCTATGCTCCATGCCGGCTCTTTCTCTGAGCCCATCCTCCCCACACCGATCAGCGCTAACTCCTCACTCCTCAAGGCACCACTACCCACAGCAAACATCCCATATACGCCCTCTAAATCCACTAAACTTTTTTCCTCCTTTCCTCCTGGCAGATTGACCAAACCAAGGCAGATTTTCAGATTTTGTGGCAAGAAATCTCACAACTGAAAGGAACGGTTGCCTCTCTGCTCAACGACAAGAATATGTTGCAGTCTAAAGTTGCATCACTCGAACAATCCATCGGAACCAAGCAAGCTGCAATTTTGGAGTCCACCACCAATATGCTAAGGGAGCTAGAAACCAAGATTGAGAAACAGCAAGAAGAGGCCCTCTCTTGGGCATCCGTTTTGAAAAAGGGCACCAAACCAAGCGCGCCTATCTCCTCGGTTATCTCAGCCACCATATCGAAAGAGAAATCTCGAGACCAAAAAGCCCACAACATTAGAGTTCGCGGGATTCCGGATACACTGGATGCCTTGGCTGAAGCCAAACGCTTTCTCGACACCACTCTCTGGCACAGGACAGATGGACTAGATACCGCATGGAGGACCACTCGAGATGCAGCCACACTCATTATCCGTTTCACCTCTCTAGAGGGTCGTCGAGATGCTTTGCGATGCAGAGCTAAGTTACGTGGCACCACTATCTATATGGACGATGACCTTACATATATCCAGGTGGAGGAGAGGCGTAAGGCCTTTCAGGTAGCCCGTGAGTCTGGCAGACGAGTCATTTACCGCGATGGATGAGTGCGCTTTCTTGATAGCGCTCCTAGCAGCTCCCAGTGCTAGGTATTTGGGTTCCTCGGGTTTGGGAGTGCCCCGGGGCCCCATCCACACCATCTCCGGATTGGAGTATGGAACTGCGATGGTATACACTCATCTTCCATAGCTGGCGATCTGATTGATTTCATCACTGGCAGAGATCTATTGTTTTTTACAGAGACTCACGAGAGTCAGAAGAGAGGATTACCTATTTTTCCAGGATACAGATGGGATTCCGTATTCAGACCTGAGACTAGATCAGCTAGTGGTCGGGGATCCAGAGGGGTTGCATGCCTATACAGAGAGTCTCTTCATTCGAGCATCAAGTTCATCAGACATGACGAGCATGCACGCTATATCTGGATTCGTATTGTTGGACAGGACATTGGTTTGGACAGGGACCTCTTTGTGGCGGCTTGTTACTTTCCTCCAGAGTCTTCATCCTTTGCAGAGGGCACAGATTCACCATACCTTGATTTGTCACCTGATATTATCAGATTTGCAGAGCGAGGGCATATTTTCCTCACTGGGGATTTTAATGCTCGAACCTCCTCACAACAGTCCGAGTTTTATGACATCACCGGCCAGCTCCGCATTCATGCTCTTGACAGCGACGAGGTGGGAGTTACCAGGGTTTCAGAGGATAGCTTGGGACCTATTACCCCCTATGGTGAGCATTTGTTGAAGTTTGGAGAGGCACATGAGTTAGCCATTACAATGGCCTAACTTGCTGGCCAGATTCCGGCAGTTATACTTGTCATCCTCATAGTGGCGGAAATAGTGTTGTGGACTATCTCATGGGATCACCATCCTCATACCTCTCATATCTGATTTTCACATCTCCCCCACCACTCTCTCTGATCACTCCTTTCTCTCCTTCGCTGTCGGCCGCCTCCCACCCCCTCAGTTATCCTCACATCCCCTGCTTACCCGGGCACCCAGGTATACATTCAGCTCTTTATACGCACCAGTCTATCAGGAAATTCTTACCTCCCTACTCCATTCGTTTCCGCACGATAGTACACTCGAGACTCAAGCAACTTTCCTTAGCACCTCTCTTCATGCTACTGCTTCTCTAGCTTTTCCATCTAAGGCCCATAAAGGCAAACACACACGTCCCTCGTCGCTACGCCCTCCACACCCTCCATGGTATGATATCGAGTGTCGCTCTCTTCATCATCTTGTCACCCATGCCCGCAGTCATGAACCTCACCTCCTTCGCTCTGCTCGACGTTCTTACCATCGCACACTCCGTCGGAAAAAGCGTGCTTATGATGACTCTGAAGGAAAACACCTCGTTGACCTTCTCTTCAGTTCTTCTTCAGGAGCCTTTTGGCGTGAGTTTATCCCTCATACTCCACCACCTCTCCTGGAAGACCTTCGCATATGGACCGACTACGCTACCAGTCTATATACCATACCTACTGACGCACCTATCTCTATCTCCCCTCGTCCCTCTGAGTTCACCTTCTTCACCGCTGACATGGTACTTGCGGCCATCAAGAAAATGAAATCCCATAAAGCAAGAGACATTGAAGACCTTGAGTCTGAACTCCTAATCCATGCTACTGACCTCCTTGCTCCCACACTAGCCAATCTCCTCAATTCCGCCGTTGTCTCTGGTTTCCCTTCATCTTGGTGCACCAACATCATCCATCCTATCCATAAAAATGGTGATCCCATGATTCCTGGTAGCTACCGCACTATCATGATTGGACATGTCCTCACTAAGCTTTATGGTACCATAGTCCAGTCTGCAGTAAGCTCAGAGGTGGAATCGAGGAGATTACATGCATTGGGACAGGCAGGTTTACGGGCTCATTACTCTACCACTGACCATATTTGCACACTTAGAGCTTTGATTGAGGAAGCTAAGCACAGGAAAGAAAGGGTTTACTGCTGTTTTGTGGACTTCAGGAAAGCCTTTGATTTTGTACCACGCTCCCTACTCATTCAGAGACTTCGGGATTTTGGTTTCTCCACGGATATTGTTCTGGCAGTGATGGCTCTTTATGAGAAGGTCTTGGGATGCTTCCGACATGGTAGTGGTATCTCTAATCACATTTGGAGCACCATTGGGGTGAAACAGGGATGCTCTCTTTCGCCGGTTCTTTTTGGATTGTACATTGATGAGTTAGAGCGAGCCATCTCACAGTGTGGAGGAGCTGGCTGTAGACTTGGCACCATCTTGATTGCTATTCTCTTGTATGCGGATGATGTGGTACTAGTATCCACGACCAGAGAGGGATTATAGAGGCAGCTAGATTGTTTATAGGATTTCTGTACCAGATGGGGATTGGGGGTGAACACTGCGAAGACCAAGGTTATGGTCTTCAACACTTCTCGAGCCTTCATGCAGCGCCAGGAGCTCATGCTTGATGGACGGGCTTTAGAGGTAGTTTCCTCGTACACATATCTGGGGATACTCTTTTCTGGTCCTACTTTCAGCATGCGACACTTGACTTGGGAAGGGGCATTCCTCTCTTGTTCAGCTTGAGCGGTTCTGCTTCAGGAAGTCCATTAGAGATGCTCGCAGTAAGTGCAGACTTTTTGACACTATTGTCACTCCCATAGCCTTGCATGCAGCAGAGACATGGTGTACAGGTCTGCCATCATCACACTGGGCCAACATTTCACGATTACAAACTACCATGCTAGCTCGTATGATTCGAGCGAAGTCCTCGGTTCCGCACGAGATTCTTCTTGCAGAGTTTGTCGTTCCACCCATTCAGATAGCTGCAGCTTTCTAGCTCATCGCATATATTCAGAGAGTTCAGGATCTACCAGATGCAGACACGAGGTATACACGGGCCTCACTTGCCTCCTCACACTTCCTTCATGACCAGGGCTACCAACTGTCGTGGTTCTCACAGGCATCCCATTTCCTCCTTGATTCAATTGGCATATCCATCACAGAGCTACCCTCAGGCACCCACCAGTATATCAGGCGCTTCTTATATAGAGCATACCTCGACCGTACTTGGAGGCGACAGCTGGGGGTTAAACCCGCCTATTACTGGACTCACTTCATTGAGCTTGACATAGTAGGGTTCCCAGTTTTGCCACACTATTTGGACTCGGGATTGTCACACAGCCTCGGAAATTTACATTGGGACAGCTCTGTGTATCATCACATCAGTTGGCTATTGAGACTGGGAGATTCTAGGGTACCCCGAGAGAGGAGCGGATTTGTCAGTTTTGTTCCCTGAATGAGGTGGAGTCAGAGGAGCACTTTATCTTTAGATGCCCGGTGTATTACAAGATCAAAGGGAGATATCACTGTCTGTTTCGTGATTCGCCTGTCACCCTACGCTCCCTCCTAGCCTATGAGGACTCTCGATGCGCCGCACTCATGATACGAGAGATGTTTATTCTACAACAGGGCAAACCTGACAGACAGCCCAGCGGAGTCATATTTCTCAGCCGCAGATCACTTCTTTCTTCTCCAGGAGAAGAGGACGAGACTTAGTATCTGATGAGGATGAGGATGATGATGGAGACTTACATGCCCACCGAGATCAGAGACAATGTTCCACTCATACTCATGTTGCTGCACGAGCTACCCGACTTATCATGAGGAGACCTCATCTTCCTAGACGACGTCATCAACCACCAGCAGTCCTTCATGCTACATCCCGTATTACATCCTTTTATAGAATCAACGAGACAGGGTTGGATGATAGTGTCATACCGTATTCATGACAGTTAGCAGTATATATGCTCCCACATGTTTCATATATCATCGCATCCTTTTCAGTTTCAGATCATAGCAGTGAGATTTGTATTTCTGTTATAGTCTTGGAGACGTTTCATACACTCCTACGGTTACCACATACTTGACATGTACATTTACTAGTCTTATATGCCTTTTGGCATGGAAAAGACATTAATAAAGCTTTCTTTCTTTCTTTCTTTCTCTCTCTCTCTCTCTCTCTCTCTCTCTCTCTCTCTCTCTCTCTCTCTCTCTCTCTCTCTCAAACACTTCATGAAGAACTTATCAAATTCGGTCTTCAGAATAAGGATTTACAAAGCACTATCGACATGATGAAAACGAAAGGGATGCAGGATCTTCATTCGCAGCAAAAGGTGGAAAGTAAAATCTCATCGTTGTCAAAAGAAGTGGAAGAAACTCGTACACGGGCCTCGGTTCTTAAGCAAGATGGTAATTCCTCTAACCAAGTTCAGCCTTCGTTAATGAATTCTTCCTTCGAGAATGTTTTTACAGAACACGAGCAAAGAGCCAAGAAGGCTCTCAATATACGAGTTAGGGGTATTCCTAATGGAAACAAGGCCCTTGATGAAGCGAAAGACCTTCTTGTATCTAAGCTTGCACATAGTATTGAAGGTATTGACACTGCTTGGAGGAGCAAATTTGACGATAAGGTCTTATTCTTAAAGTTTCGTTCCATTGAACAACGCAATGCTGCTTTACGCCTTCAAGCTAAGCTCGAAGGTACTTTTATTTTTAAGGATGAAGACTTAACACACACACAATGGCAAGCGAGGAAATTGGTCATTCATGAAACCAATGCTAGGAATCAAAGAGTGGTCTTTATTGAAGGCAAGCCTAAATTCTACGATAAAATTTCACAATAAGAAGTCGGGGATCCCGGGCACCTCAGCCCAAGATCCCCTCAGCCATTGCAAATTGGTTTTTGGAATTGTAACGGTGTGCTTTCATCTTCTTCAGCAGGAGACTTTCACTCTTTTTTGCAGAAATGTGATATTTTGCTCTTAGCAAAGACTCATGAATCACTATATCGACCCCTTCCAGCCATTCAAGATTATTCATGGCATTTAGCATACAGGCCTTTCTTGAGAGGAAAAACCACACGTGGCTCTGGTGGTATTGCATGTCTTACCAAGGAAGTTTATCGTACTCATTTTAAGCTGCTCAAAAGTGATCCATTTGCACGATTTATTTGGTTACAGTTTTTTGGTCACTACTTGGGGCTACCTCAAGATCTCTTTATAGAAGTTTGTTATTTTGCACCTCAGACATCAGCTTTTGCAGACTATGGCGGTGACCCCTTCCAGGCTCTCTCAGATGATATAGCCAGCTTTGCACAGCAGGGCCTGATTCTATTAGCAAGAGATTTTAATGCTCGTACCAGCATCCAGCAGACAGAGTTTCATGCAGATAGTGATTTCCTACATATTCAGGTTCTGGATGTGGGTTTGGATAGGGCCTCTCAGGATGCAGATACCCTGGCTACACAGTTTGGAGAACAGTTGATTGGACTTGCAGAAGCTCACTTATTAGCCATTTTGAATGGCCTATCTCGATAGCCGTCATCATCCATGTTTACCTGTCATCCGCACGGGGGTGGACACAGCGTTGTTGACTACTTCATTGGCTCACCAGCCTTGATTCCATTTCTTCATACTTTTCATATTATGCACCCTACCATTTCTGATCACTCTCTATTGCTCATGTCTCTGGGCCATGCTACTCTTGGTACTGTTACGACACCTCATTCCGCACATCGCCATCGTCCTTCTTTCTCTCCACTTGGTCTTCCTACTTACACTTCCTCTCTGGCCACACTGCTCGACGATTTCCCCTTATCAACTTCAGTAGACCAACAAGCCGCCTTTTTATCTCAGTCGCTTCTTCACTCAGCCAATACTGCATATCCTCCAAAAACTTTCTCATCTCATAAACGCACTTACAATAGATGGTATGATGATGAATGCCTCTCTCTTCACAAGCAGGTTGTTCACGCTCAATACCATTCTCCCGACACCTTAGGATCTAGACAAAAAGAATACCATAGAATGACCTTGCGGAAAAAGACTACGTACTTTCAGTCTCTGGCACCGAAACTCATCGATTCCTTGGACTCCTCTTCTTCTACCTTCTTTTGGCAGATGTTTTCTAAAAACTCATGTATGCCAGCTCCTATTGCCATTGAATCTTGGATTGACTATGCTGCAAAACTTTATACAGTTGACTCTCCTTCCATCTCTCTCTGACCACAACCTTCAGAATTCACCCTTTTCACTCCATCCATGACTGAAAATGCCATAAAAAATGGTCAAAACCATAAAGCCATTGATGTTGACTCTCTAAGTATGGACTTTCTAAAACCTGTCGCCCATATTGTTGCTCCATACATCTCCTACGTTTTTAACCAATCTGTTATTTTTTGGCATTCCCACACGTTGGTGTACTAACTTGTTGCACCCTATACTTAAGGCTGGTGATCCTCTGAATGTAGACAACTATCGTACTATTATGATCCGTCACACTATGGCTAAGCTCTTTGGTTCGGTTATGCAGTCTATCATCAGCTCTCATGCGGAGACAGAGGAGTTATATGCTATGGGACAGGCAGGTTTTAGAGTAGGCTATTCAACAGCGGACCAGATATTCATACTGAGGTGTATTATTGAGGCGGCGAAGGTCAGGAAATAGAGAGTCTATTGCTGCTTTGTGGACTTCCGCAAAGCATTTAATTCGGTTCCGAGACACTTGCTGCTCCAGCGTTTGGCATTCCTTGGTTTCTCACAGGAAGTCATTGCTGCTATCATCACATTATACGAGAGACTTTTGGCCCGATTCCGTGATGGAGATGGATGGTCTTCATATATTCATAGTACGGTTCGGAGTAAAGCAGGGGCGCCCCTTATCACCCACCCTATTTGCTCTATACATTGACGACCTTGAGCGGATCATTCGGGAAGGTGGAGATAGCTGTCCTCTAGCAGATCTTATTATCACTATCCTTCTTTATGCAGATGATGTGGTTCTACTCTCTAGTTTATATGAGCAGCTGGCGTGCAATATTAGCCAGCATCGAACCTGTTGGCAGAAGAAAAAACATGGCACGTGTAAGTCCCCTCGAATTCACACACTAGCAATGAATACACTACTACAATAACACTGCTACCAAGCGCCTGGTCCGGTCCATATGCACTCCGTGTACTCCACCCATCCCCGGTGCAGCTCCGAATCGTCCCTCCCCCGGGCAGAGCACCACAAGGGGTGGAACATGTGGGCTACAGTGTGGATGGGTCGGTGGAAGAAGTCCCATCTGGCCTCCCATATCTCCTTTGAACATGAGGAAGTCCAGCGTCAAGTGTCTAAATTGTTACATCAAGGGCTTATTGTCCCTAGTCATAGTCCTTTTGGTGCTCTTGTTTTCCTTGCTGATAAGAAGGATGGTAGTAAGCATCAATGTATTGATTATCGTGCATTAGAAAAACTTAATATTCATAATCAGTACCCTATTCCCCACATGGATGACTTGTTTGACTAGTTAGGCCAAGCCAAGATCTTCTCTAAGCTCAACCTCCATTCCGGTTATCACCAGATTTGCATGCATCCTTTTGATGAGCATAAAACTGCCTTCCATACCCACTTTGGCTTGTATGAGTTTCGTTTCGAGTACTCCCCTTCAATGTTACCAACGGCTCGCCTACCTTTGAAAATGTCATGAACAACATTTTTCGACCTTTACTTGCAAAATGTGTTATAGTTTATTTTGATGATATCGTTTTCTATAGCACTTCTCTTTCCCTTCATGTTACACATGTTCGTTCTGTTTTGGTTTTGTTGGTTACTCATCAGTTAAATGCCCAACGTTCTAAGTGCTCATTATTGTTTGTCACATTGAGTTTTTGGGCTTCTTTGTTTCTGATGGAACTGCTCGTCTAGACCCTCGAAAGGTCCATTTTATCCTTGCTTGGCATGTGCCCATCGATATTATTGATGTTTGTATGTTTGTTGGCCTTGCTATGCACCTTCGTCAGTCCGTTCCCCATGTTGCCAACATCGCTTCTCCACTTCGTGCCTTATTGAAGAAGGCCATTCCTTTTGTTTGGAGTCCTGCTGCATGTCAATTAGCCTTTGATACCTTGAAGACTAAACTTACCACTGCACCCAGCTTATGTCTTCCAGATTTTGACCAACGTTTTGCCATTGAGACTGATGCTAGTTCCACGAGGTTAGGTCCTTCATTACGTTTTAGTGGATGAATGCCCATAGTGACAAGATGCTAAGGACAGTGGTCAATTACCTAAAGTAGCAGCACGGATTTTAGTCAACTACTTGAAAGTGTCTAGACATTGAAACAATTGCATCTCTTTGCAAATTCTTAAGGTATTCAATTGACACCATAAATAGAGCAGATGATGAATAGACTTTGGATTGGAACACATTAGTGTCCAATGAACTTCACAAGACACTAACATCTAAGAGCCACCAAATAGTTGCGGGGCCTCTCCTCACACAGCTCACATACGAGGAGCTAAACCTAAGTGTCTTCAGGTAAGAGGACCTCACAAAAGAAGAAGATGCCACTAAAACTAGTATGCAAGAAAAGAGAAAGACGGCTAGCTAAATTATCCACAAGATCAATTGTAAAGAAGGCCAGAAGAGAAGAGCAAAGGACAATCCAACAAGCCACCTTGTTGTCAATACAGGATCTAGCTCAAGGGGAGGTGCCTAGCCTCTAACAAACCTTGAGAAAACAAGAACGAGCCAAGCAGCCGATCCATCCATGAGACTACTGGGATATTCTTTCTCAAGTCAAGCAAAGCTACTGCCATCCACATCAAAACAAGAAAAGAGAAGAAAAATTCATCTACTTAGAGATGCCTGGCATGACCCCTTAACACACCCCCTACTACTCTTCCTCTCATTCCAAAGACAACAATAAAAAGGAGGCCCAAATCATGGATAGTTATGAGAATCTAATTCATAAGAAGTGGGCAGTAAGTGAGCATTTGTCACTTGACAACGTGAAATTACCTTTAAAATATCAGCTTATGTGTTTCCTTACCAAGGTTACACCACGATTCGAACCGGCCAATTCTTTCCGGTTCGAAATGGCAAACCAGGTTCGAATCGGAAAACGGTTCGAACCGAAAAAAAAAAAAGATTCCAAAACGTTTTTTTTGACATGTTGGGGTTTTTTTTTTTTTTTTAAAATCCGGTCGGAACCAAAATCCGGTTTGAACCGTGGTTCGAGGTTCGAAATGCGGTTCGATGCAACATATCTTCTATTTCACATTTACTGATACTTGTGGGGTTTGTAATCTTTCCCACAATTAGATTTATTTGTCGAATCGATGAACTTCACAAGCAGACATGTGTTCTCCAATAGTAGAAGGCAAGGGGAGGCATGCACTCATGACTAGGTTTTACTTCCTCTATTCAACTGGGTGTCAAGGGGTTTACATATGGAATTGTAAGCACATGCCTTCATGTCTCTAGCATCTCACAAACTAGCTTTCATAGACAATCTAGAGAGTGAGGATCATTACCATTGGTACTATCTCCTACTAGTACATGTAGAGAAGACATTAGGAGGCTTTAGGGGGTTGGATTGCTATGGAGCACCTTCTACAAATGTAAGCAATGATATGTGCACCCTTAGTCTTTGTGTTGATTGAATAAAGCCCATAGTCAAATATGTGATAGGCCGGTTTAAAACTTCCTCACACCAATTTGAAGTTAAGGAACTCGATTTCCAATCCATAGATCGTCAAAATAGTTTGTGTATTCACTTTGTGCCAAGGTTGAGGAATACTACATCTTTCTTGGCCAATACAGAAAAGATTTCAGGGACATTATTCTTTCTTTTAGTGACTTCTTCTCTCCAACAAATCATCAATTACCTAGACCAGACGTGTAGTCATAGCCTCTATCCTCACAGAAGCTTTACCCAAATTCAGGACTCATTCGAGTGCCTTCAAATTGGCCCACATGTTGACATAGATCACATCTACTTTTGTATTTCCCTGTGCACATGTTTCAAGATTGAATTCAAGATGGAAGGAGATAAGAGTGAAACGTGATTTTGCATCATCATGCATCACAACCATGCCACATAAGCTTGATTTTAATACAACAAAGAACAACCTTCTGAGAAGGCAAGGCCAACTTTACGAGGACTTCTATCACTCACCAAAGACATGGACACAAAGCTCTTGCTTGTAACAACTATAGTTCTCAAGCTTTACTCTTGTGCCAAGGACTACTACCAGCAGTCCCTTCCAAATATGAAAAGAATCTTTCCAAATATAGACGTGTCACTCAAAACATATGAGCATTCTTTCATTGCACTTGCTGAACCTACAGTGCTCTGACAGTTCTTCCTGGTCTGAATGGGTCGCTGGACACCTGGACACTCCGATTTTCTAAATGTACTTCATGGTAAAAACGCTAACTCCTGCTTTGATAGAGGGCCTCGCAATGTTGCACGAATCGGCGATTCGAATTCGAATCGGCCGACTGGTAAAAAAGGCCCATATCGGGCCATAGTTGTAATGGTTCATGTGCCATTGAATCCACATGAGGGTGTTGTCAAACTCCAGCACAAGGCTTGGCTTAATGACTGAATATCATTGGACTGTGCACAATTCAGATCCGTTTGTTGCTAATTTGATGGTTTCTTTGTTTATTTATGGCAAGTTAATGGATGCTCTTCAAGTTTTATTCCAGTTTTTTTAATGTGCAAGGTGTACTACTCAACTACATCGTACATGCTAAATTGTTGTGATAGTGCATATAAATGGTAATTGGCAATTGACATTATGGTATCAAAGCTCCAGATCAACAATCAGCATCAATTTTATTGAATACAATTGAAGAATTTGTGAACCATTTGAACTGCAAGAATGCTAATTTGTGAACCATTTGGACTATAGGAATGATATTACATACCTTAATTGTTGATTCTCTTCAAAGTTGTAGCTGCACTCCAATTTTTTTTCAGATGTTCGAATCGGCCAATTCGAACCTGACCCAACCGATTTGAACCGTTCGAATCGGCCGATTCGAATCGATGCATTAAACTATGACAGGAAGGAGTAATCTGGATTCTGAAATAAGTTTCTAGTTAGTTAGCAAAAAAGCTGACACAAAATATTAAACTGTGCTGTCAAGCTTTCGAAGTGACTTGAAACTGTCGCGCAAGTGCCAGCTCTTTTAACCGTCACAACATCGAGGCCCTAATCCGTGACTTCCGCTGAAGACATCAGGCGATGAATCTTTCTGGAGTGGTATCCAGGGGAAGTGAAGAACAATCAACCCAAACTGATAAGTAGCAAACATCTATCATGACTAGGAATTTGAAAATGCTAGGGCAGTCTGACAGAAAAAAATTTCATTGTGTTTCAGGAAGTAACAGAACAAATATTTAATCCCACCTCACATCTCTGAAGCTTCTGTCCTCTCCCAGTTTCACCTCCACGTACAGAAACGCGCACATCAACCTCCCTCACGAGGTTACTATGATTATGTATGGCATTGCCGACTTTCCCCTCGATATAGCCTTTAATTGCATCTGTTAACTGTAAATTGCATTCCACACGGAAAAAGTTTAGCCACATTTGAGCCTCATAGGTTCGCCCTTAGGGCTCTGGAAAACATAAAATTACGATTGGAATTCTGAGAGTTAGAACCCTAGTCAGAAACGGCCTCAACAATTTATTATGTGGAGAGCTAAAGTCCAAACCTTGCCAAACATCTCTCAAGCTCAACAAAAACATTAATTAGAACAAGCTTTTCCAAATATTTTGCTAAGAGGCAAACGTGATCTAGCAGTATGTCTAAATATTTGACTAGTTTCACAGTTATACCTATTGGTAGATGGTATTAAAAGGTCAAAAGAACAAGCATACTGGCCAGGTCTTGGATTTGATGATTGCGTCGCAGTAGATATTCAGCTACCGTATTCTTGCACAGTGGATGGTAGAATCAAGTACTGACACAATAAAAACGTTGAATCAATAGTAGATACCTCCATGTGCTTTCCCTGGATGATAAGGCGCACAGATGCTAAAGTGCCTCCCCAGGCCATGCAAGTTATTTTGCATTTATGGGAACCACTGGAAGAGCTTAGAAGCATGCTTGAATCCAGAAGAGACTGTCCCTGAAGCGCACATCTCATACTGGAAAATGCCGGAACTGCATATGAAGCTCCTGTCACGAAACTGCTTCTAAGCCAAACTTTACCAGAAGCTGAAACGGCAGCAGGAGCACAGCACACAGGGGACATTATGCATCCCCCATCCCACACCATCAATACCATCACTTTGCCACACTCCTGATACTGCTCCGTTTCCAAGACTAACTGAAGAGGTTAAGTTCAACAACGTGCGCAATCGCTCTCACAGGCCTAGAAAGAGAATATTTGTGAACCTATGTCTGGCCAAAAAGATTAACAAATTCAATGATTCTTTATCAATGCAAAGCTTAATCTCATCATAAGCAGAAATAGTAATTCTGTAAGAGAAACATATAACATATAGAAAGAGATATGTGCTTATAGCCTACATTCATAACAGAACCTCCTTAAATAGAACTCAACATCACTCCTGGAGAGCATTAGAAACACCTCAATCTAGAAATATTCAAACATAAACGAAAAAATGCACTAAAGAAAGAGCTCACTTCAGTTCTTAAAGCTTGTTAGACTCGCAAAAATAATACACAATTCACTCCAACGAAAACATAAATCGCTATAAACAAATTATACACAATGCATTCTGGTAAGCTGGAACCTACCAGAAACACCTCAGGCCATACGTTTGTCCAAAGAAACGAAGTATGATTATACTAAGTAGAGCGGTTATAACCTACGAGAATTGAGTGGCCTGTCAAAGAAACCAAAAATTCAACTCAAACAAGGCGAAAATGTTGTTATAAGAAAGGGCCTACCAGAATCACCACGGGCAGAAAATATTTCAACAGAAACTGCAAAACTTAACGACTGACTGTTCACTGTACCAAACTGATGTCAGCTTCAAACAATCACCATTTCAAAAAAAACAAAAGGATTATGAAACAAAAACAAAGATGCCACCAGAATCACCACGGGCAGAAAAAATTTCAACAGAAACTGCAAAACTTACCGACTGTTCACTGCAGCAAACTGATGTGAGCTTCAAACAATCACCATTTCAAACAAAAACAGAAGGATTATGAAACAAAAACAAAGATGCAATGATAATTGATTGATTGCCTGATGGATTGATTGATCGATCGACGATTGTATCGATTAATGCAAGCATCGGATACGTTTCCAGAGCACACACGATCGATCGGAGAGACGATGAGAAATCTGGAAGGCGTGAATCAGAAGACCGGATTAACCAGTTACCATTCACCTGCAAAACATCGGTGATGCGACTGGCTCAGCCAGTTGCGACTGCCTCAGCCAGTTGCCTAGGATTAGGATCAGCCAATTCATAAAGCTTTTGACACGAAGAAGTGTCATCCACACCGTTAAACCAATGCTCATCTAACGGTGCTTATTTTTTATTTTTTTTGAAAGCTTAAAGATAATGTCAGATATTCACAAATATACAAGTACAATAAGGGCGTGTGGCAAGCCACGTGGCCCTGCCTTTTATTTTATTTTATTTTACATGTGTCAGAGTAAATGTAAATGTTGACACAAAAGATGGGGAAAGGCATCTCAGTACAAAAAATTGCATGTGGAAAATGTGAATGTTACAAGGTGGTTTGAAAGTTATTGTTTGATGCAAGTCACAAGGCAGGGCAGTTACAGGGTTATTCTCATCTTGTCCAAGAATGCAATGACAGTAATGCTGCTCCTTATGTTGAGCACCATGAGAACCAACACCACTTCCGGCAATAGGAACTCGATGAAGGAGACTTACACAATATCTGGGTCACTATCTAGGTAATAAATTGGTGAGTGGTCACTCCAGTAACAGTGTGTGACTCCGTAAAAGTTTTTTGAGTTGTGTGCATTTGTCCATATATGATCTAATTGGCTTCCATACAATGTTGTTGGTGTAGTGATAGTTTGTTGGAAACCATGATTTTGCATGAATGTCGTAAGATGGTTGGCATGGTTGTTGGAAGCAAGCATATTGATATTGAAGTCTCCAAGAATGGTCGTTGGTGTTGGTATGTCTGTGGATGCATTTTGTGACATATCCTTTATTGTATTCAAGAAACTCATCAAATTTGAATTCAGTTTTCGATACACTGCAAGCACAATCATACTATATGGTCTGTTCACATTGAAATAAGCTTTGATAATTTCTGCGACATCTGTATTGTGTGTATGTCATAACAATGCAATTGTTGGGTACGGTCATAGTATATGGTTGTGCCAAAGAAACAGTAATTTTGTATGGCATGGAAATTCCTGGTCAAGTATGATGCTTGGTTGTGGTTTCTTGTTTATTGGAAACACAAGATATTTGAGCTCATTAAATTGTAATCCGCTAAAATATCAATTTCATGTTTTTGCAATGAGACAGTGTTTAAAGATTGAATAACAAGGTGTGTAGTTTTAAAATGCTCCATGATAGGAATTTGAATGCGCCAATTTGCATGATTGCGAAGGTGGTGCATTTCTTTTCTAATACATGGGTTGACTTTCATATGTTGATTATGGAGCGGGGTGGTTAAATATAAATTTTTAATGTTTCATATTCTAGATAGAGCTGTATATGTCAAACCATGTTTGTTGGTTCCGGTAGGATTGAAAATTACATGTTCCATCGTTAGACCTTGTGCACGATGTATAGTACGAGCAACAACAAGTTGTACAGGAAACTGGTTTTGTGTAATAGTATATAAAAATGAGGATCCTATTTGGAATTCTTTACTAACTTTGTAAATTGGTGTCCATGTTTCTGGTATATGTTTCATTGTATAGAAGTGACTATGGGCAAGTCGTGTTTTCTGGCCAATGCGTGAATCGAGAAATTGAATCCAAATAATATCAGTTGCCACTGTGGTCGTTTTTGTTTGAAATAGACCATCAGCACCATTTACAAGACCATCTTCAATATTGATGTTTGAACTACATATTTCAACAAGCATGCCTGTTTTGACAACTATAGTTTTCCATAAACCAACAGTGTTTTTTGGTTTTTCAGAAATGGATATTGATTTGCTAGATGTGCAAGAGCGTGTGTCCTTTGCGTGTAGGTAAAAACTAGTGCCCTCTGCTTGCTTAAAAGCTTGTTCATTGTGTGTTTCCATTTCTTTATTAGTATGGCACAGGCAAGGGGCGTATTCAAAATGGGTTTATAAGACTGTTGGTTAATCCAGTGAACGTCTTCGCCAGTTTGAGTGGCTTCTCTTATTCGATTCTATATCCCAATGTATGTGTCATCAGTTTGGCGCATTGTTTGTGTTAATTCATAACAATGCAACAATTTATTCCAATACGATAATTTGAATGCATTGAGAGAGGCATCATCAGATTTAAAAATCCATGCATCTAAAACAGGGCCCGTTTAAAAAAGATCACAAGTCATTACGTCAAGATCTCCAGAAAAAGAGGTTGGTCTATGTTTTATTGATCGAAGTCGTTGATCGGCGAATTGGAAAATACGATGGCCTATCAAAGATATTTCATCAAAATCTGGTTCAAGTTGTTGTAGGTCAAATTTTCGTTTCAAAACAAATGCACGTAGGTGTTGGGTTTGTGTTTATGAATGTAAATGTTCTGGTGGAATGATGCAATGGAAGTGATAATACAATGAATGTCGCAAGTTGTGCACTTATTTGTTGTGTGTTTAACAGAGTATTACTCATGGTCTTTAACCTTGTCATAGTATCGTACTGATTTTTTGTACATGTTTGAAATACATATTTTAATGATTTGGAAATTGTATTATCAGTTTTTGTGAGGTATGATGTACAGTAACTTGCTGCTGCATAAGGATCTGAAATGAATTGAATGTCCATATTTGCATGCCACAATGCACTTATTTGAGGATTAAAAGCATAGTTGTAAATGTCATTAGGGCTGCGCTGCAGGAAGATGGTAGGTTTTTTCAAAGTACTTTGTAGAGAGCAAACGTAATCTTGTGTTGTCAGTTGTAAGGAGTTAAACCATGTCTGGAATGTTTGGAGTTCCGATGGATTGATTTCGAAGATTTTGTCTTCAATGCGCTTGAATAATGTTTTGTAGAGTGTTGTTGAGAGGCACTACAATTTTGTAAAGGCGTTAAAATCATGGTCGCGAATAATGAAATCTACAACTATTTGGGACGTGTTTTTTGTAACAAGTGTGTTTGTGTTTGTGGGTTTGAATGTCTCTTATAACAGAGGCAATATAGCTTGGTCACATGATATGTGTGCGTCTATGAATTTCGTCACTTCATCTGCGCATGTGCTACTATATGCTGGTGAATTCTCTATCCACAATACACCATGGTCATGTTGGCTGCCACGATGCTGGAATTCAGTAACAAAAAAGTAATCATTGATTTTACCAAGTATTTTATGATTTTTTGATATCATTGTTTTTAAAGCATTTAGTTTCATGTTGTAGTATCTTGCGCACGTGCTTGGATCTGCACGGACCAAGGCTTGCAAGTATGCGTTCTAGTTTTGGTAATTTGTTTCTTGTACAATATTTGAATTAAGGGTTTTCAGGCATTTAATTAGAGGTTCCCATTTCATCTCTGCACAAGAGAGTGTCAAGAAAAAGGTTGGTGGACCTAATTGTCGCATCATAGCAAAAACATTTTTTTGTAGGTCATGTTTGTAATCTGAAGAGGTGCAGACATGTTCAAAATCTTTATAACCAATATTTAAATGTAGTAATTATTCTATGTTTGAATCGTGCATTACATCAGATGCAATTAACGTCCGGTGTTGCGAGGTACCTTTTCATAGACAGATCCATATTGAATTTAGTACTTGGTGAATTGTGGTTTTTAGTGCTTTGAAAAACAAGTTCATGGTATGCTGAGCAAATGTGTGTTTGTAATGTTGTAATTCCCATTTGGCGATGGTTTGGTATGTGTAAGTAGCATTTATTGGTGCTTGTCTTGGGTGTCCAAAATAGAGAGTTGGGAAATTTAGCTCTTCCGCATTTGTATCTTGGAATAGGCTAATATGATTGTGCCCTTCACAAGGTGCAACAGCCTTCTATGTAGTTTCGTAATCAATGATGTGTTCTGTACAGTGAAATGGATGCACGACTGTGTCGGTTTCAATAATGTCCTCAGCATTTGTATCAGGTCCAGGTAGTATGGGTTGTATCACGTTTGGCTGAGTACATCTGTCTAGATACGTAGTTTGGTAGTGCAATATCCAAGTCGGGTCAACTCGGACGTTTATGGCAGCATACAATGGCGTTTGGCACAAATGTAACAAGGCAATCATTACACTTCTTCCAAGATTTGTCTCAACCATATAGCTTCATGTGCTGCACTACACATTGCCTTATACTCTACTTTTGTGGTGGAAAGAGCAATTGTTCTTTGCTTCTTACTAGACCAGGAAAAGCAACTGCCACAGAGCTGGAATACATACCTTGTGGTGGATCTACGATCATCATGGTCACCTCCCCCATCCGCATCCACATAGCCACACAACTCAGGTAAACTGTCATGCTTCCTGTAAATCAAGCCATAATCTGAAGTGCCTTTTACATAACGAAAAATGCGCTTAGCTGCCTTCCAATGCATTTTCGTAGGTGCTGCCATAAACTAACTTACAATACCAACAACATAGCATATATCTGGTCTAGTCATGGTAAGGTAAATCAAGCTCCCTACTAACTGCCTATACAACAGCGTAGCATCAAATGACTATGACTCATCAAGCTTAGAAAGCTTTTTACCTTGTTCAATAGGAGTATTCACTAGTTTGCAATCCTGCAACCTAAACTTGTGCAACAACTCTTTGACATACTTCACCTGTGTTAAACCCACTTTGTGTCCTTTTTGCCACACCTCTACTCCAAGGCAATAATGCATCAGGCTGAGATCTGTCATCTCAAATTGTTCCATGAGATCTTTCTTGATCATGTATATCATCTCTTGATTATTTCCCGTAATAAAAGAAATAAAAATAAAGAGCAATAAAAAAGCAACCATACCATCAAAGCATAAGACATACAGATTTGGATCAGAATGTGTTCTCACCATCTCCTTTGAACGAAACTAGGCATCAATCCTGCTATACCACGCATGTGGTGCCTGTTTAAGACCATAAAGCGCTTCCTTCAAGCGACATACTTTATTTTCTTGTCCCTTCGCTACAAAGCCTTCAAGTTGATCCATGAACACTTCTTCTTCTAACTCACCATTTAGAAAAGCAGATTTCACATCCATCTGATGCAAAGGCCAACCAAAATGTGAAGCTAAAGCAACAAGTAGACATAGAGTATTCAACTTGCATACTGGTGCAAAGGTCTCCTCATAGTCAATGCCTTTACTTTGTGCATACCCTTTGATCACCAATCTTGTCTTGTGCTTTGCTACCCTTCCATCTGCATGGTACTTAGTCCTGTATACCCATTTGCAACCAATGGGTTTCTTGCCAACTGGTGGTTCTACTAACTCCCATGTGCTATGCTTAGCAATTGACTCCATCTCCTCTCCCATGGCCTTGACCCAAATGTCATCATCCTTCGCTTCACCATAAGCTCAAGGTTCTTTGCTTTGAATAATGCTAGATAAGAGAGCATAATTTGCTTCATACCTTTTAGGTTGTGTCTTCTCTCTTGTTGATCTTCGTAGCTCTCCCTGGCTAGATGATCTTGGAAAGTCATTTATGTTGCGGCTCTCCAACAATCTCTCAAACCATTTAGGGAGCTTCATGTCAGGTGATCGGCTTCCTGGTGAAAATGTATTCCACGGTACATCCTTCTCCTTGTGTTTGTCACCTACAACTTCAATCCTTCTTGCACCAAATGGTTTGTCTCTACTTCTCCAACTTGTCTCTAGAGGTTGAGTAATAGTATCTTGAGATATATTCTCATGCTCATCACTTGGAAGGTCAATGAATGGATCATCATCAGGAAGTATCCTCACTATAGCATCTTTCCCACTGGATGTGTCTATGTTCTTAGCATCCTCGTCTTCATATATCTTGGATTCATCAAAGATAACATCACGACTTACATGGATTTTGTTTTCCACTGGATCAAAACATCTATAGCCCTTCACACGATCATCATATCCTAGGAATATACACTTGATAGCTTTTACATCAAGTTTGCGTCTCTCTTCCTTAGGAATGTGTACAAAGGCCTTACATCCAAAGATTCGCAAGTGGTTCACGTTTGGCTTCTTCTTTGTGAATGCTTCCTCAGGTGTTATCTTTGGTATGGCAATGGTAGGACTTCTATTTTGAAGATAGACTGCCGTACTGCATGCTTCTGACCAAAAATCTTTTGGTAGTTTCATCTCAACTAGCATAGATCTGGCACTTTCCACAATTGTACGATTCTTGCGCTCAACTAAACCATTTAGAGCAGGAGTATGAGCTTGCGTAAATTGTCTTTTAATCCCCATTGATCACAAAGATCATTGAAGTCATTAGACTTGTACTTACCTTGACTATCTGATCTTAGGACTTTGATCTTCCTACCTTTCTAATTTTTGACCAATGCTTTGAAGCTCTTGAAATTGTCAAATGCATCCAAAGAAGTAGATCCACGTCTTACGTGACATATCATCAATAAAGGTCATGAAATAGAAGGCTTTACCTCCTAAGGACATGGTCCTCATAGGCCCGCATAAATCTGTGTGGATAAAATCCAAGATGTTCTTTGCTCTTGCAACACCACCTTTATTGAACTTCTCTCGATGCTGCTTCCCATATACACATGATTCGCACATCAATTTCAAGTGGTCTTCTATAGTAGGCAATCCTGTTACCATCTCCAATTTTCTCATCAAGCTGAGGCTTCCTAAGTTCAAGTGACGAAGCCTCTTATGCCACAACTCAGTTTGCGATGGAATGGACGATACGAGTCCATGTTGCCCCTTGATTGTAGCATTCAACCTATACAATTTTGTATTGGGCTCCCTTACTCCATCCGCAATAACTTTGAACTTTTGGTTCACATCCTTCACAAAGCAACGATCATGGGCAAATTCTACTTTCAACTTTTGATCAGTAATGACTCCAACAAAAAGTAGATTTTTCTTCAAACCTGGTACCTAAAGTACCACCCTGATCATCCTGCTTTTGCCATCAGGTAGTTGGATTGAAACGTTGCCTATGCCCTTGATCTTGCACACATTACCATTTGCTTGTGAAACGGACGTTCCATTATCCAACACTTTCAAGCTACTGAACCAATTCTTGTTACCTATCATGTGTCTTGTGGCTCCCGAGTCAATATACCACGCTTGATCATCTTGATTAGATGACAATCAAGATATGAAGATACTAGAGTCTTCAATCTCACTCTCATCGACAAGGTTACCTACTTGCTTTGGTTTCCCCTTGTCTTGTTCCACCAGGAATTTGCAACATTCACTCTTCCAATGGCCCTTTTTACCACAATGGAAGCACTTGCCTTTCTTCTTGGTCTTATGGAAGATCCCTCATCCTCCTGAGTCTTGGCAAAGATGTTTAGACTTCTTCTTGCCCTTGCCCTTGTCTTTTTTTTGGTGTGTCGCAAGTGCCTGATCGTCAGTATTTTGACGTCTAGCTTTCACCATTTCTCGTCATTGCTCTTCCTGCATCAAGATTCCTATGAGCTCGTCAAAGGTTGGAAATCTTTTTCTTGATGCTATTCCGCTCACAAACATCTGATAGGGTTCTGCAATGCCGCACAATGCATTGTGCACCATCTCCACATCACGTATGCACTCACCAATAGAATGCAGTTCATCCCTCAATGTCTTGATTCTGGTCATGTACGCTCTCCTTGTTCCATTCGGGCACTATTCAGCTTTACTTTAGAAACATGATTCTTGACGGATTTGACGTCTCAAACTGCTCGTTTAGCACATCCCATGCCTGTCTGGGTGTAACAACATCACAAATGTGGGTAATGATGTGATCCTTCACTGACAAGTTAATGAAGGTCAAAGCTTTCCTCATCTTTTTGTCGAACACTTTGATATCCACTTCATTTGGCGGCCCTCTCTCATCACCTGCGACGACTTCTCACACGTCTTTCTCCATCAGTATGTTTTTCATTTTGAATTTCCACACTGCCTAGTTGGAAATCCCGTCCAATTTGCTACTTTCACTCAAAATGGACTCTCCCATGTCATTGCAAAACTGCTTGAAACTTCTGCTGTAGGCTAAAAGCAGTATGCTGAGGCCAACTGTGATGTCAAAAGTTGAAAATAATGACCTGCACTTTTTTCCTTACCAGGCCACTCGCCGCTTTTCCACCAAATTGCCTTCCGAAATGCACTCAGTCGTCAACTCTCAATTACGTGCCCAATGGAATGGCGAACACTTTCTCCACTGCAATCACTCTGTTTTGTTGTACCGTACTTGCATGTACAGATTGTGTGCCCTTTGTTTGGAGGTAATAGCCTTTTGTTTGGGTCAAAATGGACAAAGGACCCAAAAATAAGGATTTTTTTTATTTTTGAATTGTTTCTTCACCTTGAAGAAACTTCACACTTCACTTGTCAAGGGACCCAACTCCAATCTCAGTATGAAAATTTTTAAAGAAAATGAAGTGCCCCTTCCACATCTCTGCCCTTCGGGCCCACTTCACTTAAAGCCAACGATGGGTTTCAATCCAGCGGCTCTCCTTGTACACAATCCCCACCGTGGATACACAATCTCCTCAATCTGACGGTTCTGAACACTTTTGTGCACTGATGGAAGCTCTTGCAAACGCTGTCCACTTCAAAACGCTACATGTTTCTCTTGGTTCCTCGTGCGAGCAAGCCCGCGACCTCCTCCATCTCTCTCTCTTCCACGGGTTGTAGTTATGGTTGCTCTCAGAGAATCGAACTAGCACTCTCACGCTTCCACGGCCAGCCACGACCTTCTCAGGTCTGATTCACACTGCTAGGGCGCCCTCCTTTGGAACTTCACAGCTTCCAAAAAGGTTCAACAGGAACACAAATCATGCTACACAATAACACAGACAGAAAACACACTCTCCGCACCAAGCTCACGTAGAAACTGTATTTCTCAAAATGAAATTACACTGTACATATAGTTGTTCACTTAGGCAACCCATGCATGAGCCAGGTTGTCGTTGGCGGGACGCGTGTCCCATCGACTTGCCTCGTGGCGAGGCCAACTGATCCTTATCAACTGATAGGACCCACAGTACAGTAACACAATGATTCTACTTTAATTCTAACTATTTGTCCATGAGTAATTTGACAAAGCACGACTTATAGAATTTCTTGGCAAAATAAGACTGTGGAATGTGGAGGATATTTCTGGAGGATTAGTTAATATCACTAAAATTGTTTTCTGTGGTGAACCACTTGTTGGGCATACTGGAAATTTGGTGACATTTTGCGTTGTTGGATTGTATTGTTGCACCATAATTTCTTGTTTATAAAGTTTCGTCATCCAATATAGGCAAAATGGATCATAATTTATGTTTGTAAAATGGGTGTTCATGATGAGTTCGAAGTACGCATTTATAGAATGGGTGGTTGCATGGTTGGTTTTGAAATTTTCATTTGAGAAGAAATTCGCATGCCACCACAATGCATTAATATCTTGTTTATGCATGGATTCTGTAAATTTGTGAATTATACCATGTTGCAATTCATAAGGTTGGCATTTGAAATTGTCCCAAAAAGAAAATACCGTGAAAATATTTGTATTGTGTGGAAAGCAATGAATAAATGCCGAAGGCACGTTCATGTAGATTAAAGCCAAAGTATGGACTACTGTTTTGGTGGGGATGGCAGCCATGGACATGTTGGTGTCTGTGGCCATATATCTGCACAATAAAATAAAATAGCATTAAAGGTTGTTTAGCATATATAAATTGTTCGTATAGATAAGATAGTATTGATCCACGATTAGGAATATCACATGCCATATATGGCTTTTGCAAACAAGTAGATGTGTATAATTCAAAATTCATACCTAGGTAAAAAAAAAATGTGCGTGCTGCAATTTGCGCTAGACTAATAAATGTTATAAAGCCTTCATTGAAAGGCAACTGGTTTTTGAAGGGAAAAACATCAAGATATGAAAACCAACTCTGTCTATTAGATTGTGAAATTTGGATTGTAACATCCCTTAAAAAAAAATCACTAGCATTATCAAAATACAATGTATACATTTCATAATAGACATCATTTTATCAGTTACTCATGAAAATAGAAACTCAAACACATGATTTATGAGCTCGCTATGTATATATATTTGTCTGTATGTTGTGGCATAGCAACATCTTTTCAAAATAGTTGCCATCAACATCATCAAAACATGCATGTACATTTTTTAAGAAGTGGTATTTTATCATTTCCATAAAAACTGTCTGGTCTCTGATGCAGGAGTCACGAACTTTTATGTAAAGTAGCACGTCAACGTTTTCTAGCAATGGTATATTTGGATTGAACCAATCCTATATTTTTGGGCGACATCCTTTTGGTAATTTCTAGGTCATCCATTTGGCTAGAGTTTGCATAATGACCAGCTAGTCGCATACATGGATCTGTTGAATATTGTGATTGTTGAGAAAAACCCAGCAGACTTTTTCTGTACATTTGAATGTGTCAAAACTACCTAGAATAATAGGCCAATTAAAAAGCTTGTTTGAAATACCGACATGCCTGCTTTCAAGTGACATTTCTATGGTTGGATCTTTTTTTGAGGGAATGTAAATAGCTGGCAACTGAAGTGTGACTCGTTTTGGCAAAATAGCTCGCGCTTGAAATGTAAGAAGTTCTCTCTGGGTAGTTGAATGTTGACTTTGGAGCAATGTCATTTCCTGTTCACATGTATTGCATCGTGTTTGTACTATTTCGAGCGTAGCATCTTTTTTGCCAAGCATACAAACGAACTCCTCTTTTATAGTTGTCAAAGTGCGCTGTGCTTCTTTAGCATTACATTTTAGCAGCTCCAATTTTGTTTGTAACTCTTGGTTTTGGTGCTGAAGTTTAACAATCCACGTTTTAAAGTACAATTTTTTTTTTAGTTGACGCAGTTTTTTTGGAATGGCACTAGAAAACGACATGGGTTGGGAGTGGGGGATGGCACTGATACTAGAATGAATCAATTAAAGAGATAGATTTGTAAGAAGAGGTGTGACCATGAAATTGTTTGTCTGAAATGCGATCAGATCTAGCAGGTACTCAGTTGTCTTCAAGTAAATTGTATTTGAGTTGGATAGCAAATTTCGGCTGTTTTGCATGTGTTCATAAGAAACTGTAACAAAATCTGTGAGAACTACTTGGGCTATACATGATGCCCAGTTTATGGCAAGAGATTCAATGGTTGGATGATAGCCTTGGTAAATACAAACTGCAATACTTGTCCATTGGATTGAAAACTTAGGAGTGTATGTGCACAAAATTCTATCCACTATAAAGAAACATACACCTTAGAATGCAGAGTTTTTAATCTCGGATATGTTGAGACAACTATGAATCGAACCAAATAAAACAACATGAGGCACTATTTTAGCAAGATATCTTTGACCTTCCAGTATGAGATTAACAATATGGTGTATCTCATTATATTGACAGTGGTGGAAATAGATGCTACTAAGAAAAGATGATTGAATTATAGGCACAAATTTCGGGTTCTCAAAAAAAGGTCTGTAATCGTGGTAAGGCAGTAGCAACAAACATGGAAAATCTTTAGAAACGGGTTGGGAAACAATTGCTACGGTCACAAGTTGGTCATCATCATTTACAACGGTTTTAAAAGGTAGGCGTACGTGGGACACAGTCATAGTCTTGATTGCTAAGATTACACCAATGCTAATTCAGCAATACACTGGAAGGCTGCAATACGAATCAAAATTAGTCTGAAGTTATTAATTACTTCTAATTAATAAAACATAACATGTGATTAAAAGGAACATATTGTTTCTAGCATAAAGTACTTCTAATAAATAGAGCATACCATGTATAAGATTGGAATGAACATAAGTTACGAAATTACTTCCAATTGATAAAACATAACATATATAAGATTGAAATGAACATATTGTTTCCAGCATAAATGACGGCTAATACATAAAACATACCATGTATAAGATTGAAATGAATATATTGTTTTCTAGCATAAACAAAATGTGTGCTCAATAATTGTGTACTAAAAAACGAATATTACAAACCACCTCATATGGAAAATGGGTTTCACGTGACAAAGTTTTATTAGTACGATATATACAGTTTACATTTTTCTAGAAGGCCCAACATGTATCTATCGATATTTTTGGTTAATCAGAAGAAAATACCTTTTCCAGAATGGGGATGTGTCTTCAAATTGCTGAACGTAAATATTTGAAACATGATATGTAATTAGAATGGATTCATATTAACAACCAATACAAGCACCTTATTCATATGACCCATTTATATCAAAACGTTATTTACATGACATAGGTATTTGAAGTTCAATACTAAAAGCCTGGGTCATGATAGTATTGGTATTTTAACTACTACTGATACTTCTTCTACACAATCTATTCCAGTGTACCAGTTTGTGGACATACAAAATTGAAATCTATTCCTATATGTGTTCATATGAAACAACGTAACCGTGCTCATCAACTTGAAATCATCCACGAATATTCAACTTTGCCAAGGTTGTTTGAATATAGTGGGAATTTTCAGGTCCTGGAATTGGGAATGCGTCTCCAAGTGCCAATATTTTGTCAATCCATGCATCTTTGATTTTCAGGTTGGTGATGCCCTTGGGTCCAATTACAGTACCAGATAAACAAGGCACTCGTTCCAATGTTGTTGAGCACATACATATGTAACAAAACGGAATGTTATTTCGAAAAGCAAATTTGTCATGCTTATAAGAAATGCAAACATGCTCGACCCAGGGCGCATTGATTACTTTCAAACGAAGGCGACTTGTAACCTATGGAACAACAAAGAATGCAACAATTTTTTCTGTCAAAAATATGTTACAAGTAACTGCATGAGCTACGATGAGAAATGTTAAAAATATGTGTGCAAAACGAATTAGTAGTACATGAAACCAACCTCTACTGGTTTATTTGCAGGGGTTTTTTTTTCGCGGTGCACCAATTCTAACTTGTCCCAAAATTCACCCTTAGGGACCACTGCGAAGATTGTTTTGGTCGTAGCCATGAATATTAGAGGATCCGATTTTATCCACAGCCCTTAAATTGCGAATACTATAGATGACTCTTTGCTCATTTTTGTATGCATCAAGTATCTATTCGAGTAAATGATTTGTATCTAGCCAGAATAAAATTTGTACAAGTCAACAAAACACACACAATTCCATTCGTACATGAATTTTTTTTGAGGTACGATAGTGCTAAAAATCTTGCATCGCAAAATAAATGCAATTATTCGTACTCGGATGTACCTCGCCTTCATCAACTTTTTCAAATCCGTCACAAACTATGATGGAATGTCGATGGAGTTGCATACCAACAATGGCAATAATAGTGACGGCAATTGTTGCCACCAAGCACGAGTTATGGATGTGTGGATCTTCAACCAACAGTTCCACACAATCTGTCCTAAAATTTGCGAGGGAAATTTCAGGATAAAAACTGGTTTTAATATTCAGAGATGCAATTTTCTCAACTGTTGTATTAGGCCGGTAGGCACATACAAAATTTGATGCGCCACAATCATGTTTAGGATTTTTTTTTTATATGAAAGTTTGTTAATCGAATACAATCATTAATTGTCAATTGAAGAAAAGGTGTGTAATGTACCTGGGGAATTGACAATGTGATTGTATGATTACCATGATTGTTAGTCAAATCGAATTTTAACACTTTTGGATATGGCAAATCCTGTGAAAAGTTGCCATATTTTGATAGAATTTGGCCTTAGGAATGAGTCGTTAAAGAAAGATTATGTAACTCACAGTTTATCTTTCTTGCATAGTGGCTCTATGGTTTATCTTAAAGGCGATGAGTCTGATCTACCTTTTGTAACTGCTCATGAGGCTAATCAATGTTTATTGGATTCTGAGTATCACTCGTATTTATGTTATTTGAAAAATGAATCCTACATAGATGCTTTTGTTACTCATGATTCCAATGTTGATGTATCATCTTTCTCTAAAGCATCATCTTTTTTTATGTTAATTTAGAATCAACGCCTAATGGCAAAATCTTTAAAAGACTTAGGGAAGAATATAGTGATATATTCCTTGAGTAGTTTCTTGAGGGTCTTCCCCCCTCTCGGGGAGTAGACCATCAGATAGATCTCCTTCCTAACAGCTCTCTTGTATTGCTTTTTTACAGGATGAGCCCAAAGGAAGAAGGTGAGGTTGCTAGGCAACTTGAGGAGTTGTTACGTAAGGGCCACATTAGACCCAGTTAAGTTCCCTTGGGGATCTCCTGTTTTGTTAAACGACAAGAAAGACTATGGTATTCATCTTTGTTTCGATTACAAAAAATTATAAAAATGACTATTAAGAATTGTTATCTCTTACCTCGGATAGATGACTTCATGGACCGATTGAATGGTGCTAAATATTTCACCAAATTGGACTTAGGTTGGGGTACCATCAAATTAGAATCCATGAGGGGGATGTTTCCAAAATTTGTTTTCGTTCTAGGTATGGCCTGTAAAGATAATTAATAATCATATGAGGGCCCAGACCTATAATTGGACATAGGGGCACTTGCATGGTGTCTGACTACTATAATGCAAGGATAGGAGGTCAATCGCTTAATATAGGCTGCATGGGGATCCTAAGGGGAATATCCTCTCTTTGGAGAGAGAATACTTACTATGGAAACTCGCCCATCTCCCTATTGGAATTTTATATTCTTGAGCCAGGTTTCCTCTCCTCTCTTGCATTCATTCACCATGGCATGGGGGTGAAGTGGTTAGGGTATTGACTAGCCATTTCCTATTGGTTGGGTGGTTTTGCTCCACAGGTGTCCTTTTGGTTGTTATGCAATAGGATCTAGTCCGATCTTCATAAGGCGATTCTTACAGTTCTATACCGATATCATTGTAATATCTTTTGGCCTTGTTTGTAGCTCATCTTGGAGAGTAATGAAATTGGTGGTAGATTGTTAAATCAATTGGTTGTCACTAGTAATCTATTCCTTCGTCAAATTTTTCACCCTAGTCAATAATAAACATGTGTGAAATACAATGTCTTAAATATTTACTCTTGTATAATGAACAACCATCAAAAGAGAGACCTTCATTGATTTAATATCCTAATTGATTTTCACAAGAAAGAAATTATCTCCAATACTTAGCATGACCTATATCACATAGAAGTGATGTTGTCATACTATTGATGAATTGGTTGATGAAACATATTTTGGTACTCCAATCTCATGCCTTTTCCAATGGGTTAATGATATAGTGAGCACACAACTCCTCAAAAGATGTTAGCATGAAGTTCATGCATTATGTAAACAAGTACTTGAGTTACTTCGAACAAGCCTCATGGAACATAAAATATTTTTCACCTGACAATACAAGTAGTCAACTTGTTATATTCCATAGATCATGAAATGATGTAGAGTAAGTTTTGACTTCTCAAACAAAAAACAATTATTGCCTGTTGACAACAAAAATGAATGTAATAAACATGTTTGAAGGACAAAAAGTTTATGGGTGGAGAAGCTTATATATATTTCATTTATTTGCATATTAGCTTTGTTCACATATGTTGAGCTATATTGACAACACTATGTTGTTTGGGCTTATTTTAAATTGTTGTGAAAAAGTATAACATAAGACATAATTGCATTGTTGTTTGGCATTTGGATCGCAAAAAATCCTCTATCTTCAAATTATTATGGTTTTCTATTTATTCTATTTTGTTCTAGAGTACATCCTTAAATGGAAAGTTTTTTATGTTGCAAATACTTAAAGTAACCCCTAGTATTAAGCATATGTTTTTCTATCAAAGATTTGTTTTTCAAATTCAAGGTTTCATATCACCTCTAGGTTCTTCTTCAACTTACGGAACATGAAATTTTTTTGTGTTTTCTCATCGATAATGACCCATGCCACCACCACATACCTACCATCTAAGCTACATCTGCATGTTGTCATACAATGTAGGAAAGTGTATATAGTTGATTCTCTTATTAGTACCATAGTTTACTAGATATTACATTCGAAAGGTACATAATCTATAATAATAATGAAATGAAGCATAGGTACTATACAAACTAGTCAAAATCCAATTCTTTTATAATCAAACAATGAGAAATAGTAGCTCGCTCTTTTGAAAAAGTTAAAATATTAGTGATGGGACAATTAACCAAATATTTCCAGCAATAGCTTGATATTGCCAAATAATTTTTGTGGAAGTGTGGAGAAGCAATCAAATCTTTTATCTCATTTTTTGTTTGAAAAACATCTTCATTGGTGCTTTGAATGGACCTTTTCAAGACGTACAACTATGCTGCAAGACATTGACTATTGGGATCAAACAAACGATCAATAAAAAATTCGTGGCTTTTCCAACCCATCAATTTGTCACAAGGCCAATTCAAATTTTGCATCAACAACTACTATCATTCCAAATTTCAAGGTCATGGAATTTTGTTGTTTTAGACCATTTAAGGATCGATATCAACATATCTTACATTTGTCATGAACATTGAGTCGTGAAAAGTGATCACAAACATTTTGTAGAAGAGCTCGGAATACTTTAATCAAATTTGGTAGAAAACACTTTGTGTCATCACATGCTCATGAAATAACCTTGCATATTAGATTTAAGATCTATAAAACTCACATCTTTTTATTTAGAAAAGAGTATTTTTCGTCGAACTTCAAGCTCGGTCCACCCCACCACTTATATTGTCCTAAATATTTGAGTTAAAAAATGTTAAATGGACTTGTCAAGTGCCCTTGACTTTTCAAGTAGAATTCTAATGCTTGTAAACTACTAAACAACCAAAATTCATTGCACAATGAATTTTTTATGATTGTTTAGAAAAAAAATGAAAACTATTGGTATGTAAGCACAATTTGCTACGAAGACTTAGCAAGAGATTTAGTAAATGATAGATATAGTAACCACGGTTTTTTGGCAAGACTTGGCAAGATCCCTAGATAAATGGACTAGGCAACTAGGTGGTCTAGTCACCATGTTTGATTGAAGTAATAGACACTTAAGATGGTTGTGCATAATTGTAAGGGTGTGCGGTGTAATTCTATGTTGATTTGCAGAGATTTGTATTTTTAATAAATGTATATGCTATTTATAGATGAATTTAGCAAAAAATCATTGATTTTTGGGGGAGGAGTGCTAGCTATATAACATTGATGGAGATTGCTAAAGTGGTGGAAATTGATTAGGCCACATGCAAAAATATAGATAACAATATTAGTAATGTTGATACCCTTGACTACAACTCTCATCCTGTGGAGTACAAAGAGCTCGAGAATGAGACTTTCTCTCTATTTTTTTAACCTGAATGAGTGTATCAGCCTTAGAAAAGGCAACAAGAAACACATCAACTATCTTGTACATGCACTTCAAAAATTATTTATATTGGAAAAATTTTATATAAGTCAGTAGTAAGTCCATTCCACAAAAAAAAAAAAAAAAAGATCCATTCTATTACAACCAGGACTTTTCTTTCAAATATTTTCAATCCGAGTGACAATAACTATCATTCCTTTGAACTCCATGTGCAAAAGAGATATTTTGGGTTTAAGAAATTGAACTCAATCATCTTGGAATTTACTAGAATTCCAAGCCTTATTTACAAGTAGTAATTCACATGATGATAATAATCCTTCAGAAATGTAACTTCAAACTAGAAGGAATCATATAAAGTCAAGTTAATGTCTAGTATTCAAGAAATTACTAAGAAGTAAAGGTTTAAAAAAGTGAGAAATAGCTTTTAGGATTTTTGATTTTGTAAATGGTGAGATACCCACTTGGAATCCGGATTTAACCTCAGAATTTTACAAAATACCCTATAAAATTTGATCAGTGTTTTAGATCAACATCAAATACTTATCGAAGCCTACCATTGTCAATTAGATCCTTACAGTCCTAGAACCTCCCCTTTGGAATTATGATGTCCCATACCACCGCAGAAGAATTAACATGGTTCAACATCACGTTACCAACCCTTCCAAGTTAGTGATAAGCTTCAAATCCCTACTGATCCAAGATCATTAACTCTAGGGATAAGCTTATGTCAACTAACAGTTTCAATGTGATCCATGTATTCAAACTCGACTTCTATCATTACAATTTCCATCCAAAATTGTGGATAAACTCAATGGCTATTAAGAAATCAGTTATGAATTCAACCTGATGAATTCTATCCAAGGAATATCCAGTATTAAGCAATTATTCCTAGGGATTTCCAAAATCCTAATTGGAAATACATTTCCAGAGCACAAATACTACTCCTGATGTCCACTCTACCTCCCCCTTAGGATTTTTTGTCCCTCTGAAAATCTCATTCTGCCAGGGCATAAGTAAGATTTTGAGACATATAATAAATGTAAAGTGAATTACTGCACTTCCATACACAAAAATCATTGACATAGTTGCTAAATAAGCCACATGATTAACTCATGAAACGAATTGTTGGGTGGATTTTCCGTCGAGGGATTGGTCCAGCCAGAAGTTTCCCAGCGGGGGAAGGGCCCACACTGCCCTTACGTGAGTGATCAGGGTAACGCCGTTTCCAATCCCAAGGGCCATCCTAATCACCCCGTACTCTCGGATCAATGAGAGTTTTCCAAGCCCTCAGAGGTTTGACCGCTTGGGAGATGAACTGATTATCGAGCTAGGATAATGTTTTTGTCACTTTTACCCTTTCAGATTTTGGTTTGGTAATAGATGTGGTACGCTAACTCTCTTCTATCCTTGGTGTACTCAAGTCAAGTTTGTGGATTTAAATACCCATACAAGATCTATGCGATAATAGATGTGTATTCAAAATTGACGTACTTCTCTAACTACTTCAATGGCTAAATCTCCAATGCGAACACTCTCATGCTCTGTATTGAGAGTAACGAATCTTATGGTCATCCATCCTTCAATGCGTAGAATTGGGCAATATCCAAGAGGTGCAGCCATTCATGATATCGACGTAGGATTTTGGTAATCTGGTAATCCAAGGTAGAATCTAACTGAATCTTAGTGAATCTGGACTAGAAATCGTTCAAAGATCTCAAAGAGATTTCTAGCCAAGAGTCTCATGAGATTCAACTTAGATCCAACCTGAACGACTTAAATGGTTCTCACCTCTAGGCTGAGACTATCAACAGGATCTTTAGATAGTCCATCACTTGAAATATTCACGACTAGTTCAGGGTGTTGGTACAACGCTCTTTGATTTCTATACCTGGGTCTATCTTCTGGGTTTATGTTCATGCTATTAACAGTCCCAGACAACTCGAGATATTGTTCAGATGGATCAATGTAAGGGGTACTTGGGGGTGTTTGCGATACTTCAGAGTAATGAGTAGATGTGGTGTTAGTTAATCTCCATGATCCGTCTGGCCTTGATTAGTATACTTCTAAATAGCTGTGATTCTCGTGATGTTGTATTCGGAATAAGATATCCCATGGTTGTAGGTTGTGGTGGAATCCCGGTGTGTAGAAATGGTATCTTGGAATTCCTCGTCTAACTAGTTGGCACACGTCACCCAGTAGGGGTAGCTAGGTCCGTCATATGAACCCTAAGGTTGCTCGAGGGATCCCGTCTAGTAGTGCAACTTGGACTGCTAGGAAAAACCAATGATGATCCAATCGTAGTTACAAAGTGGCCTACATTTGAGCTCCATTAGTATTGATTTCTAAAGCAAGGTCACGTCCCAAAGTAGTGTCTAAAGCTATAATGGTGGCTGATCCCCAACTCAAGATTCGTATTACTAGACAAAATCTGCTTGGATTACCGAACTATGCCATGGCACTCTATCAGGGATGATAGACATGAGAATCATCCTGGAAGAGGTGGAATAGTTTTGGGTACTTGTATCAAGTGAGTCCTAGTAATGATCTTGCAATCTTGGAATTTTGGTCTGACTTATGATATGCGAGTTCAACCTTTCTTAAATATTCCTTCTGCATTAAAGTCGTTATTAACATCTTCAAAGTGACCTTGAAGAATATTCCATATTCTAGGATATCCTATCCTTTCATTCTCATAGAATTGTTGATCATTTAGTATATCAGATTGTTGTTCACCATCTGTCGGAGACGTTCTAGCGATTTTGATGATTTTCAGGTAGTTGTCGTTGTCTATCTCAGGTAGTACTGAGTGGTTCAACTTGCGCGTTCTTTTCTTGACTCTAGGTGATATGGCTTCTGGATCGTGCTAGACAATAAACGATATTTCTACCTTGACTGGGAATGGACTTCCAGGCATATGACAATTCATCCACAGTGATGTACCTTCTTGCTTGAGGTTGAGATAATATTCATCCTTCAGTCGGTGATTTCTTGATATGGCTGTCAAGTCTAGAATTTTTTCTCTTTCAAAACTAGTCCTAGTTAATGGTGTGTATCCCAGGATCCCTTTCTAAGTGAATACTAATATTGCTTTTTCTTTTGTTGCAGTGTGGATCAACTTTCTTATATGAGTAATTTCTTTTTATTCCTCGCATTTAAACAATACATTCCACAATACTCCCCGTTTGCGTTGTAATGTCTTGCCGAGCCATCCTTATTCATATCCTTGTTCAACCTTCATTGTGCTAACCAGGATATCTTGTTTGGTATTTTTTTTTTTGATCTCACAGTGCAATCGACACAATCTTGTCGATTGTAATTTTGTACATGGCTTGAGTCATAGCCTACATCACATTACTGCATGGGAGAACTAATATAAAAGATTTTGATAATTGTTCTTAGGGTAGGCCCCAAAAAGTGAGAGTTTTAGTAATGTTTTCATACACATGTGATTCCGAATACATCTTTCTCACTTGTTTTGGCCTTATGAGTAATGTGTACTAGGCCCAATACATCGTGGTCAGAATAACAAGTTTGGTATGATTTCCAATTCACTCCATATAAATCTCATCACGGATGAATCTTTGTACTGTTAATGGCAAATTTGGTATATGATTTAAGCAGTATTCAAGCCACTAACATTGAACTTTTTGGATATTTGTGGTATTGTAGTTTTCTACCGTCCTTTCTGATGGGGCAAGGGAGATTAGATAACGCGAGCAAGAAGAGAGCAGAAATATTTGCGGAATAGCTCTCCCATTATAATGGGCTGCTAGATGCAAAAATATAATCACAGCTAAAACGTTTTGTCGCCCAACATGATCTTATGAATCAGTTCATACTCACAAAAACAAAATGAGTACAGTCCACCGAAGATATCAGAAATGGTTTGTGTGTGGTATTACTGAAAAAGGGATTTAGTCAGAAGTTTAGTTCTGAAATAAATCTAAAGAGTAGTATGATAACGAAAGTTCCTCAGGTATCAAAGACAGTCATCGTCTGATCAAAAACTAAGGAGTCGTATACGTCTGTATTCTGATCAGAGTGAGTGAACAAATGTTATCAAACAACAATGAAGTGCATTCAAATCACAACAAGCATTCATCTATGTTATACACAGATAGAAAAGCATGTTGCTGCTATATTCAACTGAAGCACAACAAAATAGTAGTTACAACCAGAATGACGACGTAACTGGGAGGCTCAAAATCATTCATCTCATGGACGGAGCATCACATAGAGTGTGCCTAGATGATCCATATATAGATTTCATCCATGTATTGACTACAATAAATGTTTGTCACCTAATTAGGTAAGCTGTTGTACTTGGAAGTATTTGGCCTTTGTGACAACTATACATTGTATATACAGTCAACGAATCAAGGAATGTTGACGCGGAGAGGACGTTGCAAATCTCTCACTTCACATTTTACGTGAAGTGGCTTTCTCTCACTTCTAGGAAGTGCCTGGAACGTTCCTTGTTGAAAATAGATGGCCTTTAGGATTTTTCTCTCTCTTCGAGATTTTGCGAAAAAGTCAATACTGTCTTTAAAAATGTGAAGGTGTCTTTAAAAATGCGATGGTGCCCTTAAAAATGCAACATTGTCTTTAAAAATGCGAAGGTGTCTTTAAAACATTTTAACTTTTGAACTGCACATAAGTTAACTTCTTCAAAATAGTTGAAAGGAAGAAGCCGAAGGTAAGTGTGGCATTTTTCAGGAAAGTGCGAAGAAACCGACACTGTTGAAAAATAGTTAAACTGTCGAACTATGCTGAAGTGTCACATTTTGGGGAAATGCAAAAAAATTGACACTGTCGCATTTCGGAGAAATGCGAAAAAGCCGACATTGTTAAAAACATAGTTCAATTCTGTAGACTGTTGAGAAAGTAATGTATCTTTGCATACTTGTTCTAAATGCTAGTTCTTGAAAGTCCTTGAAGATGGCCAAGTCTTCAAGGATCTTCAAATAATTGAACTTAACATTTGAACATGAAAATATGATAGGATTGATTACCCTTTGCTGGAGATCAATCGGAAGCACGTTGTAGACGTTCTTCAAATAGTTTGGTTGTCTAAGTTGTGATTCCTATAGGTATCAGATGAGCAGACGTAGAACCAAAGTTGGTTTCACCTGACCCTAGATCAACGATCAATAAACGTGCAGAAAGAGTATTGAAAGATCACTTTCCCTGATAAACCTTTCTCCTAAATGAAATGATACTAGATTTTTATGTGCTTGGATTTACCATGAAATCTGGGATTCAGTGACAATGAAATACAGCTCAATTGGAGTAATTTCTTGAATCATTTGTGAGCATTTAATGTATGAAAAGTATAGGCCATGTGTGAGTTGCATCCACTTTGAAATTTTGTAGCAAACTCATCTTTAATCCATTTAGCCCAAGTAGACATTTGTTGGAAAGAGCATCAAGCCCCCAAGGGTTATTGATGCATCTTGTTGATGTATGGATCCAATTTTTGAGGGTAGCTAGGTGTGTCCACCCTTCTTCCTTGAAGATGTCTTCTTCTTCATATCCATCGGGCACCGTGGCATCGAACTGCTTCGGTGATTTAACTGCATGAACGATCCCTGGTGCTTGATTTGCTTGATCTTGTTGATTTGTCTGAAAAGATGAATAAAAAACAGTGTTATCATATGCTTATGGCTTAAAGGGCAGCTTCAGTAACGTGCAACTTGTGGGTAGCCCCCTGGTAGATAATGTAGAATTTGGACTTCTCCTCAGTCCATGTGCTAAAGGCGCAAGTTATAAATTGAATGTTTATTTTACTAAAAAAGACGCGCTAGTGGATCCCCATTGTCGTGAGCAGAGGCTCAGCAAGGTTCATCCATTGAGCCACCGTGCTTGTACTAGGAAGTATCATGATGTCCGTTTGGATTGGAACATCATGATGAAGGACATAACACAGAGACTGAGTAGCATCGGTAGAAGACATAATGAGAGTAGGCAAATTCTGAGAAGTAATAGCGCAAGAGTGTATCAAAAGGCTGGAAAAAAGTTTTGAAAAGTTTTAGTCGCTGGAAAATTTGACAAAAGCTTCGGTAGCACAAGTGAGAAATGAAATCGAATTCAGCCCTTTTAGAGTCCATTAGACAAAGTACTAGTTTGGTTGTTTAGTTTTGGACAAAAACTTAAAAGCATGCTCAGTACTATGAAAATACCTTTCCGGAATCTCAGCGAGGTTTCTAAACATCTGAAGGGGTTCGACGAAGGTTTTGAAGATCTGGTGAAAGTTTATCATTCGCCTAAGAACATCCTTTGCCTAGGTACTGTAGATAAGAAAATTTTCAGGATATAAACCTATGTCCAACCTAATTTTGGCATGTTGAATCCATCTGTCAGGTCGGTGAAGGTTAATAAAGACTGTAAGGTGCTTGACGAAGCTTCCCAAAATGATAAACTGTTGAACATTCACTGACTTCAAAACATGTAGTAACTTTGCTAGAGAACTTTCACCCAACTCAGTGTGAGTAACTTTAATAGAGAACTTTCACCCAACTCAGTGTGAGTAAATATGAGGTGGATGTATGATTTGGCAACTCAGCGAAGGTTTCTAAAACTGTTTGTACAAGAAATGACTCAAAAAGTGATTTTGTAAGTCATTTTTTCATAAAAAATTGATTTTTGAAATTATTTTCCTTTAACTTTTTTCTGATCTAACGACTTTTTTTTACTTTTGCTCATCATTATTGTGCTCTCTTTTTTTTCTCTTTATTTTTCCAAAAAAAGAAAATCAACCAAGTAGTGAGAAACAAAAAAATCATAAAACCAAAAACAGAATTGACCAGATGTCGGATTATGCTGGTTGAAAACTTGCATAGTCGGTTGCCATTTATTGGAGTATCAAAACATCTAAGTGTTCTAAAATGACTGCTCCATAGTTCAATATTTCTTTCACTTTGTACGGTCCTTCACCTGTAAACTTCAACTTGCCTTTGAGTTTTGTCTTATACATTATTGTTATTTCTCCTTCCTTTAGATCTTTTTTGTGTAATCGCCGATCGTGCCATGCCTTGCGACGAGCTTTCTCTGCTGCTAGTGCATGAACTGCCATCAATCTGGTTTTACAAAGTTTTTGTAAAGCGTCAAGACACATTTGTAAGAATTTTGAAGCCAAGTTTTGTCTTGGAATTAAGATTCATCGTGATCGTGAGAAAGGGCTTCTTCACATAAGTCAGGGAAGGTACGTTAGGAAAATGCTTAACACTTTCAATATGGCAGATTGTAAGCCATCTCACATTCCTATGGAGACTAATCTAAAGCTTTTTGAAGAAGAAAGCAATGATCAGCATGATAAGTATGCTAACATTCCTTATAGGCAGATCATTGGTAGTCTCATGTACCTTATGGCTTGCACCAGACCAGATATATGCTACTCTGTCATAACATTAAGTCAGTTTAATAATAGTTTTTCTGAAAAGCATTGGATTTTAGCCAAAAGAGTGCTTCGATACTTAAAGTCTACCCAAGACTTTGGGATATTATATTCAAAGGGCAATCAAAGCATTCTAACCATGTTTGTGGATGCTAGTTTTGGCATGAATAAAGATTATCGATCCACAACAGGTTGTTGCTATCTTCTAAACGGAGGAACAATTGCTTGGACCAGCAAATGTCAATCCTGCATAGCCGTTTCATCAGCCGAGGCCGAATACATGAGCTTATCTTTTGGTTGCAGTTAAGTGATTGACATCGTAGAGTTGTTAAGATGATGTCAAGTTGTTACTGAATTCCGAGTTGTTGAGAGGATGAGCTGCTGATGATAGAGTGAGTGTGGTGAGAAGTGGACCGGGTCTGAAATACTGTCAAACTGCAGAGAGAGGAGTTTACACACCTGAAATGCTACTAAATCGGGATCAAAACTGAGTATGAGGGAGGCTATGATGCTAAGAGCATTGGTATGAGTGTGAGTTTTTGATATTTTGATAATGCTAGGATGAATGTCGATTGCTATGAAGGATGAGTGTTCCAATGATCCATGGTTGAAACTCCTTGGAGAATTTCCATTCTATAGTATGAGGGACGGTTGGAGTTATGCTAGTCATTGCTAAATTGATACTGTGAATATTGATATGGAGAGTCATTGTCACGTAGATTGAATGATGTTGTCTCGATTTAGAGACTGTTCTCACGTTGTTGAGGTTGTCATGCCCACTACACAATGTTACACTGAGAGCTATGGGTATAGATTGAACGTCGCTCTCTAGATTTCTTAGACAATGGTCTGTAGTCATACCTTTTGCGATGAATCCGTTTGAGGTAGATACGTTCAGAATTCCATGCTATTTGATAATGCACGGGAAAAATGGAGAGAGCGCAAAACCTGCCTATCTGAATCCGTCGTAGTCTGAGCAATCTACCTATAGTAAAAGGTGGCCAGCTGATAATAACCCACGATCATAGCCAAAACGTGGCCGGAGTAGCCGTGAATCCATGGAGAAAGGTATGCATGTGAAGTGAAGCAGCCGTGACAGAAGTATGAAAGTAGTCATTGCCAAGAGCTGAGGGCCAAAATTCATAGAAACATTGTGCGCTGACCATCCACAATTTTCATAGCCTTGTTCCAAGCACTTGTCTCCTTAACGTAGACAATCCATCACTGATCTAGAAGCCATCCCCATGAAGAGAGTTTTACACTGTCATGTGCCAAATCCAAAACTAATAGCAATCACAATAGAAGTAAAGTTAATAGCAAGAAGATAACAAGACATTCATGATAGCATATCAATAGAAAGCTAGAAACAATGAGATCTCAATGGAATCACATTAACAATGAAAGAAAGAGTACAATCAATGGAAATGGAGCATTGATTCATGTGGATAAAGCACATGAGACCTAGCAATGGATATCCCTATGGCTCACATTCACAAGGAAGCTAGAAGCTCTCAATTGCAAATGAGCCAAAAGATTCACAAAATGATGTCTCTTGCCTGGTTATAAACAATGCTCTTACTTAACTTAACTATCTTGAGGGATAGTTAGCTCTTGTTAAGTATTATTAGACTACATTGGGCCCTTGTTGGCCTATTATCCTTATTAATTATTTTGGAGGGCCTAAAGAGGGAACCACCTTATTATTAAGGCTAATAGCTCCTTTTGGGCCTACAAAGCTTACAATGGATATTATATTGCCTTGAAAAGCACTGATGTACTAAAAGTACATGACACTCCCCCTACTTAAACATTTTTGTCCTCAAAAATGAAGACGCTTGTTTGATCAACTTGATCACCTTGGTTAAGTAGTCATGATGGAGGATGTGTCATTGTAGAAAAATTACTGCTTCATTACAGATCCAAAGTTGTCAAATTGAATCCATTTTGCTAGCCTCAGACTGTAATCCTTGTTCCCATGAAGGAGAAAAGATGGCCGAAGAAGAGATGGATGAAACACCATATTGTTTTTTGACATTCAAATTGCAATATCCTCGTTTGTCTGCTTCTTCGATATCGTAATAAATTGGATGATCTATCCAATTATTTTAGGATCATATTTTAGCATTGCATCTGGCTGTGCTAGTCTTATGATTTTGTCATGTTGTTGGGTAGTCACCTTGTTGTTCAATCCAAATGCTTCAATGATAACCATAAGCCTTGCATCTGAATTGTGAAGATTTATTGGCATGATCAATTTCCAATATAGGAACCAATACATTTTGATTGATCATTTCTGGAAATGACAAATGATATTCTGAATGGACATTCATTTCCAAGAATATCGAGTGAATGAGATGCTTGCAAAGAGTGATGATATCTCTTTCAATCAAAGTCTCTACGAAAAATCTTTCGTAGATTACATCATCATGTTAAGAAATATTGATAACTCCAATATTTTGAACCACAAACTGGAAACTTTCATATAATGGATCTTTGATTATTTGTCTCATCTCATATCCAGGACAATTTCCAGCTTGTATATTACCAGTTTCATCGCATTCCCTTGTGCACTCTACACTGAATGTGAAACATTCATATAGATCAGTTTTATTCTTGTCTGTTAATTCCATTTCACAAGAAGTCTTAGACAAGTCTTCTGGTTGAACGTGATGCAACGATTTGTTGTGATCTCAAGGAAGATGAGGTCCTTGAGTGATTTGTCTCATTGACAACTTCATTGTCTGAATTGGCCTTTATATTGCTCAATTGAAGATCAATACTGAAAACAAAAAAATTGTCCTCATAATCCTCTGCATCGTGTTCGTTGTCCTCTACTGATTTTCGGTGTCCTTGCATTGACATTGTGCTTGCATTTGGAATTGTCTTGTTCGGTTCAAATTGGGAATTACATTTATGTTGCTGATCCTATGCACATTCCATGTTGATTGGCCCTTTCCTATGAATTCAATGGGGAATCAAGAGCTGTTGATGAAGTTGGTTGATTTAATTGTTGAACAAGCTTTCCCATTGTTGATAGTTGTTCTTCTTTATCATGTTGCACTCGTTGTTCCAAATCATTTTCAAGTCCGATCGGATATTCAATATGACTCGACAATACCTGTTTTCCATTGTCCATGTCAATTCTCCAGACATCTTGAGAAGGTGTTACATTTTGTGATGGAGATTGTAGTTGGAACGAAGTAGATGGCTCATTACATCTTTGATCAGCTGTCGCTATTTTGTCTTGTCTTGTCCACCACATAGGCTAGCAAACAATCTTGTGTGGTCTGCAGTCTACTTAGTATGTTTTCTTGTTGGTTCGGAACCTGCAGTTCTTGTCATGATTGACATGAATTCAACTCCTCAATGTCACTGTCACTGCTATAAGCAACACCACTTGGATTATGTTGACTGATCTGGTAAACTTGTTGACCATCATAGTCATCAAAATGTTTTTTGTTATGTTCCAAATAGTCTCCATATGGCACTTATTCGCACTGATTGGATTGACCGCAATGATTGGAGATGATATGATCGGAAATACACAATTAAAATACAAGGAAATTTGAGTGAGGGTAAAAAGGGGTCTTGAGAAAAAATTGAAAAGTAATAATTACAAAATTTCAGTAACTTAGTAGTGTCAGGCTCATCGTTCTGATCACTTTTTGTTTTTACTTCACTGAATTCTGTGTCACACTAGGAAGTTACATAAGTTTAAAGAATAATGAGGAAAACGAATTATATACAACTTAGAAAAAGAAGGGGTTTAAAGAGAAATCAAAATTCCATTTTATAAATTTTTGGAATCCATGAAATGTTTTGGTGCTCGTGAAAGATTGTGGGAATCGTAATTTTTTTTTTGAAAAATGCCAGCAAATATTTTATTACCGAGCACAATGGTAATGCTTGGGGTGCAATATTTTGCAGAGAATATTTTGTGAAATATTCTATAGGAGACGAAAGAGGAAGGCTACGGAAGAGGGAGAGGGAACAGAGGAATTCGCGTGGGAGAGGAAGGCTACGGAAGAGGGAGAGGGAATTCGCGTGGGAATTGGGGGGGGGGGGGAGAGAGAGGGAATTTGCGAGGAGGGAGACAAGAAGTTAATAAGAAGTCGTGGGTAGCAGGAGCAGAGAAATCGCAAGGAATCGCCCGTCGAGAAGAGAATTCGTGAGCGGGGGTGGATTTGTGCACAGAATTCGCTGGAAGAATTCGTGGACTTGTGTAGAATTCAATTGGATTCGCAGGTGCAGGACTCGTGGAGAAATCCCTTGGAGAATTCGTGAAGAACTCGTAGCTGAAATCTTATGAATTTGCAGAGGTAGGGGTGGATTCGTGTAGAATCGTGGATGGAATTCTGACCACCTTAACCCATCTCCACTAAATTGATCATAACTCCCTCAATATCGATCCAAATCACACAAACTCAGTACCTTTGAAAAGTTAACAACAAGCTCTATCAGCTATTGGAGGTGATTTGATAGGTAGAATTAATTACAGAGCAGGTCTGAAAATTTTGAAGAAAGAAAAACTAGCAAAACTAGAGCTAAGAATCAAGAATTGTCATAACTCCTCGGATACTTATCCAAATGACCTGCCATCTGGATCAGATCCAAGTAAACAATGCTCTAAGATCCTATGGAAAGAAACTTGAGGTTAAAACTCAAATCAAATCTGAAAAATGCAAACAAAGTGAAAGAAAAATTCTAATCACCTTTTTTAGCAGCTTTTGGTAAAAGTGCAATAACTTTTGCATCTCTTATCCAAATGCCTTGCAAATTGGTGCAAATCAAAGCTAAAACAAAGCTCTACAAAGTTGTTGAACCAAATTAGAAATGGAAAACGAAATTGAATGTCGAAAATTGGTTTGAGCAGACCTGCAAATTTCAAACTTAAAATTAGCAAAAAGAAAACTACAAATGCAATAAACTTATCAAATCTAATGAAATTCACATAGAATCATCATGAATCATGGATCTATGATGTCATGTGCCAAATCCAAAACTAATAGCAATTACAAAAAGTGTCTCTAATGCAATATAGGCAGCTCTCATGAAGTGTTGATTCTTGTTAGGTTCGTACCATCATAAAGTCCGAGTATAGCTATAGTGTCGGTCCATGACGTCTTATTTACTCAAACAAACAATTCATAGGTTCAATTCCATCTATCAATCTATGCATACTAAGATTTTCAATTACTACAATTCTAACCACAGTTTTACCTATCGCTACGCATATTTTGAATTACATCCATCAACCTACATATAATATACTTAGAATCAAATTATCAGTTCAGACAACTCAAAGCATAGGTTTCATGTGGTTGTGTGACGAGTTTCCTATAACTAAGTTGATGCGGTTGAATCAAGTTCTTGTTTGAGCCTGACTGTACTCTGTTGGGATGGCTAACGTTGAACTAATCAAGTTATTATTCCGGTGAGGAGAATGATGTTTGTCATATCAATTGAATTGCATCCTATGTTATCGATAAACTACCTGCTACTAGTTTTACCAATGTATCTACTTTGAAAATTGGACTCTAAGATCTAAATTCTGAAATACGATATAGAGTCGATAATACTGTTGGATTTATTTTCTCAACTGTCCTAAATCCTATATTAATCTGCCTCCATTCATGTTGCTATTATTTTACTCATGTTGTCCCACAGTATGCACATTTGAATTGTTTGTCACTACAGTTTGCAATTTTACTTAGGAATTTTCATGGGCAAAAAAAAATCCGACATCGTCGCGGAAAAACCCGACACTGTTGCCTTTTCACCTTTGGGCCATCCTGAGCAACTAAGTGTTTTGCGACACTTCCAGAAAAGCGACAATTACACAGTCTGCATTTTTACATGCAATTTATGATAGGCGACAAATGCAAAAAAAATGTGACACTGCATTTTTACACGCAATTTATGACAGACAAAAAATGTGACACTGTCCTACAAATGCCGAAGGTGCCCTACAAATGTCGACGGTGCCCTACAAATGCCGAAGGTGCCCTACAAATGCCAAATGTGCCCTTATAGAAAGGCGAAGGTACTTACAAATGATTTTCTAAAGCATTGGACAGAGTGTCACAATCTTCGCATCTTCACTAGTGTCAATTTTAGCCAAGCCCGACGTTGTGGCCTCCTCACGCTCGTTCTATGCACTGTGCAATCAGATTTGACAACAACAACAACCTCCCATGATCTCCCACAGACAACACAACCACTTTTGTACCTTCTTCATCTGCAAACCCGTAAAATTTATGTATATAGTGAATACCATCTTAGAAGCTTTCACGCATTGATTCTTTCTTTTAGACCAATTGCCAGTAATAGGTTCATGACCTTCACAAATTGTGATTAACTTTGTGAAGCATGTAGTTACGTCCGCTATTGTCTTGTGCTCACCTACATTATTGACTTGTATTTTTCGTTATACTTAATCTGATTACAGCACTATTTGGTTATGCGTTCAGATTCATGTCAATACTGCAATGCTTTTCTAAGTTCTGTCTGGCCATCTAGTTGATTTGTCTGGTTGTTTGCTCATAGCTTCCGCCACCACCGCACATTAAAAGCTTTAAAATTATTATATTCTTGTGTTCGCCTACTAAGTCATCAATAGTGCAGGCACCGAGAGAATTGAAAAGACTGTTCCCTATGATTTTCCGACATGGTATCAGAGTCTATTTGATTCTTTAAGTGGTTTCACTTCAAAGCTATTTCTATAGCCTAATAAGCTTCCACGGAAACAAGACTCTACTAGTCGATAGAGTGATTGTCTTCTTGTTCTATAATTTAGCACCAAATTTTTATACTTAAGTCACTAATAGTTACTCCTATCACCTAGACTAATCTTCTACATAGATTCCCAAGGAAAAGCCAGTCCTATCATGGACAAGCTTGATGGAGCTAATTACCATCTATGGAAATTTAAGATGAGAACCGTGCTAATGGCTAAGGAGTTGTATGACGTTGTTACAGGTGCAGAGGGGATACCCGAAGCTGATGACACAACAATGTTTAGATGGAAGCTGAAGGACGACAAAGCATTTGCACTGATCATCCTCAACATTTCAGATACTCAAATTGGCCATGTGTCTGAAGCTCAGACATCCAAGGAAATCTTGGACATCTTGAGAACATTATACAAAGTGTGAGATATAGTTTCCAAGCTACATCTCAGGAAGAAATTTTATTCCCTCAAGATGGCAAATGGTGATTCCCTGCAGAATCACATCAACCAGTCCAAGAACTTGCTGAAGCAAATGGCCGCTATCGGATCTGTCATAGACGATCAAGACGCATTAATGCAACTGCTTACAAGCTTGCCAAGCTCATACGATAGCTAGGTGATGATCATCACGACACATCCAGAGCTATCTCTTTCAAGAGTCATTGCAATGTTGTTGCAAGAAGACACGTGGAGGAACGAAACCTCTGGTTCCTTAGCTGATTCTCATGCCTTGTACACCAATAGGTGACTAAGCAGAAGAAGAATAAATACTCGAAGCAATCAAAGCAAGACCAAAAATCAACACAGCACAAAGAACAGTCAAATCTACAAACTAAAAAGAAGCTATTCTGCAGATACTAGAAGAGAAAACACCACGAGATTCAAGATTGTCGGATACTACAAGCAAAGAACAACAACAAGGGACAATCAAATCAAGTGGCCAATGTAGCTACAAACGTTCTGTAGCCCATTCAAGAAACGGATCATGATGCCTTCATGACCAGCCATCAAGGAGCATCCAATGACAGTTCTTGGTTTTTAGATTTCGGTGCCACTCAGCATATGACCAGTCTCATTGGTTGTTTCGAGTCCTTTACACCCTACAATACCAACAAGTATGTTCACCTTGGCGACAATAGCACAGAAGATATTAAAGGTGAAGGAACTATAAGATTAAGCTTTGCAATTGATTAGTCTAAGCTACTTTCTAAAGTCCTGTATAATGCAAAGTAGTTGATAGGACGGGCAAGCCTCTAGTCAAGCACTTATAGTACTTCTATTCAGGCAAATAAAAGTTTACTGTGGCATTATAGACTTGGTCACCTGAATCTGTTCAACAAATTTCTAAATGTTCTATTGTTTTTGTTCTAGACTATCCTAATAACAAAGTCGAGTTACATGTCTATCAAGACTGTTTAGTTGGTAAATGGACTAGAAAACCATTTAGATCAAGCCATTAGCATACTGCTAGAGGATTGTTAGATGTTGTACATACAGACATTTGTGGCCCAATGCGGAATCCTTCTCTAAAGGATGCAAAGTATTTCATAACTTTTATTGATGAATTCTCTAGAACGACTATGATGTATTTTATCAAGAAGAAATTAGAAGCTTTTAATTGCTTCAGAATCTCCAAGGAGCATGCAGAAAAAGAGACTGGAAAGATGATCAAAGCCTTGAGGTCTGATAATGGTGGAGAGTACATCTCTACTGAATTTAAGGAGTACTGCCAGAGCCAAGGCATTGAACATTAATTCATCACTCCTTATTGTCCTCAGTCAAATGGCTTGGCCGAGAGGAGGAACCGTACTCTGGTTGAATCAGCTAAATGTATGCTAGCGCATGCATCACTGCCCAAGAGCTTATGGGCCAAATCTGTTTCCACTGCAGCTTACATCCAGAATAGATGTTCAACCAAGGCCCTCTCAGGCAGAATGCCCTATGAGGTGTGGACAGGCTCTAAGCCTTCTTTGAAGAACCTACAAGTATTCAGATGTGTCGAGTACGCATAGATCCCGAAAGAGACAAGGAAGAAATTCGACTTTCAAGGTCTCAAGACCATCCTGATTGGATACACTTCATCTGATAACACTTACAAGCTGTACAACTCAGCCAATTTATGGCTAATATTGGCATTACCTATTAGAAGGCTCTCATAAAAGTCATGAGGTATATTCGAGCTACCGTGGACCAGTGCATCTGCTATGGAGAAGTCAGCAATGACAATCTTGATCAGCTCAATGGATATTCTAATGCAATCTGGGGAGGATATGTAGACAATCATAAGTCCACATTTGGATTTACATTCTTCTTCAATGGCAGTCCTATCATTAGAGGGTTTCGAGCACCAAAAGGGCCCTTTGTCAAGATGTTGTTTTTGACTTTTCAACTATTTGAAACACACTTGGCCCAGTTATATATTTACACCTATGAAAGACCGTAACGTTGTTTGTCGATCGAATTTTTTTTGGAAATTTGCGATCATATTTTTATACAATTCAAAACTCCCGCTGAGCAGGATCCTGACTTGTGATTGGACCGTATTTGTTGTCCGTGAGTATCTTGCGTGCCCGGGACCTAACACGTGGTTAAAATAAGCCTATTTTGATCTAACCATAGTTAGAGTACCATATAAGATTTATGAAAGACCGCCAACATTTATTACAATTTTGGTTTTTTATTTTCATATTGATTCATCTATTTTAAGTTTCAAACTCAATTGTTCATTTTCTTTTAGTGGCTTCCGGAAGCCGTATACCACAAAGCAATATTGTCTCAGTTTCTGTTTGTAATGAAAAAGACTCTGATGGCTCTTGGATACACGTATCTACAGAAAATTTCAGTGGGTTCTCAATGCATCCCTCATCAAGAGGTGTTTTTGGTAAAAAGAGAAAATCAAATATGGATTATAGGAGCTTTTGGAAAGGTAGAATTTTAGACTTCAAAGTTTCACCTGGTGGTCGATCCATTTCAATTGTAAGTTTTGGAGAATTTTTTGCTTTGAAATTTTTATTAAATCATTTAGACGTGTATTTGAATATTCAATTGATATATAGGTTTATGGGTTTGTGTAGATTTGTATCTATCAAGCATAATCGAATGGCAACCTATACAATCCCTTGTCGGCATCATGGATGTTATTCATTCTGATATTGGTCTTTTGCAATACAAGAACCGCTCCACGAGATCACTTTTGGATTCTTGCATTTTCTTCTATGATTCATCTTACACACCATCCAGTTTAGGTGGAAAATTAGAGGCGATATCATTACCCTCTTTCTCAAACGAAGAATGGATTCCTCCGGACTCCACCATAGCAGAGAGCTTCCGATCAAGGTTTTTTTATGAAATGTAGCACGGGTTCAAAAAACAATAGATTGCACTGGTTTCTGCCTTTTGCAATGTTTGTAGATTTTTTGTTGCATGTAATATTCGTAGAACAACGACAATGTTTATTTGTAGTGATTTAACAGAAGATATGTTATCAAGCCTCCTTGATGATCAATGGGATAAAAAGAGTAATAGAAATATCGAGTGCATAGTTAATAGATTGTCAATGAAATCTAGATATCTTATAAAAAAACAAGTGCTTTCTTTGACATTTTATTATAGAAGATGGTCCAAAGTTCGCAATGAATGGAAAGCATCGGATTAGAATTTTACAATGAATCATCAAGATCAAATAGAAATCCAAGTGAAGCAAAATAATTCTACTATTGCAACAATTGAGGTGGAGGAAGATTGGACACTTGATCACATTCGATCAGAGCTTACCTTGCTACAATAAGATATTCTTGAACACTTCTATTTTTGAGTCAATGAGAGATTGGTAGGTGTATGTGTGTTTTCTTTAATACACATTTAAAATGACTTTCAATGATTTATTTGGACTTATTTCAGAGTTTTCAGTATTGCAAGATTTCATTTAAAATAATCTCAATGTTGATATTGTTTAACAGGTTTCTTTGATGTACTAGTAAGACCAAGACAAGAAAATCGCATACAGTGCAAAGATTTAAATAGAAGCATAGAAATTGTCGAAACCGCATAAACATTGGGATGGTAGACGTGCAATAACAATATACCTTTCAAAAAAAAAATTCAAAGCAATCTCAAATGACTTCAAGATTTCATTGAACAATAAGTATTCAGTATTTTGGAAAATGTACATTGTTTTTAAAATCAAAATAATATATTTGTGGCTTTCATTAATAGCCCACTTTCTGTTTGCCTATATCTGCTATGCATCATCATGTAATGATATATTTCTATGTATTTGTCAAAACTTGTATTTCAATATTTACATTCCAATCATAGGTGCCTGAGACAGATCCTCAAGCACTACAACTTCGCTATCCACAAAACCCCTGGCAGCTTCATCCGAGGCACCTTCATGCTTGTAGGGCCTTGTAGATGATAGTAAGATTTCCAACATTTTGTGCCGTTACTGATGAATAACATTTGTTGATACCTCAGGACATTGAAACTGCAATTTAAAACATCAAGTGTATGTCTGTATTAGCCAATGTTTAAAAATATATAAATACACAAAGTTAACATAATATCATCAAGATATTGGAAGTTGAGAAAAATACCTCACGGATATTAGCATTTGGAGGATGCACCATATACCAATCCAAGAATGATTTAACATTCTAGATGGAAAACCATCCGCAGCTGAAAGCATCGTCTTGTTGCGAAGACTGAGAAATCACAGCGAAAAATTGTTAAATTATAATTCAATATAATTCTAAACTTCATGCCATCATGTAAATAATAAACATGAAAAGATCCTTTTACCTTTGCATCAACAATCTCTATGTTAGTATTTACAATCAGCCCATCTGGCCTGGGCAATAGCTCTGCCATTAAGTGGAATGGGTGGCATGCAAGGAATTCATTGTGATGCACAAACGTGTGCAGCTTCTAGTAGAATCCACTTTCATAGATATGACGTGCACGCTCCAATGCTTGCTGCCAGCATATGACAAGCAATGAATTACTAGAATCTATAAGAGTTTTAAAAAAAAAGATCTTACAAAAAACAAATATTACAAAAAGAAATTATCTTACTTTGCACAATATGGGATGATGAAGATTGATGCCTCCTTGCTTGTGTGCTTGAAGAGCCTTCTGGCTTTCCTCTCTTTATTCAACAGATGCCCAAAAACTTGGAGATACAACAAAAATCTCCTTCGTGGCTGTATATGTGTATTTATGTACATAGTATACACACCCGGATTCAACTACTGTGTCTGAGATATGGGAGGTCTTCTCCTTTAGCTCCCTACAATGCGGGTCTTTGATATGCATTGCAAAATTAACATGATCTATACAAAACATAAACTCTCCTCCAAGATCGTCTAGTTTTTTGGCTATATGCATGTCAAAATCAATGTACCTCTCAGAATCAAAGAACGTGTCCTTTGGAACATTGGGCAGTCTGATCTGCAACTCTTTATTAGTTGCATCAACATAGGAAACAATCATGTCCACCACTGTATTTAAATCATTCGCATGTAGAGATGGAGAACTGTGCATTTCAGGATTAGGGGTTGTGGGAGGACTCTCAACCAATTTAATACCTGACGTACTTGCCAAATCTTTTCTGATGCGAGGAGACGAGGGTGAAGAGCTAGGAGACCTAGGCTTGAACGCTTCGGTTGTGCTTGCTTTCTCTTTTTTCGGGGTGGGACAGGCCCTCTTTCAAGAGGAACTTGCCTTTGTGTGAAGCCAGACTTAAAAATGCTATCATAGGTGTTTCGAAGCCTCATGACAAGAAGCATGTCCTTGGGCATCAATGTCACCCTCTTGGCATGTATCGAGCATAGGATCGAATCCTCAAACATTTTTGTCTGGAAGTCCTCATATGCAATATGGAGTGCCTCCAATGCAGTGATATTCCACCTCACTACATAGGGCAGATGAGTAGTCATATCCTGCGCGTGACCTCCCTCACAGCCCGGTAGAAGGTTGCTTTCGAGATCAGAAGCTTGGTGCTCCTTTGAAATGCCCTTATGTCCCTCAACCATGGACGACGAGGTCTTCCGCATCTTTGCGGACGTACGGGTTCAAAAGTCTATGGACAGGCTGGTTCAACAAAGCTAGTAAGCCTAGCGGTTTGCTTTGTCCAAGCCATTGAGGCTGGATATCTCTATGATGCAAGAGAGAATTACTATGGCGATGAATGACAGACTTGTTCACGTGATGGAGATACTGGGAGGTACAGATGGATATCTCTACGATGTGAGGATAGCGGTACAAAAGAAGAGCAAGATATATTCTCTCGCGTGATGGCAATACTGGAAACTGTGAGGCTGATATCGCTACGGCGCGAGAGAGTAGCACAATCAGGCAGAGGGAGGAAGGCGCTCGCGTGATGGCGATATCGGGTCAGCAAGTCCTGTGGGAGTATATCAAGAAGAAAGCAAATTGAACGAAAACCTATAAAATCATGGCAAATGGACTTATATAGCAAAAAAAAGTTCACACACGTGAAAACTTGCGACACATGGCCCAATCAATAACTGATGTGTGGAACTACATGTCTGGATCCACATGTCTGAAACTGCATGTCTCGAACCACACATTTGGGATTGCATGTGTGGACACATGGTCGAGTGGTATAGTGACATGTGCACGTATAAGCCCGCATGTGTGGGCACACGGCCGAATGGCAAATTGACGTGTATTGTAGCATGTGTTGCACATGTGGACGATTATATTATGCATGAGAGATCTGATCCATTGTTGGATCGACGTGTGTACGACTTGGATTTCATTGGTTTTAGCTATATAAATGTTGTTCGATCAGTTAGAAACTTTTGCTTAGTTATCGATTTTCACTCCCCGTAGCTCTTGTTTTGTCCACACTTCCAGTTCTTTGCAGTATCGCTACCACGCGAGAATCTAGGTCAGATTCCTGTACAAGCTGGCATCCCTCATGTCGCTGCGATATCTGGTCAATCACTAGTATCGCCATCACGAGAGAAATGCCTGAATTTTTTGTAGCTTCCTTCTTGCACGCCTTCCTCCTTGAATCTAGGGTTGGTAATTACATAGGTCACTACAAGACATATTTCCATACGTCTTTTGATATCGAGAGGTTTGGATCTGAACATAAATCATATTTCTTGACCTTGTATAGTATTATGATAGTCTGAATCAATCTATGTTGATAATGGATAATCTACGATTCATCCATTTCCATGACCTGGTACAACCACTTTCAAAGCAAGATCACAACCGACGATTCATGAAAATAGTGAGTGATTTCAAATGTGTGGTCCATTGTGACCAGCACAATCGATCATGTCGATTTTTGCAGGAGGGCATGGGCTTTGTGTTTTATCTTTCTGCTCTTGTTCCTGAAGAGGCAGGAAATTCAAGGCTAAGCATTGAGGTGCCTCATCATCAGCTGATTCTGTGATATCATAATCAGTTATTGTTGATGACGTCTTGGGTGCTGACGAGGAGGCAAGATTGGCAGCAATGTACGACCTAGCCGAGTCTCGTGCATTGTTCATTTCTTCCTTGTCTCTGTTCTCAATTTACCGGTGTATTATATGAATAGTGTCGCATACCTCTCTTTGAATGATGTTGGAGATGTTTTTGATCTGAGGGAGGATGAGATATTATCAATTCTGTCTAATTTGTGGCTGGACGAGACTGAAGCCCTGCAGTCAATCATGTCTGAAAGTAGGGCATACCAAGCAAATTTGCCCAATGAGAAGGAATTTTTGAGAATCCAGAGCAGATATGTCTCACAGTCCTCAAAAACTAATCCATCCACTGCTTCGACGACCATAGTTGCTGGTCATGATCTACATACTGCTGCAATTATTCAAGCTGATGAGCATGATCTGGTAGGTAAATTTGGTTTTATTTGAATGAGATTTCTATTCAAATATAGTTATTTTGTTCTCAAGATATGTGACCTTTGCTCGTATTTTACAGGCTACTGTGGAGGTAGATGCCTTTACAACAAGGCATGGATATGTGAGGGAAGGCCAGGGATCACGACAAAGGGATTCATCCCTGTCCCATTATTTGATGTGCTTTGTAAAAAAAGAGACTTGCATTCATCATAGCAAAATTTCTTCAGATGCTGCGACGATAATAATGGAAATTAAAGCGTTACCATATTTCTTGAACGGGCATAAGTACCCTTAGAATACATATAAAATTATTTTTGCGAAGAGAGACATTGTCATAAAAGTATTTGGCTATGTAGCTGAGGAAGTTCCTAAAATGTCTTCCTTCTTAGCTGTTTTCTTTGTATAAATAGACTTGAGCAAAAGAAGATCCATTGATTTTCTAGATCCATATGATAGAAAAAAACTTCTTCATGACCACACAACAAGGCTGATCATTAAAGATAAAGAGAAACAATGATTTTGTTGTGCATTGTACTTGAAATGATGCCATATAAATACATATACTCTTTTCGTCTGATATCATGAAAATTTACTATGGATTGAGTTTTGCATCAATATTATTTTTGTCTATAAATTTGCACGCCTTTCTAAATTTCTGATAATTTGTTGATCTAGTTTTGTATCGGATTTGAACACGTCTGTAGAACCATTGAAATAGCCGGATGATGTAACTATTTTTTTTGAGATGTTCCACCGTGTTGTGTATTTCGATGAAATGCTGCTCTGGCTTGCCAATGCGATTTCTCCATTCCTTCTGATGACCAAATACTTAGACTGCCGTAAGCTTTTGTAAAAAATGATGTATGATGTCATAAAATGTGCTGCAATATCAGAGATACAAACATTGTCATATTAATCATTTTAAATTTAGTATATGTGCAATGAAATTATAATTCTACGAGTTAGTTACATTGAAAAGAGATTTACCATATAATGCGTAGTAATATGACCTTCACCCCAGGCGTCTTTAATTGCATCCACAAACTCAATTATTGATTTCTCAATTAGTAGGATATTAGTATCAGATAGTTTATCTTTTCTGAGCAATTTGACCATGTTTCAAGCTTTGTCCAGACTTCAACTTTTTTAATCCTCGTTGTTCCTTTTCCTTCAAAATCCTTTGTGGCATTGAGTACATCTATCCAAATTGAGTACTGGATTTTAGTCGGTTTTCCGGAATGATTTGATAAGAAACGACGAGCTTTGGATCCTCTTATGTTTGGTTTGCATGGGATGTTTCTCGTTTTCCCCGAAGGTTCTCATCCTTTTGTATTTTAACGTGTCCTTTATGAAAACATGCTTTTTGTAGAACTTCCTCCAATCGAGTTATTGCTTTTTTGGCTAATGACTCTGGCTTAGTATTCCAAGCAAACCAAATATGAAGGTATATCAATTTTTTGATAATTCTAACCTCTCCATATAGTGTACAAATATGAACATTTTTAAGTGGAAACGGTACTACTGGCTTCCAAGTCGGATCTTCTATATCCCTTGAAACTCTCGTGCTCTTCAACATGTCCTGTGTAGTTTTCATGCAATAGAGGCATGGATGTTTTGAACTTGCTCCATGTGAGACATTGAACATGCACTTCAACGACTTCATGTCTCCAGCCAAATGCCATTCCACCTTAAAATTACCTATTCCAAGAACAGTGAGTGGTGTGTCACTCATATTATTCTTAATTATCTCTGGATAATCTGTTTTCCTAAAAATCCAAAATAGAATGTCATGATCTTCTTTTAAAACCTGTTTGAAACACAAAATCATGAACTTTGTTAAGAGAATTGAACTTAGACCTATAATAACAAAACAATATTAGCTTAAAACACAAAACATAAATTCTTGAAATGAATTAGTTGCTAGTACTCAATAAAATAGATTTAAACCTGAAAAGCTGCTAACCACCAAATATTGTTTTCGGACTGCACACTGAAATTAAGACTCTCCGAGGTTATCATATTGCTTAATGCTCCATTCATAAGTGTAACACTAATCCTTTCCAGCCTTTGTCCCTTTATTACTTCCGATTCATCTAACTTGAGAACTAATATCAATTTTTCAACACTTTCATTTGTGATTCCATAAAACTTTACAGTAAATGATTCAGATCTACAAACACATTGTTGTGGAATCATATGACAAAGTGCCATATTTTGAGCTATAAATTTCATTGTTATGGTAAGGAATACCAACGATGTTTTGCAAACCCATGTTTAAGACGTCCCTCTCTAATTTGATTTGAAAGGGCCGGGGAATAGGAAATTTTTTTATATGTGCTTGTCGAAATGCCTCTTTGATAGTTTTAAACATTGTGTCATATGCATCCTTGCTAATACCAGAATAATCACATGCTCCTTGTATCAATTTTCGGTCAATGATCTTGCCAACTTCGCCCATAAGGGCCTCTGCAATCTTGGACTTGATTCGATAATATCGTTGATTTCCTAGTAGACTCATCGTTGACTTGGCTGTAAGTACTACACTCAAAGACTTTCCAATCATGTCCTTGTCTTTCGAATTTTGATTGGTGACTAAAGCTGATCTGCAAAATTAAAATAAGACTTAAAAACAAAAAAAATTTACAATCATTGATGTGCTAGATGAAACAAAACACATGAATAGTTTAAAACATAATCTTACTTGAAAGCATATATTCTTTTTTTCCATCGACCCCACTTGTTGAAAGCTCATCAATACCTTTTAAAATAACTCTTTTTCGCTTATTGTTTAGTATTTTCTTCCATAATGTGTTTACTTTTGCATTTATTTGACAATATGAGGTACGCAATGTTTGTACAATTAGTTTCATATTGTCAGTTTCTTGGTTAAGGTTTAATATAATATCTCGCAAAAGAGAATTATCTATCTTCAAGATTTCATTCTCTTCTTTTGTTTGCAACAAAAGAGTTTCTTTTTCTCTGTAGTTAGTAAGCGAACCATTCAACATATTTTCCAAATAATGGATTTTTTTCATTGAATTACTAATGCCATAATCTTTCACAATAACCCAATAGACCATTGTGTCATTCACACAAAAACAGTATGAGTTGTGTGACTGATCTAAAATTTGGATGATGCATTGAGCGTGGATCGATTGGATATAAACTTCCATCAACCCATAGATCACAATGTTTCTTGTCTTCCGTCCTTTGGTGAGCTGGTAAGGTGGATCCTTTCAGATTTTTTTTCGACAGTGGAGCATATTTTGTGGGAAGATCGATATGGAGATGATATTTAGACATCTTAATAATCGATAGATTAATCTAGTAGAAAACCATATTGTTATATATATCTTGCAAGCTATTAAAACTCATCTTAATTGAAAAAAAAAATAACTAAAAAAGTTTGAAATGAACTTGGCGCTCTTTTTGATCCAACACACTCCATGTTTCTTGCTCTATATGCAAAATCAAAGCTTTGCAGTTATGAGCAAAATACTTTTTCAATAGATGTGTGTTAAAATTGCAAATTTTTGAATTGCAAAAGTTTGAAATAACCTTGCCGCTTCATTTGATTTAACACACTCCATGTTTTCTGAATTGCAAAAATTTAAATTCACGTAGGTGCTCATTGTGATCCAAAATATTCAAAGTTTCTTGCCATGCTATGCAGATCGATAAGACTGTTTTCCATTGATGTGAATGCTTTGAGTAGATGGAAAGAAACTTTGATGTGCAATACAATTTGCATTTACATGAGAAGTTATGTTAGTTAATGGTAGAAAATAGAATCTTGAAGTATGGACCCCACGCGTTGCAGCTTCCCAACCTCCAATTAACTACACACGTTACTAGTGAGGTCAAGTCATCGGAGTTGTGCGGGCAGACCAAAAGCTCGGTCGGAGTTTTAAAATCCAACGGTTTTCTCTCTCTTATGTGGCATTTCTTAGACAACCCTTTTGGGCCTTGGAACTCCTCTAATGCTCATGGAACAGTTGTAAGAAAACCTTTATTACTCTTTCATCCACAGAAGCAGAATACATTGCTGCTTCTCAATCTATTAAAGAAGCATTTTGATTGAGAAATTTATTGTCAAACATAAGCTTGTATCAATATAGCCCAACAATTATATCCTGTGATAATCAGAGTGCTATTGCCTTCCAACCCTAGATTTCACTATGATAATCATAGTGCTATTGCCTTATCGGCCAATCCTAGATTTCATTCTAGGAGTAAGCACATTGAGATCTGATATCACTATATTAGGGGCAAGTTTCTCAACAAGATGTACTGTAGAATGCAGGACATGGTTGCACATATATTTACAAAGGCATTAAGTGTTAATGCACATAACAAATTTTGTGCATTGCTTAGTTTGAAGATCAAGGCATTTACAGATCCAGATTAAAAGGGGGTGTTGGATTTATTTTCTCTACTCTCCTAAATCCTATGTTAATCTACCTCCATTCATACTGCTGCTGTTTTACTCATGTTGTCCCACAGTTTGCATATTTGAACTGTTTGTCGCTACAGTCTGCATCTTTACTCAAGAATTTCCACAGGCAAAAAAAATCCGACATTGTCGCCTTTTTACCTTCGGGCCATCCTGAACAACTAAGTGTTTTGCGACACTTCCAAAAAAGCGACAGTTGCATAGTCTACATTTTTACACGCAATTTATGATAGGCAACAAATGCAAAAAATGCAACACTGCATTTTTACACGTAATTTATGATAGGCGTGGCGGTCCCACGACACATCACAAGATTTATTCACTTGGGGCTCTGATTGGCCTCTCGTCATACTTTGATGAGATGGTACTGCACCTTCTCCGTGAATTCCAGACGCGTCGTGTTAAAGTCTTTCTTGTGCGGTAGGAAGCACTTATTCGCCCCGACAATCCATTTTGACGTGGTCCATGCCGTAAATCTTGATTCCCATTGTCCGCCCAGCATCCCAGCACGATAGTATAACCTAGCAAGTGGCAATTGATCTTGAACACTTTCAGACGCCATTGGTTTATTTGGATCGAAAGCCAATTGGAGAAGGAAATCATCCCACCTTGCTGCTACGGACGCCAACATTGTCAAATCATTCACAAAATGCGCAGATTGCCTGTAACGGTCGGATCTGGCAAATGTCTATACTCGGCCGCATAAAATTGTAAGGCCCTGTTGAAATCAATGGATATTTGCCAATTGTAAATGTGATGAATTTGAACCAATTTTGGTGAGAGACCCAACTTTATTCACTACTTGACATTTAGGCCCTGCGACATTAAAAGTCTCACAAAAAGGCCTAAAGTCCTTTTATTAACTTTCTAATTATCAAATAACTATGTGATCATCAGGTTGGACTTACACACGCAGGGTGCCAAATCCCTCTCACTTATTAACTAGGGTTAGAATTGCCTTGGGATCCACAAACATAACTCCTGATAGAATCCGGAGTCTTTTCAAATACGGTTGTTCTCCATGTCGACTGCTCTCCCAATGCTGGTAGCCAACTCTTTGTCCTCCTGTATCTCAGAGGTCTTGAATTTAATTACCCATCCACCCCTCGAGGACATATGAGAATGTTATTGTAGAAATGTTCAGATCTGGTCCTCGATGGTGATCGGTTTTTGGAACAAAGGCCTGGGCCTTGACGTTGATGGACCTTCTTCTGTGGCCTGGACATCTGATATATCTTGGATTTCTGGCCCATCCAAACCTCTATCCATGCCTCTTTGATCTTGGTGCTGACGCGAGAATTGCGGCATCACAGTAACTAGAATTTGAGGGCCGGCTTTCAACACTTGAGCGGATGTCTTTTCATAATCTTTGATTGCTTTTGCCTTTTCCAGCTCAGTTGAAGCTTTAACTTTGAAGCTGTGCCTACTTTTTGATAGGTCTCAACTTTTCTGAACAAATATCTTATCTTCGTTACTGAGACAAGACAATCCGGATTTGTGTCTATGTTGGAGTTTAATCTTACTCCTACTCATCCTAACTGCCCTCCTTCCTCTTCATGTGAATCATTCTCTCAAGCAGTCTGTAGAAAATGAATTGTTTTTCAACAGTCTATATTTTTAGACTGATTGTCACTACAGTCTGCATTTTTACTCAAAAATTTTCACAGGAAACCCGACATTGTCACCTTTCCACCTTCGGGCCATCATGAGCAACGAGATGTTTTGCGACACTTGTGCTAACTCGGTTTTTAGGCCATTTGACACTTCCAGAAATGCAACACTACTTCACGAAAAATGCAACACTCTAAAAAATACACAGAATTTCAAGTACAGACTGTCTACGTCTTCACGCTTCAATAACAACTGTTCTAATTAGTCAGTTAATCAGCTGTTAAAAGTGATCTTGTAAATGTAAAACCAGAATAATACAAGATCTTCCAGTTGCTATATATATGTAAATGAGCAATTGAAGGGATGATGATCAGAGAGAGATTCAAAAGTTGATTCATTAGATAGACAGAGATCAAACAACCAAAACGGGTCTTCTAGTAGCTGACTCCTCAAAGTTAGTGATCATATAGAGAGAGAGATATATATTCAACTTTAGCAATTGATTTGAGTCTGTAAGTAGGACCGTGTGCTTATCAACGCAATTGTATTGTGATCTGATTGTTGTGTTACAACATTATCATACAGATTCGTTAACAGTTTTTGCATTCTTGTTGAATGAAATTAACTCTCACTCCTCTTATGGAAACATCATTATCAGAGAAATGTATGGTTGTCTCTGATGCCTAAGTTATTTCTACATTCTCTTCATATCAGTTTATCAACATTAGAGGATTGTGTGGTTGTCTCAGACACCTAATCGTTTCTGCAGTCTCTCTTTCACGGCATTCTATGACTCCTACACTGATAATCTTATTCAACACAACAGAGCAGCTCTCAATCTTCGTTCTCTAAGTAATTCACAATTCTATTAACATAGTTATCATTGTTCTTTCATATTTGACTTCATTTTGTTGGTGTCTGTCAGAGCCGACAATCTCCGTACAACAACACCAAGAGTCTACAAGTACATGTCTCTCTCAAGGGTGGTCGCATCCAATTCACCTTGGAGTTTGTCACGGTCAAGTGTGGCCATGTCCAGTTGTTCGACTAACAACAACACCTGTTGTTTAGCATCTTGCACAACCTTGTCCACTTGATCTTGTGCGGTTGTCAATGCATCCTGAAGAGTTCCCACATGGCCTTTAAGAGCATCAACTATTTGTTGGGCTTCTTTTAGTTCAACTTCAAATTTTGTCTCATGTTTCTTGGCAATCTTGATCTCACAATTCAACTGAATAACCTTCTGGCTTATATCAGTGTATTCTCGGTACCCATCTCTGATATTTGTTTATCCATGTCTTTCTTGTCATCGGGCATGGTCTGGATCACTCGCACAAGATTTGAGACTAAACTTAATGCGTCACCAGCGTCCACTTGGGTTGTAGCAAAAACAGCAGGAGCAGCACTTGTGGGGATTGTGCTAGTTTGGCTCTGGTGTTTGGCCGGTTCTTCTTCTTCAAAAACATCTTGTTCTTCAAATCCTTCTGGCATCGTGGCGTCGAACTGCTTCGAAGATGGAACAACATGAGCGACCCGAATGGTGTCTGGTGCTACGTCGGCTTGATCTTGCTGATTGATTTGAAATGAGTCATAAAAAACAATAGAACTGTCATGGAACTATTTGAATCCTTTTCCAGGAGATTGGGTATCAAAGGGTCCTGGACTCTTGGGCATCTCAAAAATTTCATCTGGGCCCAATGGGTTGGAATCATCAAACATACCCATAAAAACTAGGATGAGCGTGAGAAGGCCACGACGTCAGCCTTTGCTGAAATGAACGTTGGTGAAGATGCAAAGAATGCGACACTCTGACAAATGCCTTAGGATTTGATTTACAGATGCACCATTGCGTCAGGAGCAGCAATTCTCTAGGTCAGCAAGAAGCAGACCATTTTGGCTCAGTCATCCTACGAAGCAGAGTACGTAGCAGCAGCAAAGATGGCCAGAAGTCCGCTAGTAAGCGAGACATTATTCGTGGGAGAACGCTGCTTCTCTCATGTCGATGTGATGGGTGGGTCTGTCATACAGTGCTCAAAATCAAGAGGATCAATAGATGATATTGTAGCTATTACGCACATATCACTCTTAATGTTTTCATGATCTTGAATGAATTATTGTCTGGTATTGCTCGTGTATCTCATTCACCTTTTATCAATTCTGCACACTGGTTCAATTTTGTTGAATGTTGTATTAATCTATAACGTAGATCAGCAGTGTCTGTTTACTTTCTGGAGGATTGTAAGAATGATATAGCAGGCAGTGACCAGCAATCATATCTGAAATCCATCCGAATTCATTTTGTTCACGATTAATTTGTTTTTCACTTAAGTGGTATCAGAGCGTTCTTGACATTTTTGTGTTTCTCAATTTCCATCTGTGGTATCAGAGCATTCTCGACGTTTCCGTATTTTCCAATTTCCATCATCAACCGACTATCGTCGAGAACCATCAAAAGACTATCCTGACTCCAGTAAATATCGGCAGTGACATGCGTGACTCCGAATAGTCGATGCCTTCTCACGCCCACTTCTTGTACTGTGCCACCAGTTGGACAATGAAAGCAACAGTCACGATCTACTCTAAGACGACACAACAGCTCCATGCCACCTTCTTGTACATACATCTGCACAAGCGCTTGAGCGCCCATAGTCACTGAGATGCCAGCTTATCAGAGACAGACTTAGTATATGCCTCAAACATTGATTCTTCCTTTTCAGACTGATTGTCATTAATATTACAGATCGTAGTTAGCGTTGTGAGCACGCGGTTTCGTCCGATATTGATTTGTGCTCACCAGCATTATCTGACTTGCATTTCTATGCATTCAATTTGAGTAAATTATTGTCTGGTTTTGCATTTGGATTTTGGCAAAGTTGCATACTTTTTGCTTTATGTTTGGCTCTCTAATCGATTTTTCTGACTGTCTGCTCTTTTACTTCCGCAATCAAACCTTGTTTTATGTACGCCTACTGTTGTAGTAGTGCACGCATTGAGGAAATCGGCCGACCATTGCCTTTGCATGGTTTCGATCCGATTGTTGGACCTGTCCCGTCCAATCCTCGGACCTACATTTTTTCCTACATGGTATCAAAGCTATCATTATAGCTCGATAAGCTTCCCATAGAATATGTTTCTATCATTCAATAGAACAATTGTTTTTTTGCTCTGTGAATTGTATTAGATTTTCATTCTTAAGTTACTGACAGTTACTACTGTCATTTAGACTAACCTCCACATTGATTCCCAAGGAAATCTAGTCCCATCGTGGACAAGCTCAATGAAGCCAATTACCATCTGTGAAAATTTAAGATGAAAATTGTGCTAATGGCTAAGGAGTTATATGATGTTGTCACAAGTGCAGAGGCTGATGGAATAGTGGATGTATGCTTATCAACTCTGATACCACTCTATTGAGTGCGATGATGTCCACTCACACCAACGAACAAAAAAAAAGAAAAAATGATGAACAATAGTAACTATGATAAGGATTAGATTACATAGAAAATGGAGTTATAGAGCAGTTCGGATTGTGTTGATTAATAAGTATCAATGTAGGTGTTGTAGACAACCATAGAGAGAGATTGCAAAAATGCATTTGAGACAGCCATGCAATTTCTTCGTTTATGATATTTTGCGGAAGAAAAGTGAGAGTTAATTAACATTCAATAAGAATGCAATGAGATAGAACAATAGCGAATCTGTATGTTCAATGTTGTAATAACAACTATCAGATCACAAAACAATTGTGTTGATAAGCGCGTGATCCTACTTACAAAAACAAATCAATTGCTATAGTTCTGAATATTTACTCTCTCTAGATATTCTCTAACTCTAAGGAGTCAGATACTGTGAAGATCTGTTTTGGTCATTTGATCTCTGTCGTGTAGACTTAGTATCAATTTCAAGTATCAACAACTACTTTTTCATCATCCGCTCATTTACATATATATATATATCTGTTGGATGATCTTGTGCTAACTTTATAATTACAAGATCGTTATCAGCTACTTAACCGATCAATTAGGTCAGTATTATTGGAGCATGAAGACGTAGACAGTCTATACATGAAATCTTGTGTAAATCTGTAGTGTTGCATTTTTCGAAATTTTCAGAGAAATGAGATATTCTCCAGAATGGCTTGAAATCTCGAGTTAGTCACATTTTTCGGGAAAAAATGTTGCATTTTTTTAAGTGCCTAAAATGGCCCAAAGTGAAGTATTTTGATAAATAAGCAACATTTGTACTTGTTTTTTGGATCCATTACAAGTCAATTTCTCAATGATTATGGCTTCCATGGGGTCTTTTCTCTTGGAGCAAGGTGAGAGATTGAACAACTCCAACTATTCTATTTGGAAGGTGAGGATGGAGTCAATTTTAATTTTCCAAGATGTGACAGATATTGTACTTAGACTTGAGGAGCAGCCTCAAGTGTTTCAAGAAGTCCAAAGGTACAAGAAAAGGGCGAGAATGGCACTTCACTACATAAAGATGAATGTGTCCAATAAAGTGTTGAAAGATATTAGTACTTGAGTCACCATTTGTCATCTTGAGGAAGAAGAATTTTCTCTTGAGATGTAACTTGGAAGCTACGTTATGAACTTCGTACAGGGTGCACAAGATGTCACAAACTTCCTTGGAGGTCTAGGCTTCAGACACATGGCCAATTTGTGTGTTTGGGATTTTGAGGATGATCAGCGCGAAAGCCTTTCCATCCTTCAGCTTCCATTGGGAGATTGCAGCGTCGTCGGCTTCAGATCTTGCCTCTATTGGAGTTTAATCTTACTCCTAATCATCCTAACTGCCCTCCTTTTCTTCTATGTAAATCACTCTCTCAAAGAAGTCATCGACATCAAAGTAATTGACGAGTGCTCCTGCAACCATACCCGAAGTCGAAGTCACCGAAGTCATCGACATTGAAGTGACCAACAAAGGGCTCATGCAACCATTGCCCGAAGTCGAAGTCCCCAAAGTCAAAGTCATCGACATCAAAGTCATCGATGAGCACTGAAGACAGGACGTCGTGCCAAAACCAATCATCGAGCAAGTCGATTTAGCAGACTGCAGCTCGACAAGCGTGAACTGTCGCAACAATATGCATTTTCACTCGCAAATTCCAACAGGCAAAAAATGCGAAAAACTTGACAAAGTTGTGAAGAGCTCAAAGACACCACAATAGACCTAAATTTACACTTGATTTTCATGAAACTATGTGGCTATGGCCTCAAAATCACACCTAGATCACACCTATACAAGATTGGCAAGCAAAAACATGAGTTTTTTTTAATCAAAAACCAAGTTGGGTGCTTCCACAAGACACATCCAATTGAGTTGAAACAAATTGCAACACAAATTAGACTTCAATAGCTTTCTATCAAGCTATCACACACTAGATTTGGATCTACCTTTGAGATACACCAACCAAACAAAATTTGATGATCCCACACATGTATGAGTAATATAGTCCATACAGTACCCAACATGGATCTAATCAATGTATTTTAGATCCATTTTGATCAAACAACCCTTTGATAGCTACAATCTCCAAAACTAGATTTCAAGCCAAAAATCTCATCACTCTTGATAGATACAATCCATCTTAGGTAGGCTCTGATACCATGTGTACTCTTCACACGTGTGAGGACATCTCAAACAATTTGAATGATCTCCTAAGATGTGTGTGATTGCACATAGATCTATCTTGCAAAAGATACAAGCAATCTAGCTCCAAAAATCTGTGGCATGAGCACTCTACACATGCATTTATCACTTACCAGTCATCACACATAATTATGAATCTCTAGAAAATAGATCTAGAAAAAGAGAATTTTCTAGAAGGAGAGTTGGTGGTATGATACATCAATAGTCACCAAAGGGAACTTCTTGTGTGAGAATGAAATTTATTCTGATGGTTAATATTCACTTCAAGGGTAAGGCTACAATGAAAATCATTGGTCTGTTTTCTTTTGGTATTTTTTGAAATTCTGAGGTATTGATCCGGATCCCAAATGATATCTCATTATTTACAAGATTTGAAAACCCTTAAAAATTCATATTTAATTAAATCCTTCTTTCTTAGAAATTTCTTGGACACAAGGCATTAGATTGTTTTCATATGATTCCTTCCAATGAGAAGTTATTCTTCAAAAGGATGTTAACCTAATTTGAACTTGTATAAATAGGACTTGGAATTCAAGTGAATTTTTGAGATCATTGGAATTCAATTCCCTAAATCCAGTTGAATCTCTTTTGCATAGATGGATTTCAGATGGATGATATTTATGATCACTCAAGTTAAAAATACCTAAAAGAAAAGTCCTAGTTGTACTTGACTGAATTCTTTGTGGAAAACACCTACTATTGACTTTTCATGGTTTTAGATATTTTTGTATATCATCTCTCTAGACAATTTTTATTGAAATTATATAATTTTCTTAAAAGGGAGAGTGAAGTAATTGAATTAAATTCTATTAGAGGGCATATTAATTACACAGTTTCTGGGAAAAAGCCAAATTATGTAGTGAAATGTGATTATTCAAAACTATTCAGACAAATCCAAAGTAAGCTATAGAAATAGTCATAGGAACATTCTTTAGAGTTGTGAGGAACAATCTAGAACTAGAAGCTGTTTGAAATCATTATTTATATCTAAAAATAGTTCAAAAAAGGATCAAAGTTACTAGTCCCAGTTTTGTTTGGGATTGGAGTAAGTTTGATTATACTATTAAATTTGAATGTTTGTATATGATAAATCTAATCTTAAATTGAGGACTTGGATCGGTGTGGGATTGATTGAATGGAAGAAATTTTGTAATTGGTGGTAAGTTCACTGAAAAACTTATGAGTGGATATGGCTCCATCTCAAAGATTTTCTGAATACGTTATTTACTCTTGAGAATTAGAAATTTCATTGTGAAAACTAGGTTACAAGATCCTCAGTTAGATTCGTTAGTAACATATGCATAGGGGATCTGCATTCAAAGTATATTTATGTATTGGATTTTAGTGGACTATTCTCTTACGTATGTTTTAATCCTGTGTGATCTGCTATGTGTTCATGATTACTGGGTTTATATCATATACTTAAACAAGTCAATGAACATAGACATATGAACAAGTAATGTTTGAAACAATCAATAAGTTTTCATGTGAAAGGATAACTTATTTCCTAGAGATTCTAGTAGGATGAAGTGTTATGCCTTCGAATTTTGGTCATTTTAAGTTGTACCAAAAAGCAATAATGAATTGTCTGAAAGAAATTGTAGATAGTTTTGGACTATAATTGTTTGTTTCTTTAACTTTTGAGTTTAGATGCAGACACACCATGAGGGGAGACCCTTTCAACAACTTTCAACAAACCAAGCACAACAACTTTCATCAATTAGCCTTGACCGAATCCCATTAACTCCCATCTAAGCACACATGGATGACACCAAACTCTAGAAGTTACTATGAGGGAGTTGTTCTCACTTCTTGCATAGACGCTCAGTTTCAAAGGTCAATTCAAGAGATGGTATGTGACATGTGTCAATGGTGAGGCGTAATGATGATGCCAATTATTATTCGTTAGTGGTTATTATTTGTATTGGGGTTAGATCCATTCACATGCGAGGACCAAGACGCTTGGGCTTCCACATCATGCTTCCATGCGTACAAGGGTCACCCACTCATACGGGCCTTTGACAGCTTCGAAGATCTGCTGGTGGGACAAATCTGCCATGTTGTGAGAATTTGGGCTGAAAACCTGTCGACCAACCTATAGGAACCAACCTATAGGAACAAGTCATTAGCATCGTGTAGAACTCAAAGAGGGGCGGGGGGGTCTTATTTTTCATTTTTCTATTTACATATGAATAAAGTTCATTTTCCTTGCTGCAATTTAAGGGAAAACGTTTGAGGAGGCGCTTCCATCAATGGCTGCGAGATTCGGGAGCAGTAGCTCTCTAACGAAAGAAGTAGGGAAGGAGAGAAAAAAACAGAAAAAACGAGAAGTAGACGAAGAGTCTCTCTGTCTTGTTTTTGCTCTGGTTTTTGGTACGATCCAATAGTTTTAAAAAATCTTTCTGTGTGTTTTTGCTCTGTTTTTTGGTACGATCCAATGATAATTTTGAAAGATCTTTCTGTGTGTTTTTGCTCTGTTTTTTGGTACGATCCAATAATAATTTTTAAAGATCTTTCTGTGTGTTTTTGCTCTGTTTTGTCGTACGATCCAACAGTTTTGAAAGATCTGTCTATTAATTTTTTTTCTTTGTCAGATTTGGGATGTTTAAGCTCTGTGATTTCTGTGGCATTTTTGACAGAGGGTGCTTTGTCAGCTTACAATCCAGTTTTTTGCAAACTGAAATGTAATATCTTACGTCGTACAGTAAATTATGTCTAGTGGAAGACACACAGAAAAAAAATCATGAACTGTAATGTATCACATTATACTGTAAATAATATCTAGAGCAAGGCGTTTGTTCTAGAAAAGGAGACATGAAATCTGTATCAGCACAGGTTTTTCTATTGCCGATAACTAGCCTAATCAGTCTATTATAGGTTCCTGTTCGCTGGTAAAGGATTTTCTTTAGGACTTTGAGTGGCGTTCAATTCTGCTTCCAATTTCTGACGTGATAAGCAATTGTTGCGTGCAACAGTACAAAGCATTTGATTTGATATCTATGTTTATTTATTTTTTGTAAGGTTATGCAGTGCTCTCTGGTCGTAGTGATTTTAGAGCAGTGCGTATACCTCGTATGATTGCTTTGCAGTCCTCTTTTTTCTTTTATGAGGAATGTGTTCCAGATATAACTCTATGCATTTTTTCGAGTTTCCTATTTCCGAATATCGGTCCACGCATTTTCTCGAGTTTCATTTGCGATAGATCTATTTCCTGATTACAGTTCATGCATTCGTGTTAAATAACGTTCAATTCCACCTGCGTCTTGTTTTTCCGAATCTGTCCCGTAGCCCATAAATGAGAAGGTGGAAACGTTTTTCAAGAAGCGAGGCCTCAGCCTGCAAGGCCGATGGCGCTGCCATGAGCAAACAACGACAAGCTTCTTGCTAGGTTCTTTTATTACGACACAAGCTTTTTTAAATTTCAGCCAATTATGGGACATAAACAACCTAGCAAGCCCTCTTCTGGTAGATAGAACTTCTCCGGATGTGCTGTTGAGAGGTGGAAGCAGGCACGCAAGATATCGAAGGTCCTGCATTGAGATCCAGTTCTGTGAACATTATCATCACACTGCCAGATGCGGACCGTGTGTGACATGTGTGAGGCAGGACCAGCACATGTGTTCTGTGCTGCAGACGAGGCTGCTTTATGCCTCAAATGTGATGAGAAGGTCCGTCGCTGTTTCACTGGCTTTTGATCTCTGAAAGCTCTGTGATCCTTTTTTGTCCATCTAAGCTGTTTTCATGCTACTCCTATTATTACTACTACGCTGTAAATAATTTTTTTCTGTACAAAGAAATTTTCAATCAAAAGATAAGCAAGTATAGTCGAGCTTTTGCTTTCTATAATTGATTGAACCTCGGATGGTGAAGGATATTCTCAGGATATAGATCGTCCAAGATCTTCAGATAAGAAGGAAGCTCTTTATTGCTGTTGACAATACTTTAAGAAGTTACCTCTCTGTATGATTTTTGCATCACATCCTTCCTAAGGATTACTAACTGAAGCTGCTCCTCCACTTCCAGTTAGTTAACCTGGTTGAGTTAGGCATTTTAATCAGCACTTATTGAATGGTGTTTTCTTGCAAGAAGATAACTGGGCAATCTATCATTTTGTCACTCCATAAAGAAGAAACTTCCTGTTTTTATTTATAAAAGATGGGTTTTAACCCATCGGAGTGCATGTAAATAGTATAAAGTCCTTAAGGTGAATTGAGATGTTGTAAGCAACTATAGCAAAGCAAAAACTCGACAAAGTTAGCTACTCAAAGCCTATTGCTTGATGAAGTCACTATTGGAATTTAATGTGTGCACTAATCATATTAGCACTCACACACACACACCAATGAAGACCAGATTGAGAGATTATTAAGCATTAGATTAATAAGAAGAAGAGCTGAAACTCACAACAAAACTATGGAGGTGGGTGCTGGTCCTCATAAAATTTGCCTAGCTCTATCTCAAGTAAAAGCTATGCTAAAGCGATATACAAATGTCTAAACTTGATGTCTATATCATGCAAAAGTCCTGATCAATATCTAAGTCTAAAATCTGAACCCAATTTTCAGTGTCCTATTTCACGCATAGATTTTTAAGTAAATTAAGAACTATACATAATAGTATAGGCCTCTAAAATAGCAAGTAGGCATGGCCTAGATACATTTTCAGTGCCCTATTTCACGCATAGATTTTTAAGTAAATTAAGAACTATACATAATAGTATAGGCCTCTAAAATAGCAAGTAGGCATGGCCTAGATACATTAGGGGTACAACATAAACATTAATTCCTAACACTCCATTTAATATTTACTTTGCTATCTATCACTCCTAGAAGTTCTCTAAATCTCTCAAACTTATTTTTACCAAGTTCTGCAAGTTGCTCTTCTGTTGGATAAGCTGAACTTGATATCTATATCACATAAAAGTCATCACCAATATCTGAGTCTAAATTTTGAGCCCAATTATAGCTCTTCAGTGCCCTACTTCATGCGTAGAACCATAAGTAACCCCCCTTAATGTTTACTTCACTCCTAGAAGTTCTCTAAACTTCTCAAATTTTTCACCAAGTCTCTTAGTGAAAATATTCGCAACTTGTTCTTCTGTTGGACAATAGATAAGCTCAACTTTAAGACTTTGAAGTTTTTCTTTGATGAAATGTTGTTGTACTTCAATAGGGGCTTCATCCTTTGCGAAAAACTGGATTTTTTGCCAACTTGATGCATCTTTGGTTATCACACTGTAGGTGTTTCATGTGCCATATAAAGATCATATAGAATCCTTGAGAACCAAATTGCCTCACGTGCTGCTCTCGTAGCAGCTCGGTACTCTACCTCTGTATACAATAATGCAATAGTAGGCTGCCTCTTCGAACTCCAAGGTATCCTATCTAACCTGGTCCAAAATTGAAGCTTATCTCATTGTAGATCTTTGATCTTCTGTATTTCCAGCCCAATCTGCATCCACATATCCCTTTAATTGCAGGAACACTTTGACTTCCATAGTAGATACCAAACCGTAAAGTACCCTTAATATACTTGAGTGCCCGCTTTGCAGCTTTCCAATGAACATACTTTGGTTTAGCCATAATCTGACTGACCATACTTACAGCATAAGCAATATCTAGTCATGTAGTCACTAGATAGATCAAACTTCCAACAAGTTTTCTATATAACGTTTCATCTACATCTTGATCTTCCTCAACTTTCATAAGCTTGCATCCACAATCATATGGAGTCAAAATTGGTTTGCACTCTAACATCGCAAAGTTTTCTAGAAGTTCATGAGCAATACTTGGATTGAGAAAAAAGCAAACCTCATGCTATATTCCATGCTTCAATCTTGAGAAAGTATTGTAGTGAACCAAGATCTTTCATGTTAAACTCTGATGAGAGATTTTTTTTAATATTCCTAATCAAAACATGGTTAGAACTTGTGATGGTAAGATCATTAACATACATGGATACAAAACAATTTGATAATCTTTTTTAATAACATAAATTGTAAGCTCGACACTACTAAAAAATTAAGCTCCTTAAAATAGGTATCAATTCACGTGTACCATACCCTAGACACTTCTTTAAGTCCGTATGAGTCCGTATAAGGCTTTGTCCAACCAAACTGTGTCTTCCTGTCCTTTGACTGCCATTTGGCTGTTCCATATAGACTTCCTCTTCTAAAAGTTCATTAAAAATTGCACTCTTAACATCCATTTGTTGGATATCACAACCAAAATGAGTTGCCAGTGACAAAATTGTCCTCATAGTAGTCAGCTTTGCAACTGGTGCAAATGTTTCCTCATAGTCAATTAATTTGTGTTGTGCATACCTTTTGCAAACAATCTTGCCTTTTGCTTATCAATGGAACCATCTGCTTTGTAGTTGGTTCTACAAATCCATTTACAACAATAGCTTTTTTTTCTATTAGTACACGAACAAGCCTCCAAGTCTTATTCTTCATAATAGAGTTGTACTCCTCATCCATAGCTTTTCTCCGAATTTACTCTTTTCAGCTTCTCTGAAAGTAGATGGATCTTTAGTTTCTAATATCATAGCCATGAATGCAAAATGTGCATCCTCATCCTCATGCCGATCCTCATGTCGATCCTCATGTCGATCTACATGTTGCTTGCTGACCTTCTAGCTCCCTGTTCCAAGCTGAGTCCATCTTTGATAGTCTCGTAGTACCACACCTAGGTAGCTTTATAATAAATGGTGTAGGGTGCCTCCTACTTGGTGAAGTCGGAGGTAGGTATCCCAAAAACTTTATCTCTCTTTCCTTTTTCCTGTCTCTACCAAAGCTTCTCTAGGCAAGTGAGTTGCTGTAGGCTATACATGTATGTTGATTCAAGCTCTTGTAATGACTTGTCACACATGATAGGAATACCACCATCTTGCTCCTCCACACAAGATATTTCCATATCTTTTTGAGATCTCATCTCACCAAAGATAACATTCCTGCTTATAATAACCTTCTTTCCTGTAATATCATAAAGCCTGTACCCCTTTTCTTGGTCAGTTGGTTAGCTTGTCAGTCAAGTTTCTTTGGTCTCAGGTTCAAGGCCCCCTTGGAAACCAAGAATCATGTTATGTGAACATTTCTATTATTCTACTTCAAAACACTGCCAGAGAAATTAGAATAGTGAAAGCAGTCCTAAAAATGTACAGCTGAAAAAAGTGTGCACTGTGAGGTTTGAAATGATCACTCATCTTTTACATTAAAATTGACTCGGAAATTTGTACTGTTTTTGAATATTGAATAAGGGTTGTCATTTATTTTACAATTGGCAAAAAAATGATTCTAATGTAAAGCAAGTGGATTACTAATCATTAGGTACATGGATGCAACAATTTAGCAAGCAAGCATGTGCGTGTTCAACTCGCAGAGGCTCGCTGTGTTTCTCTCTGTAATATTTGTGAAAGTGCTCCTGGTACGTCTACAACTTTCTTCATTTTTCCTTTTGGTATGCATTTTTTCGTGCTTTGACCTCATGTAAATTCCATAGTTCCGTAGCACACAGAATGCTGTTTCATCTGCATTTTTAGTTCTATTGAAAATACATTTGATACAGATTTATTTTTTTAGTTTTTTCTGTTCTTATTTAAGTTTTATATTTTTAGAAATCCTCTCAATAACCTACAAAATGTTTCTGTAGCTGGGAATTTTCAGCTAGAAATCGATTTTTCAAACCATGGCTGGGATTGTAGCTGAAAATGATCAGCAATGTTTTGAACCAAAAAATATTTTGAACCCAAAAATGGCTGCATGTTTTATATCTGAGAATTCATCCATAGCTAGGTTAATGTACATTTGAAGTAATTTTCCAGCTGGGATCAAAACTAAAAATGATTAACTGGGATTGTAGCTAAAAACAGTTCCCTGGATCGTTTCTAAAATTGATCACCTGAAAATAATCAGCAATATTTTTATTTCTACTAAGTGTTTTGAAATGCCTACTAAGTATTTTGAAATGCGCTCTAGGTGCATCTTTTATCCCTGAGAATTCATCCATATCTAGGTTGACATATATTAGAAGCAGATTTCTAACCAGAGCCAGATAGCTTCCATTTCTAGCAGGAATCTTTAGGTAGGTCAATAGGAGGATCAGTCAGGGTTTAGAAAGCCCTGAATGTAAAATCAACTGCTTTAAAAATTTTATATCATATTTATGTTCTGCATGTACAGAAAGGAATGTTCTGTACCAAAATCAAAAAGCCCTGGGGCTTGATTTCAAAATCAAGAACTTCAAATTTTGTATTATATTTACTTTTGGCATGTACAGAACGGAATGTTTGTACCTTTGGTACGGAATGGCATTCCAACTGTCGACAACCGGTAGGAATTTCAGATTTTGCTATTGAGTATAAATTCGTCTCTGAGGAGCCAAAGTATGCTGCAAGCCACAGTTCGCATGTATATATTATTTGCAGATTTATGGATAGTTGGTAACAGAGTATCTTCCTTTTTGAGTTACTCCTAGGATCAATTTGGACTTTTGATTGCTTGCATGTGGAAGCTCTCTTATTGGCATAGAAACATCAGGTATCAGATGCCCTCATAGTAAGATGTTATTGAAATGATTCAAATCAGATTTACAGTTTGAGCTGGATGCTGTGCAGCTTTCTTTTTCTGTGGAATAGATGGCACATCATTGTGTTTGCAATGTGATTTGGATGCTCATACCGATGGAAAAAGGACTCATGAAAGGTATCTCGTGATGGGGCAGAAAGTGGAGGTATGCTGCTAGTTTCCTTTTACTGATTCTTGCAGATGGTGGCATAGAATGCTTACCTCAATTATTCGCTTTTGTTCTAAAATAGGACTATCTGAAGAAACAGGCTTCTTACATACTGTTGCCTGAAGGGATGACACATAGTCGGTTCCCCAGTCAAAAACAGCATGTGCACTAATAGCGTGCATCATTGGGGGATTTGACACCTGCTGGTCCTTTCACAGAAAGCCATGTGGAAAATGAGTGATGACAGTGGATTTACTGTATTCATTTTTAATTAGAAGACCAAATTCTGTCTCTGGAATTTTTTATTTTAAATTTGTGAAAATTTCCAAAGCTCAGAATTTCTTTGTTATATCTCTCAAAATCTTACAGAGTCCTGCACAAAAGCTTGGACCCGAGAAGTTTGTTTTGGCAAAGGCTCTGCATGAATGCAACAGTCAACATTTCAAGCACAAGAAAGAAGCTGCTTCCATTTGTAGGGAGTGGAACAATAGTCATGGCCCAGCTGTTGCTATCGCCGTGAGTAATGTTGACATGGAAGTAGCTGACCATCAAGACTCGCTTTTGATTGACCTGAATTCTAAGGTCTAGCTAGATGGCCAAAATGCTCATAATGGCAAAGGTAACAATTCCAGTAAGACTGGGTGTCCAAGTTGTCATTCTTGCTTTAGAAAAATTCTTTTTGCTATTACTGGACTTGCATGTAAGTTGTTGGAAACCCTTGTATTCTTCTTGATATGGCATAGATGTTCATGTAAGTTGACACAAATGTTTATTGGCTTTTGAGTGCCAAGATTATGACAGAAGGTTTTCAAGTTATTTCTACATCCATTACTGATGATGTTGTAGCATATCTTGTTTTCCACCAAGACAATCATTCAAGTACATCCATTCTAAGATTTTATCACTCAACTTTTCCCGGTTAATCTACCAAAACTATATTCATAAAGGCAAGAAATTGATGTGTTCTGAACCACCTCCAACTCATCTTTTATCAACATGTTTCAGCTGTCAGAGGTGACAGCTTTCCATTCATACTTTAAGATAGAGTGCAATATTGAAAGTCCGATGTTTACAAGTACAGTCGTAGAAATTATTTCATTATAAGCCAAAGAAGGCAGATCACGTTGGATCCTGGAGGTGAAGCCTTATTATAGGACACTGCTAAGTCCACATTGGGAAGAATGCAGTACGCCTGCAGGGACATGTTCTCTAATGTCTATCTCGCCGAGGAATATGACAAGCAAGCTGGAGCTTTGAGACATGGCAAAAAATATCATCAAGACCTTGGCTTGGAAGCATCTGGACTAATCAGCACAGCCATTGAGGAGACAGATGAGGGCCTTATTCAGACTGATTGCCAATTTCTCTCTCCATGAGTAGATGAGCTAGAGTTCTGGCATAGTAAGTAAATCTTTTAGAGAGTGCACAATATGCCCATGTTTTCAGATGAATATTGTATGAATGTGCTTGAGGAGTTCTTATAGAATGTTTTAACATGCTGTTTGAGTTTTTTTTTCTTTTGGTGGTTTTGCAAAAGACTAGGAGCAGTAGGAATCCTGAAAGCATCGATGGTGATTTTGTTGGTGTAGCCCCTGAATTGACCACCAACCATATTGAGGATAAACAGTAGCTGAAACAGCTTCATGAGGGTTGTTAGGAAAAACTATTCTAGATAGAGACCTTTTCCCAGAATGCACTTGTGAACAGAAATTTTTAGGTACCTTAGCTCTGGGATATCCTGCAGATCATACCGAATGAAAGTAGGTGCAATTTTCTCTTCAGCCATGTTATCAAAGCTTTAATGTATAAAATTTTTTAACTTTTTTCAGCTTAAGATCTAGCAAATTTACCCGCATGAGATAGCTAGAAAGAAATCATGTAGAAACCACAGCTCTCACGTAACAATGTTTGAGTACAGGATCTTAAGGTTGTTTCATGCTTTGTATCAGCAAAAATTTGCATTGTTGTGTTTTACAGGATCTTGAAATCAGTTTTATTTCCACTGTTTGAGCTAGATTCTCTTTGCTGGGCATTTCTTTGTTATAAGACTTGCCTTACATGTATAGGCAAAATTGAAGATGGTAGTTGTAGCGTGATCATTTTTTTTGACTCAGTCATGCACAAGTTCAAAATGTCAAATCCTTTTGTATGTGCAAGGAATGATTTATGTTGTAACTTGTATGTGGTGTATATCCACAACAAAGCCATGACACAATTGTGGTTTTTGGTATTTCACCGTAATTTGGAATTGGTCAACACTTTTGTAGGGCCCTTAAAGCCATCATTGTGAAATGCAATACCTCTTGCTTTGGCAACAATAACGGCTTCTCCATTAGATGTAGCACCATACATGCCTAGGTATAAGAAATGTTGTTTATATTTTAGGCGATTTTCACTAGAGATAGAGTGATTACACAAGTTGTTCTGGTGAGAATGATCTCCATCCTAAGTATAGATCTCCTTTCTAAGGTTCTAAAGTATCTTTCATAATTGATATAGAGAATAGTGTCCAAATTGGATGCTTCACTATTTTTTACATCAATTTTACACATCAAGATATAACTAGAACATGAAGAACCAAATAGAATGTGAATGAAATGATTTCTCCATGTTTCAAACTTTGAACTCTTTGGAAAATTACAGCAACCAAACAATAAATGTGAGTGATGACCATTTGCTTGCTTGTCTCCTCCAACTTTGTCCTTTCTTGATATGTCTCCACCATAAAACTTCATGAATGAGCCTCCATCTCCATCTTGCCACAAGATATCATCAACACTTGATGACTTGGCCATGAATGAGTGACATAATGAACCTCCAATAGCTTCATTTCCATCAGCAAAACCAGCCAAGAGTATTAGTACAACTCCAACAATAAGATATTGCAAGACAATGTAGCTAGTTTGTCCATATCTTGACAATTTGCATACATCCACATGAAATAGCTCAAACATGAGATGGAATAAGTAAAGTAAACTTGAACAACACTTCCTTGCTGCTCCTTTGACCTTACTTGAGTCTTCAATAAGCTACAAAAACAGATCCATAACATCTTTGCCAAATAACCTTCATTTGATGCTCTTGACTAGCTCCAAATTGCCACCTTTCCTTTTGTGTTGTTGAAGCCCTTTGAGATCAACCTCTTGATCATCAAATTGACCATCAATGTCATTGAACAAACTTTGTTTTCTAAATCCATTACTTGCTTTTCCAGTATGAAAACCATGAGAACCAATATCCACTTGCATAGCATCATCTACACAAGAAGATTCTCCAAAACATGTGAGTAAAGCAAAGTGAGTCGCTTCCACTTGCTTACCTTTCTCTTGATCATCAATATCAAAGATATGAATATCTTCAGATCTGAACCTCTGGAAATACTACCTCTCAAACATATGATTTAGATCCAACAAGATCTCATCAATGCTTGATCTCGATCTTCCACAAAGGTTTAAAAAACAATGTCACCATCATAAATCAAAAAATAGATTCCAAACTTTTCATTCAACATGAAGTAGAGTAGGTGAAGGTGAGTATAAAACCTAATAAATCCAGCCTTCTTGAGTCCATAACAAACCTCAATAAGCTCACCAATGAGATCTCCCTTGTCTTGAAGAAATTGCTTCTTGATTTGCTCCATGTAGTCTTCTCCAACCAACATTTTGCCATCTCGATCATGAGTGATCAATTCACAATCATAGAATCCTTTGAGTTGATAAAGAGATGTGAGATCCATGCCTTGGATCTTCTCAAGAACCAATCTTCCATTGCTCTTTCCTTCATAAGACTCCCTCTTGATTGCATCATAAGCAGTAGAAACCTCAAAAACATTAGAAGCCATGAAAAAAATGATTAGTACTTTCAACATAAGGATGATTGAAGTACTCTCTTTTTTCAAACAAGAACTTCTACTCAATGTTTTAGGTAATGACTCATATGATAATGATTCTTCCTCACTATCATTCACAATGACATCATTCAAAGTACATCCTACTTTGAACTCTTCACATACTTCTTTTCTTCTTGACTTGTGACTATCTCCCTCACCAAGTCTCTTGATAGAACAGTTTGATCTACTCTCTTTATGAAGACATGTGACTCCACTTGCTGCAAAAATGACTTTCTTGGACTCATCACAAAAGAATGTAGAAGAACCACCTCCTTTATGCATGCACCTAGCAACATCTTTTGACATATGGTCAAAGAAATCATTAACAACAATCTTTTCCAAGGAAGAACCTTCACCTCCATTGATGAAGTTAGTACTTTCCTTACCTTTTGCATGCTTGCACTTGCCATGAAGAACCATTGAAACACCATCATTATCCTCAAGACTAGCCAAGTTAGCACAAAGATGAACATCTCCAAGAAGCATATTAGATCTTGACCTAGATCTAGCATAAGGAAGCTTTTTAGACTTTGCATAAGATCCACCAATCTTATTTGTTGAATTCCACACGTGTGGACTGTCCACTACATGTACTTGTGATCTCCTAAGGTGTGTAGATGCACCAAGATCAAGACTAGATTGAGATTCAAGATCAATCTTAGATTCTATGGCAAAAACACACTACTTCATGCATTCAATCACTTCCAACTCTCATTCACACGTGTAGGAAGTATTCAAAAAATAATCTAAGTAAAAACAAGCTGCTCTCCTCGGGTAGAGAGAGAAAGCTAAAAATCCAATAACTCACAAAATCCATGAAATCACCAAATCAATTAGCTTCAAAATGAGGAGTACAATGATACTAGTAGGTCCACGAGCTACCACTATGCTTAACTATGATTGGACCACATTTTGTCACCTCTTGATCCTATTGGATCATTGATCTATGCACCTCTTAATTCTATTGGACTATATTCAAGCACACCTCAATTTCCTATTGGACCTCACAAGGTTCCACTTCTAAATCCTATTGGACCTCTTGGAATTCATCAAACAAAAACTTTACACTTGTCTACACTCTAATTGGCACGTGTTTAGCCTCTTACTCTATTTTGGCTCAATAGTGGCATTACAAGTGGAAATGCATAATTTGCCATCTATGCCAAATTTATTCCTATCAACATCCTACACCTTGATGCTTGATGTAAAAAAACATAAGACCCCTATATCTAACATAGATAATCTTTTTCAATTCTTCACACTCCTCCTAAAAAATTATCTATGAAGATTTGAGCATTGATCTTGATATAGCTCCAAGATTAGATCTATGCTTGATGAAAGCACTTTTGCTTAAAGACTTGGTGAGTAGATCAGCAATACAAGAGGACGAGTTGACATGCTCCAAATAGATTTCTCCTCCAATAAGCTTTTCTTTCACAAAATGGTGTGCCACTTCTATGTGCTTGCTTCTTGCATGAAATATGAGATTATTGGCAAGAGCTTGGGCCGAGATGTTATTACACTTGATCATTGGTAGATCATCCTCCTTGATGCACTTTAGCTCCATTAATAACCTCTTGATCCAAAGCACTTCTTTGGTAGTTGTAGTGAGTGCTTTGTACTCGGCCTCACATGAAGAGAGAGATATAGTATCTTGTTTTTTGGAAAGCCAAGATATTAGATTGCCTCCAAGAAAGATAGTGTATGCACTAATAGACTTTCGATCCATCTTGTCACTTGCAAAGTCCGAATCCGAGTAGCCAATAATGGATAGATCTTCACTTTTATAGAGTAGACCATAATCACAAGATGAAGATACATATCTTAGAATCCTCTTGGCCATCTTCCAATGATGGATCTTAGGATCTTGCATAAATTGACTCAATTTGTGCACACAAAAACTAAGATCGGGACTAGTAATGGTAAGCCAAATCAAGGAGCCTACAAGACTCCTAAAAAGTGTGATGTCCTCAAAGGATCTTTCATCACCTTTATTAGGATCTTTTATAATTTGCTCCATTAAAGTATCTATGCTCTTAGAATTTTCCATATGGTTTTTTTTAACATAGAGTGAGCATATCTAGATTGGCATATAAAGACATGATTTTCATAAAAATCAATTTCTAGGCCTAGGATGTAATGGATGTCCCAACCTCCTATGCCATAATTCCTCCATAGAAAGCTTGTTCACAAGAGCAACATTACAAGCATTCATATACTCATTTGGATCTAGTTTATAGATGCCACCAAATCTAGATCCTAATGCAAGTATCTCATCATTCTTCTTGATAGTGCAAGTATCAACATTGAATTTTACATCAAGGCCATTATCAAGCAATTGGCCAACACTAATTAGATTCTAATTATTTGCCCATACACCGGCTAGAAAGCAAAAGCTTTGTTATCAATGTCTCTATCATCAACAGGGAGAAAGAACTTTAGAGGATGAAAGCTTCAAGGGAATGTTCCCTATGCCTTCAATAGGACATTCAAAATCATTTGCAGTGTATATTGATTTCTTGACTCCATCATAAGGTGCAATAGAAGAGAAAGAGTTCTTGGAGCTACACATATGTGAAGAGGCTCCACTATCAATATACCATAGGCCGTCCTTCTTGAAAGGAGTAGATGAGAAACTAGAGACCATAAGAGATCCCTCTCCATCACTTACAATAGTGTCTTCCTTCTCATTGGTAATATTGGCTTGCTTGAGTTGATTCTTCTTTTTGAAGCAATTGGTGGCATAATGACCTTTCTTGCCACAGTAAAAACACTTGATCTTCTTCTTCTTGAGCTTGGATGATGAAGCATTAGAGGAATCATCTTCCTCCTCATCTTTGTCTTTGGATTTGACTTTGTCCTTGCTTGAGAATTGTTGATGTTGGTTCTTGCTCCTCCCTTTGTGCTTATCCTTGGCAAAGAGAGCTTTGCCATCATTATGAGTGAGAGTAAGCTTGTCCATCCTCAAGAGCTTGTACTCTTGTCTTGATTCTTCTGAAATTAGCACACTTTGAAGAGCCTCCAAACTTGGTAGCTCCTCCTTAATGGCATAGGATTGGACAAGGTTATCAAATTCACTTCTCAAGCCATTGAGAATGACTTGAACTAGCTCATTTTGATTGATGAAATCACCAATGCAAGCAAGCTCTCTATGAATATCTTTTACTCTCAAAACATAACTAGATGCACTCTCATCACTCTTTTGGCTACTTTGAAAGATTTGATTCCTAAGAGTGAGAAGCCTAGAGGTATTCTTAGCCTCATAGATAGTCTTGAGACAATCCCAAGCTTCTTTGGCTGTTGTACAAGTACCTATCTCCCTCAATATCTCATTAGAGACATTTATCTTAATGTAGTGGAGAGCCATCCTAGCTCTCTTTTTGTATTTTTGAACCTCTTGAAGAACTTGTGGTTCTTCTTCAAGGCCAAGAACTATGTCCATCACGTCTTGAAGGATCAAGATGGACTCCATCCTCATTTTTCAAATTGAATAATTTGAAGTGGTCAATCTTTCACTTGGTTCCAACAAGGATGAACCCATTGAAGACATTTGAAGTGAAGAAAACTCAAACGATGAACAATAAATGTTGTTACACACTTTCAATAGGATCCAATAATTGAGTACTATCTCCTCCTATGAAAGATCTTGCAACTATTTGTGGATTGATTCTCACTAGCTACACAAATCTCTCTAAAACAAGATCTATTTCACATCAAATGATGGAGTATAGGCAAAGTTAGGATCTAACACTCTTAGCACGTGTGAAATACACTAAGAAATCAAATTTGACTCAAATACAATGATATTGCATGAAACAAAATGGCTAAGATCTCAAAACAGTGCCTAGATCACATATAGATGAGATTGGCAAGCATACAACTGTGATTTTGGATCAACCAAGCAATCTCTTGACCAAACCAAATGTGTCCACCCAGGTCTAGGTGCCCTACCTAACCCTCTTCAAAAGCTTATAGCTTTTGATTGGCTCAACCAAATGGAATGAAACTGATTGCAACAAAAACTAGACAAAAATAGCTTCAAAACAAGCTATCAAGCAAGATAAATGGATCAAACATGAGAGAGAACTTCCAAACTGAAATTGGATGTTCCTCACACGTGTCTGAGCACCTGATTCCGTAAAGTACCAGGTCAGACCCAATCAATGTCCTTTTGATCTCTTTTGATCCAAGATTGAACAAGATAGCTAGGAAAATGGGCCTTGACAAGTTCTAGCTCAAGATTGATGAAATTTTTTCACTTAGATGGATCAAAATGCATGGTAACCTTAGGTAGGCTCTGATACCATGTTGAATTTCACACGTGTGGACTGTCCACTACATGTACTTGTGATCTCCTAAGGTGTGTAGATGCACCAAGATCAAGACTAGATTGAGATTCAAGATCAATCTTAGATTCTATGGCAAAAACACACTACTACATGCATTCAATCACTTCTAACTCTCACTCACATGTGGGAGAGAAAATGAGTGGGAAAATGTGCCCAGTTTGGTGAAGAGAGATTAGAAAAGTGAGAGCCAGAGCTTTCTTTCCCTCTCTGTCATTGCTGGCCCACAGAGAGCTATCCCTGTAAGTGTATTTGTTGTATGAATCTTACATGCAATTCCCTGATCACTGAGAATTGAGGAGGAAGGAATCTGAAGCAGATTGAAGCCAAACATTTGTGTGAAATTCGCTTACAGTCATGCTAAATCAAATTTGATAGTTGCTGTTGAAGTAAATCTGAATTCTATTGGATTTTGGAAGCCTGGATCTCTGTGAAATGCTGTCATTGCTACTGTTCTGAAGGAGAGATCCATTCCATCGCTCACTGTTGTTCTGAAGGTGTGTTTAAGCATTGTCATTGCTGCTGCTCTGAGAAGGGAGGACTACAAATCCCTGCAGCGACCTGCACATCACTATTGCGATCTGTTTCTGAAGAGGGAGACTGTTCTGAAGGAGCGACCTGTTTGTGAAGAGAACCCACATTGCATGTGACAAAGTGGACCTGCACATTTCTGAAGAGAGCTTTCATGCACACCGACTGAAGGGTGAAGGCTAGGGCGACCTACTTCTGAAGAGAGGAGCAATCTGCATACCATTGTGATCTGTTTGTGAAGAGAACCCACGTTGCATACCATCGCTACTCTATTCTGAAGAAGGAGAAGCCCAAAGAGAGAGAGAGCGAAAGAGAGGCCTGTGGAGAGAGGAGCCACGCGACCCAGCCCACGGGTTTTTCTTGGTGAGTTGGGAGAGATAGGCCCGACAAAAAACTTGGGTGCCCACACTTGTAAAACTGTGATCATATGTGAAAGGGAAAAGCAAGGAACCGTTAGCAGAGAATGAATTGAAGATTCGACTGCCTGCTGACTGTCTGAGCATTCTTAACCTTTGGATAAATCCTGAGAAGTTAAGGCAGAGTCTGACTGATTCACTGAGGTAAGTGGTAATTTCAAACTGTGATTAAAATTATATTTAAAAAACTCTTAATGACTGTGCCAATTGTTCCACTAAAATTTGTAATAACTCTACTTGAAAAGCTTGTTTTTAAAATTTATGAAGGTATTTGGAAAAATGACAATGGGCTTATGAATTTAACAGTCTGAAGGGCTTTCGAGTATAACTGAACTACATTTATCATTTTTAAACAGTGATAATTTGCAAAGCTCATCATTCTATTCACTGAAAGCAGTATTTGCGTTTTCAGATTTTATAATTCTGTGAGGCCTTTATATGATTTTGTATAAGAAACATGATCTAAATCTTATAACGGCCATAACTTTTGCATTTTAAGTCGGATTTGAGTGAACCGAAAAGCAAAAGTGAGGAGAGTTAGGTGATACATATACTTTTGTTGAAAGAAACAATTTTGGAATGACTAGTTGGAAGTTATCAAGCTATTAGGAATCTAATAAAGAACAAGTCCTAAATTCGGATATATAATAAGTCTTTATTATACCTATATCAGTTTGTTGGAACATACAAGCTGAATACTATCCCCAATATTGTTGGAACATACAATTTGGGATGTTTTTGTGAAGATAAGAAAGAGGGAACATTGTTGGAACATACAATGTTGACACCATATTGATATTTGTACTTACGTGGTTTTTAAAGAACAAAAGTTGAGTGAATATACCGTGAACTAATATGGAGATATCAATATCTCCATATTAGTTCCCAATGTCTCCCAATATCTCCATATTAGTTCACGGTATATTCACTCAACTTTCGTTCTTTAAAAATCACGTAAGTACAAATATTAATATGGCGTCAACATTGTATGTTCCAACAATGTTCCCTCTTTCTTATCTTCACAGTAACATCCCAAATTGAATGTTCCAACAATATTGGGGATAGTATTCAACTTGTATGTTCTAACAAACTGATATAGGTATAATAAAGACTTATTATATATCCGAATTTAGGACTTGTTCTTTATTAGATTCCTAATAGCTTGATAACTTCCAATCAGTCATTCCAAAACTGTTTCTTTCAACAAAAGTATATGTATCACCTAACTCTTCTCACTATTGCTTTTCGGTTCACTCAAATCCGACTTAAATGCAAAAGTTATGGCCGTTATAAGATTTAGATCATGTTTCTTATACAAAATCATATAAAGGCCTCACAGAATTATAAAATCTGAAAACCGTAAATACTGCTTTCAGTGAATAGAATGATGAGCTTTGCAAATTATCACTGTTTAAAAATGATAAATGTAGTTCAGTTATACTCGAAAGCCCTTCAGACTGTTAAATTCATAAGCCCATTGTCATTTTTTCAAATACCTTCATAAATTTTAAAAACAAGCTTTTCAAGTAGAGTTATTACAAATTTTAGTGGAACAATTGGCACAATCATTAAGAGTTTTTTAAATATAATTTTAATCACAGTTTGAAATTACCACTTACCTCAGTGAATCAGTCAGACTCTGCCTTAACTTCTCAGGATTTATCCAAAGGTTAAGAATGCTCAGACAGTCAGCAGGCAGTCGAATCTTCAATTCATTCTCTGCTAACGGTTCCTTGCTTTTCCCTTTAACATATGATCACAGTATTACAAGTGTGGGCACCCAAATTTTTGCCGAGCCTATCTTTCCCAACTCATCGAGAAAAACCCGTGGGCTGGGTTGCATGGCTCCTCTCTCCACAGGCCTCTCCTTTGCTCTCTCTCTTGGAGCCTCTCTTTCTTCAAAACAGGGTCGCGATGGTATGCAGCGTGGGTTCTCTTCACAAACAGGTCGCGATGGTATGCAGATCGCTCCTCTCTTCCGAAGCAGGTCTCCCCAGCCTTAGCCCTTCAGTCGTGTATGCAGGAAAGGTCTCTTCAGAAATGTGCAGGTCCTTTCTGTCACGTGCAGCGTGGGTTCTCTTCGCAAACAGGCCGCTCCTTCAGAACAGGCTTCCTCTTCAGAAACAGATTGCAATAGTGATGTGCAGGTCGCTCCAAGGATTTGTACTCCTCCCTTCTCAGAGCACCAACAATGACAATGCTTAAACACATCTTCAGAACAAATGGATCTCTCCTTCAGAACAGTAGCAATGACAACATTTCACAGAGATCCAGGCTTCCAAAATCCAATTGAATTCAGATTTACTTCAACAACAACTATCAAATTTGATTCAGCATGACTGTAAGAGAATTCCACACAGATGTTTGGCTTCAATTTGCTTCAGATTGCTTCCTTCTCAATTCTCAGTGATCAGGGAATTACATGTAAGATTCATACAACAGATACAATTATAGGAAAAGTTCTCTGTGGACCAGCAATTACAGAGAGAGAAAGAAAGCTCTGGCTCTCACTTTTTTAATCTCTCTTCACCAAACTGGGCACATTTTCCCTCTCTCTCACTCCTTTTATCTCCTTCAAAAAGCCACAAAGCCTCCTTAACCTTAGGACACCCCCTTGAACTTTAAGGCAATACATATAATTATCTGGGCATTTTTTATTAACGGTAGTAAAATGAATACATTGTCATATTGCAGTCTCGACAATGCCGAAAAAAACCAAAAATTCTAATTAACGTTAATTATGCCAATTGGAAGGCACTTATTTCTGTAGATATCATCTCTAAATTTCATAGAGTAAAATTGGCATCATGTCTAAATATAGCAATATTGCTAGTGCCATGTCAATTTACTTACTAAAAATAGTAAATAACCATTATGAAACCTCTTATAGAAATCAAATAAACTTCAAATAGCTCATTTTTAGCCCAAATTATGTCTCCAAAAATTCGGCTAACATTGGCGATTCCACTGGGGAGTGTGGTCCCCACACGAACGGATCCAGAATAATATATTCATGATAAACAGTGGGCTCAACACACATTATAGTGTGATGTTAACCACTCTTCAGAATAGCAGCCAAATCTAAAGCCATCGATTAAGCCTTAGAACGTATCATCAACAAAAAGTCTTCAAATTGTAACCTGCCAATATATCCATCCATGTGTCTAAAGAAAGAAATGCTCCCATTCCCATCAGTATAGTGTAATGCCCAATGTCTCCGATCCCATGCAAATAGGAAAATGGAAATGTGATCTTCATTTTGTCTTGACACTCATTTATGGATGCAATTTCAAGTTTTGTGTTTAACGTCCTCCAGATAAGTGTATATGCTACTTATCTAGTTGAGTTATCTTTGTTAATATCCTTCATCTTGAGATTTTCATTCTCAATAAATTCCTATCCTCTCCTTACAAACTTCTTTCGTCTCATAAGGTATTGAATCTCTCAAATATATGTCTCATCATCACATTCCTCATCTATAGATCGGATTAAAAGATCGAAACTTAAAGATCAAGTATATCTAGTTTCTCACACAGAAAAATCTAAATCCAATTTCTAAATCTATTTCCAAACTAGTATGAGATATATGGAAAACCCTCATCATTCTCTCCACTCATTTTTTCACTCAAGATTCTCACAAATCCTCTCAAAAGGTCAGATACATTTCCATGATGATTCAAACTATATTTTTTTTTTCCGTTCACCACCCCACTGGTAATGTTTTATTCCATCCAAAAACTTCATTTTACCTCTCAGACCCCCCAGATGCTTTTGATTCAAACAAACATGCCCATCTGAGAAAAGTAACTGACATTGCACCCCTATCATCAAATAAATGTAGTGTGCATAGGGAAATGAAATGCAATCTTCAGTATAGTATTAAATGGATGCCAACATACCGTGGTTTAGTGACGCATGTATAAAGTGTATGTGCTCACAAATTTTTATTTATTTATTATTATTATTATTATTATTCTATTTATTATAAAAAGCTGTAATCTTACAAATTCTATAATTCAAAATAAACATCACCTTTATATACATTAAGCATTCCATCACTAATACACCTTACCTCATAGTGGAAATCAAAGGTGATAAGGTGGAAAATTTCTAACCATCAACTTATAAATAACAAATCAACAATAATATAACTTTAAAAATCATTACAGGTTGACCCCTGCTTATTTATCCAAGTCACTGATATGCAATAATTATCCTTGATAGGCTACACGACATATTTCTGGACGAGGATAACGATCTGCCATTTTATCGTTTATCTTCTCTTGATTTTGATCAATAAAGACTGGGTTTACTCCCTCAAGGAATTTATTTAAAAACATTTCATTTAAAACTTTTCTCTCTTTGGAACAGGCATCACGAACCTTCATATACAGAAATGTATCAAAACCAGGCTCCAAAGGAATATTAGGATTACACCATCTCTGCTTTAGCTTTAAATTTCGAGGGTGATAATTCCAGCCCCATTGCCTCAATAACCATATCTGCAAAAGTAAGCATACCACCTTGCTGGTCTCACACTTACCATTACTATTCCCTTTTGACAGAGTAGCAAATGCTGCTAACTGTGCGCAAGTGTCAGAGAAAGTGGAAAAATCCTCAGGAATAACTGGCCATCTAAATAAAGATTTTGAGTTTGTCATAGTAGATTCCCTATAATCATATACTCGGTCAATGAGAGGAAATTCTACTGTTGGACAATGTAAGATGTAAGAGTCAAAATACTTAAGCCCAGCCGCATCCACAAACTGTAGACCAATCATACCAGAAGAGGATCTCAAAGACGATTTTATTATCTCGTCCCCTTCCATTGCATTCTATGAGTGTATGTTTCCATTATCTCTTAAGATATGCAGTTCAGATAACAATTTCGCGTTCTCTGATTTAAGTAGATCTATCTTCTCCACGTAACACACATTGGCTCTACATTTTGAGGCAAATAACACCTCGAAGCCTGTCCTTTGAGCTGATAGTTCTATCTCGAATTTTTTAGTTTTATGTAAACAATGATCTCGTTCCTTTGTTACGCTCTTTAACTCGTTAGTAATGGCTATACTCTGATTTCTCAATGTTTTTATCTCTGTTTTTAAATTACCAATTTCTTGCAAAGATAAAAATCGCTCTTTTCTAAGAAAAGCAATAATATCAGAGTCACGTCCCTTCTTAAGTTCAGTAGGGTCAATGTCTTTAGATATCTCTTTTTTTCACTTCCCAGGGGATCTTTTGTCTTTCAACAAAAGACAGGTTCCACTGCAATAGTGTTTGCTAAATGTGCGATTTCAACTATACTCATTTTTTTTTTTAAATGCGGAAATGTTTTAGATTGCACCACTCTCCTGAGAAGGGAAAAGTATATACATTTAAAATTTGCACAAACCAGCACTTATATCATTATATTAAACAAAAATTAACCATCAAATCGAAAAAATGTGAATTTTTTTTTTCTTTTTGATATGACATATTCCAAAAAGAAAATAGACATTGTCATTAGAGTTTAAGCCTAGATCTACCTGAAAACAAAAGTATGATCTAACCTAAATGTGATAATGGATCAGACAATTCCCCCAGATGAGACCTTCTAGAAATGTAGTAATTCTAGGTCTCAACCTTCTAGGTACAACCTTAGATGCTAGTTGGAAATAGTAATATATTGTCCTATTGGAAGGGACGACAACCGATAGCTCGTCTAGAACTCTCTCATCAATAATGTCAATTCCGAAGAAAATACTATCATCTTCATAATAAGATCTACAAGACCTATCATATTCACAATCTACATGAATGCTTGTGATAGTCTCGTTGTTCTATAGAAACGATAAAAGGTTAAACTATAAAGATTGACTCGACTTTAAAAAGGTGTTCCATTTAGTTCAGTCAATCGTGCTGTATTATTCTTATAAAGTTTCTTAGGTTTATACAGCCCATTCCATAAAAAGGTTAATTTCTGAGGCATCAATTCATGTCGGACATCATAATGTAATACCAATTGACAATGTCATACTACCAGGCACTTCCAATGTTGACAAATATGTTGCCAAAGTGGAATACCAGCTCGATATCATGTCTTTATCGATGTGAAATAATCCTAGAAGTTGCTCACTCTCACTAGTTCCATCTTCCTCATTCGGAGTCCCCCACTCACAAATACAATCATTTAAACCTTGCAACCGTGGAGGTTTACTCTTCAGATCATAATCAAATTCTTGAAGTGCAACAATCCACTTGATTAACCTAGGGGGTGGTTCCAATTTATTCATCATCAAAATAACTGCATTATTCTTGGTAAAGATAATAACTTTGTGATGTAGTATATAGTGACGATACTTAGCAGCAACATATGCAATGCATAAACATACCTTTTTCGCATATGAGTAATTCAACTCTGCTATATTTAGCTTGCATCCCACGAACATTATAGGATGATATATCTTGTCCCATATTTGAGCCAAACAACAATTCATACTTTTCTCTGTAGCTGAAGTAAAAATATAAAACTCCTGATCATACATTGGAGGCTTCAATATAGGGGTACTGGCTACAGCTTCTTTTAAGTCTTTAAAAGCTGTATCACAAGCTTCTGTCCAATTCCATACTCCATCATTTTTCAATAATGTCATTAGAGGGAGTGACTTTAATGAATATTGCCTCATGTATCTTCGATAATAACCTACAGATCCAAAAAATGATTGTAACTGCTTAAGCGTAGTAGGAATACTAAGGCTTAATATTATTTTTATCTTATCCGGATCAGTAGATATACCATTCTTACTAATCACATGACCTAGTAGTACACTGTAAGGCACCACATAGATCATCGATGAAAATTTTAAGATTTTCGTCAAGCATATCTTCAAATTGTTCATTCATAAATCTTTGATATGTACCAGGGGCGTTCGATAACCCAAATGGCATCACATGATATGCAAAAACTCCACATGTAGTAGTAAAGGTAGTTTTCAACTTATCTTTCTCTTTTATTGCAATTTGATTGTAGCCCACAAAACAATCCATAAATGAATATATTTCTCTCCCGGCTAATTCATCAAGAACTTGATCAATAAATGGCAATGGATAATAATCTTTAATCATGTGCTTATTTAATTTTTTATAATCTACACAAACCCTAATTTGTGTAGAATTTTTCTTAGGTCTGGGCACTATCAGTGAACACCATTCCGTGTTTTGTACATGAAATATAAAACCAGCTTGACGTAGCCGCTCTAATTCTTTATAAACTTCCACTTTAAGATTATAAGGTAATCTTTGTTGTTTCTGTCTTACTGTTTTTGTATCTTCCTTTAAATGTATCGTGTGTACCACTTTTTTTGGGGGTATCCCTTTCAGATCTGTATAATCCCATGCAAACACATGTTGTATTTTCTACAAAGATTTTCATATTGCTGCTTCAAGTATATTTAAATTATCTCCCACCTTTATGTGTTTAGGATGTTCATCTGTACCCAAATTGATTAAACATAAATCTGCATCTCTTACTTTTGAATGTGAATCTTGAGAAGTATTTCATTCAACTTCTAGAACTTCACCATATTGAGAATCCTCTTCACTTGTAGTTGAAGAGGAATCTTCTGTAGAAATATCTTCCCATTCAGATGATGGGATTGGAGCACGTTCCGATAAAGGAGTCCCTGGATATGCATCTAGTACTACCCGTTCTTTTCCTCTCCCAAAAATTAATACTCCTGTTGGTATATCAATAGTACAATCACTCAAGCGTAACCAGGGCCTTCCTAATAAAAGGGAATATCCTTTTATATTCTCATACGTACGTATCACATGTAAATCAACTTTGATGGTCCTTCCTCCTACTGTCTAGGGTATGTCATGTAATATTCCTTCTGGCTTAATAACTAAATTGTTTGTCAGTTTTAATATTGTAGTATTTGAGGGTGCTATAGTGTATCCTAACCTGTTGGTTAGTTCTAGACTGATGATATTCACGGTAGCTCCTGCATCCACTATGGCTCCTTGTATCACCAATCCATCTACTATAACATCTACTTTTGGACAATACCGATCTAAATTTTCTGCACTCACATTGCCTAATTCAGGAGTATGTGGTGTAGGATCTAAACCATAAGAGGGTTTCATCATTTGCTTCACATATCATCGTATGATTGGTGAGAGTTTTAATAATTTCCAAAAGTTAACATCCAGACTTAAATCATCCAATGCTTTTTGCATAGGAATTGGCACTACTCTTATAGCCCTCCCCTCCGCATTATTTTTAGAATGATTTCTTCTTTCACTAACCAGGGGTCTATCAGTATCTTTTCTTGTTCGCTTAATGATCACTTTTCTAGAAGGTTTATTACCAACTATGCTAGAAGTTTCTCCTTGTTTTTCATGATCTGAATTAGGAGTCTCTGTGCTATCTTTCAATTCATCTACTTCCGCCGGATTCTCAAGTTCTTCTTGTAGAGGTTCATGGAATGTTACCTTGTTCTTTGATATCGGTTTTTTAATTTGCTTGGTCAGATCACTCTTTGGTAGACCTTTATTAAGCTTACTTCTAGTGACAGCCAACACATATTCCTTTCTCCTGTCCATTAATGGATCAGCCTTTTGTATAAAATTCACTGGTGATCCTTGATCACTAACTTTAGCTTCTCCTTCCAATTCCCGTCTATCATCTCTTTGTAATATTTGAGCAGGTTCAGGAGTATTATTCATTCGTGCATCTTGTGAATGATAATTTAATGGTTCTAGTAAATTAGCTCCTTCATTCAAGGCTTTACGTCGTACCCAACATCCGTCTTCCAAATGGCCTATTTTTTTACAATAATTACAAACAGTATTAGGACAATTTCGGTTTAAATAAGGTCCCTTACAATAATGACATACTACCTTTGGAGTTATATCGTCACTAAAAGGTTCCTATCACATTCTGTTGTTGCTTTAAAAAATTTACATTAGATGCTAGAGATGTAAATTGTCCACTCATAATATCCATATATCCTTTCAACATTTCTTTAACATCTTCAATACCATTATTAGATCTAGCACTTTCATAATTTGGCTAAACTAATTGTACTTGATTTGGTCTATCAAACGATAGTGCAAGCTGATTGTGTGGAACTCTGTCATACACTTGAAAACTCCCCTTAGCATTATCAACATCTCTATAGGGGTTTCGAGACTGAAGAGGGGTTACATCATAGAATTGTCTATTACCTGACAGCATTGGAGGAAAATCTGCCCTTGTCCAATCATAAGCCTTATCCATTGAGCTCATACCTTTTGACAGATCTCCTGCCCTATCTGTAGTCAATTTTCCTCTATTAATATAGCCTTTTGTATTGCCCCTTCTAGATCAGATGGAGCCAATTGTCTCACAACCAATTGTATATCCCTTTTTAATCCTCTCAGATAAAACAATAATAATAATTCAAGTTCAATTTTTACTAATATAGCAGCTTGTCTGGCTAACTCGCTCACTCGTCTCGTATATTGTCTAATATTCTCCCCAGGATCTTGTTGTATTGTGGATAATGTGAATATTAGTTCATCCATATTTCGAGTCGGCCTGAACTCCACTAAAAACTGTTTATAGAATTCCTCAATAGTAGCTATAGAATTTCGTTGTAAACTCTGATACCAATTCCTTGCTGTACTAGTTAAAGTAATAGCAAAGAACATCATCTCATGATACGGGTTGGTTATCCTGCCTATAAAGCAAGTTGTCCAGAAAGCACTGATGTGTCTCTCTGCATCTTCATAAGGTGCTCCGGTAAACTCAGGTGTTGTCCCACACGTAACTTAGGCAGAGGGTCTACATTATCAAGAACCATCAATGGTTCGGTTTGTCAACCCACCATCTTGTGATTATTATCAGATGATGCAGTTGGATTATCTATCAAAGATGGTATCTCCTCAAGCGGTGTCTCAACACCTAGCTCTATATTATCCCAACTGGGTTATATTCACCATAAGCTAGTAACATCACCTTCATGTAAAGTATTTACATGAAACACTGGGTGAAGTAACCTAACTTAAGAGATTAAAGTTAAAGAAATAATATAATAATTATAATTACAGTCTGAAATTATCCACAACTTTGACAGATTATTCACAAGCTTTCAAGTACAAATATCCTTAGAATCTAAATTCTAAGATATGATAATTCATTCAATTAGAATCTCTAGGAGAATCATTAAGATATAGAAAAACTCAACTCTTTTGAGTTAAATGCTTCTGTTTCTAGCACCAAATGCAAGAAAATAGCATTCATTCATCTTAATAGACTTGTCTGTCTCCTATGATAACTGGAGATCCAATCAGATGAATAACTGTATTGAAGCATCTGCAGACCATAATCTGTAGTAGAATAACATTTACTAGATAATTAAATTCTCCACAAATAAGATAACTTATCTTGTGAGAATATCTGTGAGATCCATAGGTCCTCAAATATAACACCGGAGTAGTGAGATTCAAAAACACTGATTCGAATTCTTACTCAGATAATAGATCAAGAATCAATCATCACACTTAAGAATCATTACAATTCCTTATAATCCTCTAACAATAATTAAGTATCTATTTATGATTTGTCAACCATAAATATTTAGATTCATATGATCCGTCAATCATAATTTCCTGAAATCCAAATCATACTTAATCATTTACAGGATACTGGAGTATATGTCCCACATAACTCATGAAAAGTAAGAATCATTCCAAAATCTTTCCACTAAGAAAATACTGGATTTAGGAATATTTTTCAATCAGAATTCTTAAACTGAAGTGCAAGATTCAAGGTCTATAGATCACTGGTAATTAAAGACTGAACGCATACCAAATGACAATCATCTTCAACTACAAAAACTTTTGATTACAATCTAGAATCAAATCTAGACACCCAAAGCCTTGCTGAAAATCAATTCAGTTGTTATTCTTGGATTCATTATGATTCGTTATCCATTTGAGCTCTCTGGGATACAATCACTAATGAGCTGAATCTATTCCTTAACTAAGGAATACTCCATCCCAAGAATACTGTATATCCAATGCACACAATTTTAACTGATGAACCCAAATGATTCACTAATCATGCGTCTTACAAGCAATATAATTCAAAACCATTAGTTCTCGGTGAATCCACTTCACACTGATTGTTTTACCAATTACCTTCACTCTGGAGTAATCAACTACTCAAGTTAATTGCCAATGATTCAGAAATCTCAAATGTCTAGGTGAAGAATTCAATTATACTAATATAACACCACATTTAGATCCTTACCCAAATCATTTATAATCTAATCCATAAATCTCCAATCCAAAGATTTGTTAACTTTGCAAGTATCTGTCAAAAAAATACTTGATCATATGCTTATGTTCACTGACTAGGTTAAGTGCACCAAATAACTCTAGTAACCAGGAATACACAGTAGATTCATACAAGATTAATCGTGCACATATGTGAATAATCTCACTATGACCTAGTACATAAACACATTCTTAACTGGCAGATTCCTCTAGAACCCACATATGTTACTCACATATCTTATTGAGATCTTGTAACTCAGCTACAAAATATTTTCTATTTCTCATGAGTAAATAACATATCTGGAAAATCCCTGAGATGAATAACATTCATTCTCAGCAGTTTTCCAATCCCACTTACCTCTAATTACATAATTTCTCACACTGATTAACTCCTCTCTGATCCTAGTACTTAAACTAAGATTAGGTTGATCCAAAATAGAACTCTCAGACTTAAATTCTGATCAAACTTACTTCTATTCTAATCAAAATGGAATTAGTAACCTTTGACCTTTTATTGTACTACTTATAGATAATGATTCAAATTCCAAACTTGTTCCAGATCCAGATTGTCCACACAATCCCCAGATAATTTCGCTTATTTTGAAAAGTTCCAATTAGGTATCTTACTTTGAATCTGTCCGAAATTACTTTTAGACCAAATCTCATTTCTATGCCGCAGTTGGTTCTCATCCGAAAACTATGCAACCAACAGATTCCCAAATAGAATTTTATCCCACCACTTCACCCCTCCTTGTAAGGAAATTATAAATTTCCATAAAATTTAACTGGAAAGATGATATATGAAAATATCTAAATCTTAGAAAAGTCAGTAATAAGTGTTTCCACTAAAGGATTCACCCTATTAGACACAGGACTTTTCCTTCAAATATTATCACTCTGAGTGATAGAAACTACTATTCCATCGAAATCCATTTATGCAACAGAGATATTCCATGGTTTAAGAAATTGAAACATTTTAACCTTAGAATTTATCTGAATTCCAAGTCTATTCCTACAAGTAGTAATTTATATGACATAACAGTCTTTCAGAAGAATAACTTCATGTTGGAAAGAATCATATAAATCAGTCTGATATCCTATATTCGAGAAATTACTAAGAAGTAAAGGATTAGCTAAGAAAGCGAGAAATAGATTTGAGGGCCTCTGATTTTGTAAATAATGAGATAGCACATTGGGATCTAGATTAAACCTCAAAATTTTTCAAAATACCCCACATTTGATCGAATGGTTTTTTTCTTTCCCATATCGCGACTAGGCACTAAAGCACACCATTGATCATCAGATCTTTACAGTCCTAGAATTTCCTTTCCAAAATTACTGATGTCCCATACCATCAACTTTTTCTTCCAGAAAACCCTTAACCGCCTTATCTGATATTCTAGAGATCCACTGATCATTTAGTTGTCCTATAATCCATATAGGATATTATCTCTTGTTTCCAAACACTAGAGAATCCATTTATTTGGATGACTGGCATGCCTATCAGATGCATACCCATAATCTACATCTGACTATGTGACTTAGACAGAAGAATTAACATGGTTCACTATTATACTCTGAACCTTTCTGGTTATTGACAAGCTTCAAAACCCTACTGATGCATCAAGTCGAGGGACAAGCTTCTGTCAACTAACAGATCCAATGTAATCCACATATCAGATTCCACTGCTAAACCTCACAATTGACATCCAAAACTGTGGATAACTCAATGGTTACAAAGATATCAGTTACGAATTCATCTGAATGAATTCTAACTAGGAAATTAATAATCAGTATTAAGCAATTATTTACAGGGATTACCAAAATCCTAACTACAAAATATATTTTCCGATCACACTTACTACCACTGATGTCCACTCTTCTTCCATCCTTATAATTTTCAGTTCCCTGAGAATCTATTTCAGCTAAGGTACCAAGAAGACGTAACGACATTAGTAAATGTTTAAAAACTAATTACTGTAGGAAAAAATCCAAAACAATTTCATTTCTGTCCTATATCTGGGTTGAATAGCTAATATATCAAAAATCATTTACTAGTATATGAAACAATACTAGTCTGATCTTTTGAATATAATTCACTAATAGGATTTTACTGGAAATGAAATCAGTTGTGTAATTCCTATTTTTAAAAATTTTCCAATAAAATTGGAATTTTTTTTCTTTTTATTGACTGGTTTGGCATTACTCCGTTAATATTGACAAAACCTACCAAACATAGAATATGAAATTACATGAATGGAAATTCCACCAGTAGGATTTCAGTAATTTTTGAATCGTATCTTGTAAAATTTACTGACTAGATAAAGAATACTATTGCCACTCATCCAATCTGGTTATTTCATATTGTCTGACGATTTTAATTCACATTTAACGAGTTTTTTGCACAAACGTTCACTTGACTGATTACTATCGATCTACATCGATTAAAAAACTTATCAGACAAGTAACTAATTTCCAATTATCAAATGAAAATTCAAAAAAAGAAAAAAAAAATCAAATTTTAACTTTCAATCTGGGAGTTCAACTCCAAAGTTAAAAAAATGACAGCATAGTAAAAACTGTTAGCAATTCATTGCGGTTCCTTCTGTCAATTTTAACTTATCTATAGATATAAGTTAGACTTAGTGAAAACACTATGATCAACTCTGACTGAGAAACTCAGTTTAATCAATTCACTAATCTAAACTGATTCCATAGATAACAAAAAAACGACCAAAATTTTTGATTTTTTTTGGAAAACTCAAAATTTGCTTTATTTTACGTAATTCGAAAATTTTGACGAAAATACTATTAGTTTAAAAGGCAATCGGAATCGAAAAAATCGAAACACTGTCCGATTCCTAATGTTACTAACCCAATGTCAAATTGGCATGCAAAGCACACTACATCAGTCATAAACATCATTACGGAATTTTTTACGTAAACTTCAGTTTTACGGAATTTGTCAGCCATTAACACTGATTTATGACCCAACTGTCAGAGCACATGCGTATGACCACTCAAGTCGATTGTAAATCCCTCATGCATGGGTGCTTTAAAGCTCAGTGCAAAGGGAGACCAAGTGAACAAGATGCTTGACATGTCATCTTGCCACCTAAGCTTCACACGTGCGAGATCAGAGGCATTCATACTGATTCTAAGATGCAGTATAGGCTGAGAACGAAGATTTCTTGATTTGTAGAAGTCAAAATAGCTTCAAACTTTATGGAGATGGTGCATAAGCCACCGGCCATCAATTCACAGGTCTGATAGCTTGTTGGGAAGGTAAAAAGGAATGCTAATCATGCTGTAATTAATTTCAGAATGATCTCCTTATGGATTTGGAGGGATCCATCCCCCAAAAATCAACAGAAATGGTCATTTTTCGAACTTTTTTGACTTCTTACAAGTTCAATTGCTGGAATTCTTGGTTCTAACTTCAAGGAAAGCTTCAAAAGACTTTGGTTCACCTACTTACAAGATCTACATGGTGTTTTACAGGCACCTACTATCCAACTTTATGAAAAAACAAGCAAAAATGATGATTTTTGGCTATTTTCCGGTTTTTTCATCACCATAAAGTGGAAATTCATGACATACAACTCTTTCTCTAACACATGCAAACCAATTTACAGAATTATAACCATCTAATTGATTTGATCTTGCTCGATTTTGGTTCTTACTATCTATTTTGTGCCAAAAAGCATGAAAAACCAAACAATTTTGACCAAAACATAGCCTAGAATCCTAAATCATTGGAGACAACTGGCATGCATCATTAATTTCATCATTAATGAACCCTAAAACGAAAGTACACTTGCTGGAAAATTCAGATCTACCAAAGATTTGATCTACACAAGAAAAAGCTCCAAAAAAGCATCACAAATTCTCCATAAAACCACAAAGAATCCCAAGAGTATTGGATCTTAGCAACATGCAAATTGAAACTGGGATAGCACACCCACTTGCACACTTGCTATCCACCTTGGAAGAGAATTCCCATGGATCCAATCCAAAATTTTGATGAAAGGTAGCCCTTCTCCTGTTCTCCAATCTTCGTAAGCCTGGCTCTGATACCACTAAAAGGGAAGCTCCCTAAGATCCTGCTTACAAGACAAAACACAATGGAAAACACACTATGGAGCAACCACCCAACCAAGTAGAAGCAACCAATAAACTCTAGAAGCTTCACCCCCAAGCCAAGGAACAAGAGGCATGAATGTAGAGTGAAACCCTGGCAATGAATCCATGATCACAATGAGGAGTAGGGCGAGTTTGGCCTCAATATATAGAGCCAAAAGCATCCTGGGCACATAGCCATGCATACTCCTAAGTTCCCTATACATAGATTCACCTAGAATAGAGTCCTATGCATGGACTATCTATTCATAGAATTGCTAATGATAACTCTACACATGCATACACTCTCTCAAACCTTGTCTAAACTCCATTTAGTGTGTTCTGGGCCTCACAAGGATATTAGTTACTTTCGGGACACATCCAGTATGAGGTGACATAACTAACAGCTTGATTTACTGGAGTATTGCGTATCCAAGACTAGGAGTATACTGAATCCTACTTACTGGTCATGGACATAACATCTAGTGTGTACTCAATGTTGATATATATATGGATGATTGATTCTTGATAATATAATTCTGATAGATAGTTGAGTATGCTTCTACGATCATGTTCAGGGATTTGATGAAAGTTCCAACAATTTATAGTAACAGACATACCATGCTTATTTCCCAATATCTCCATATTAGTTCATGGTATATTTACTCAACTTTCGTTCTTTAAAACCACTTAAGTACAAGTATCAATATGGCGTCAACATTGTATGTTCCAACAATGTTCCCTCTTTCTTATTTTCACAGTAACATCCCAAATTGTATGTTCCAACAATTTTGGGCATAGTATTCAGCTTGTATGTTCCAACAAACTGATATAGGTATAATAAAGACTTATTATATATCCGAATTTAGGACTTGTTCTTTATTAGATTCCTAATAGCTTAATAACTTCCAATCAGTCATTCAAAAACTATTTCTTCCAACAAAAGTAGATTTATCACATAATTCTCTTCACTTTTGCTTTTCGGTTCACTCAAATCTGGTTTTAAATGCAAAAGTTATGGCCGTTTTAAGATTTTGATCATTTTTCTTATACAAAATCATATAAGGGCCTCACAGAATTATAAAATCTGAAACCCGTAAATACTGCTTTCAGTGAATAAAATTATGAGCTTTGCAAATTATCACTGTTCAGAAATGATAAATATAGTTCAGTTATGCTCAAGAGCCCTTCAGACTGTTAAATTCATAAGCCCATTGTCATTTTTCCAAATAACTTCATAAATTCTAAATACAGGCTTTCAAGTAGAGTTATTACAAATTTTAGTGGAACAATCGGCACAGTCATTAAGAGATCTTTAAATATAATTTTAATCATAGTCTGAAATTACCACTTATCTCAGTGAATCAGTCAGACTTTGCCTTAACTTCCCAAGATTTATACAAAGGTTAAGGATTCTCAGACAGTCAGCAGGCAGCCGAATCTTCAATTCATGCACTGTTATCGGTCCCTTGCTTTTCCCTTTCACATATGATCACAGTTTTATAAGTGTGGGCACCCAAATTTTTGTCGGGCCTGTCTCTCCAAACTCACCAAGAAAAACCTTTGGGCTGGGTCACGTGGCTCCTCTCTCCACATGCCTGTCCTTCGCTCTCTCTCTTCGGGCCTCTCCTTCTTCAGAACAGGGTCGCGATGTTATGCAAATCACTCCTCTCTTCAGAAGCAGGTCGCCCCAGCCTTCACCCTTCAGTCGCGTGTGCAGGAAAGGTCTCTTCAGAAATGTGCAGGTCCTCTCTGTCACGTGCAGCGTGGGTTCTCTTCACAAACAGGTCGCTCCTTCAGAACAGTCTCCCTCTTCAGAAACAGATCGCAATAGTGATGTGCAGGTCACTCCAGGGATTTGTACTCCTCCCTTATCAGAGAAGCAGCAATGACAGTGCTTAAACACACCTCCAGAACAACAGTGAGCGATGGAATGGATCTCTCCTTCAGAACAGTAGCAATGATAGCATTTCACAGAGATACAAGCTTCCAAAATCCAATAGAATTCAGATTTACTTCAACAGCAATTATTAGGTTTGATTCAGCATGACTGTAAGCGGATTTCACACAGATGTTTGGCTTCAATCTGCTTCAGATTCCTTCCTTCTCAATTCTCAGTGATCAGGGTGTGGCACAGTATGTGGAACTTGTGTGGTTGTTCTTTTGACCCTAACTTCAAAGTCGTTAGAATCGATGGTATCAATTTCGTAGGCAAACACATAGTCTTGCGACTGATAGTGCAGAAGTAAGAATGACAATTTAGACAAAATAGTAAGAGAAATCAGAAAGATCAATCAAGAAAGCATTGCATGTATAAACAAAAAACGAAGACTTACGAGCAACGACATAAGACGATGTCTCTAACGAAGGTCTTACGAGCAGTTTTGGCAGACAATGACGTGCAACCACCATGAAGATCACAACCGACATTATGGACTAATTTATTCATTTAATTATGTCTTGTAATGAATCTATACAGATATAAATAAGACACATAGATGCCAAAATGAATATACGTCAACAGATTGAATGTTGTGTACACTCTCTTGCAATTCTAGTCAAGCTATTTCCAAGAGACATTGTGTTGTGTCATTCCACATTTTTGTTACGCTTGTTTCTTGCATATTGATGATTCATAGATTGGGTTTGTATGTTTGAATGTGAATATTAAATGAATACTTCTGATATGCTCTTATTGATTCTTGCTTTCGTGCATTAATAAATTTATGTGTCTATGAAATTAATTCTTACAATTTTAAAGTTCGAAGCAAGTAGAGTTCAAAGTAATTGTGAACTCGAATGTGATATGCACAATACATTGCATAGAGGAGACAGATCATTCTCGAATCATTTTCCCAACAATAAGGTGTCTCGGATCTCCAATGGCAAGTCATCAATCTCGATCACTTTAATGCCTCCATCTTTGGCTTCTTCACTATGTAAGAGATTTTTTCCTACTGTTTTTATTTATCTATTTTTTTTCTATAAGCTCACCATGTTCAGCTCCTTGTGAAGCCTAAGAAAAGCTCTACAAACTATGGCCTTACTAGATATAGGATATCAAGAATGTCCTCGCAGTTGTTTTGAAACATAGCATCTGACATAAATATGTCGACAAATTGTACGTAGGGTCTTTGTGGTGTGCCATACACCCTTTTTAATATTTAGTACAATAGCGTAGAAATAAATAGTCATTTACATGGATTTAGATTATGCACCTCGTAGGGAGAGTGATGGATATTATATTGAAGGAAGTTAAAAACTTTCCTGATACTGTAGTGCCAATAGGGCTTGATATTCCTCAGGGCCATTGTACCATTAGTTGGTTTGATGATTATGTCCAAAAGAATGTGGTTTGGAGTTTGTTCCAAAATAGGTTGCAGAAAGTACAATAATCAAGATTTTTGAGCTTAACCCAACGGATGTGGCTTAGCGCACCCTCATGGTCTTCCAAGAATCATCAGGAAACCAAGCATAAGTTTTACGGCCATATTTGGTGAAAGACCTGAAATAGTCCTAATATGTTAGACCGGCCCTCCAATGTTCGAGATTATTGGCCACGCCTAGATATTCCACATCGAGGCTTGTTGGTGACTAATGACCTCGAGATTTGAAAACTTAAGAAATAGTTTCATGTTTTCTTTTTTCCGTTCTGAGGGCAGAACCTGTTTAAGGGAGGAAGAATGTTACGACCATATTCGGTAAAGGACTTGGAATTGTCCTGATATGGTAGACCGGCCCTCCAGTGTTCGAGATTATTGGTCACGCCTAGATTTTATTCCACATCGAGGCCTGTTGGTGACTTATGACCTTGAGAGGACCCAGACACTCTAATTGAGACATATGGAGTAGTGTATGTATGTGTGACTGTTATAGGCAGGAGATATGCATGAAGAGCTGTGACCTATTTATAATTGACCTGCATGGGGATTGCATGTGCTCATGCATAGGATCCTACTCTCTATATATTGAGGTAGAGACTATCCCGTCGACGACTTGGTCTAGGTTACCTGATGAGCTCTTTTCCTCTTGCTGTGATGCCTTCTGACGGCTGTGTGAACCAAAAGTCCTTTTAGGTTTTGGTTGGTGACGGGTCTTATCTTACATGCAATAAAGAGGAATGGAATGCATGGTCAGTGGGGGCTCTGACCCTGTTGCATGGCTATCAGTTAAGTCCACTGAGTAGTGCATGCCGGTAACTTGGTGATTGCATTCATAGTTTTTTGCAAAGCAGTTTGGTGCATTTGGGATAATGCATGGCTTTTTGTAATGGATTTTTGCTTACATAGCCGGTTTTTCCAAAGGCCTTTGCAAATCTTTTTCTGATGTAATCAAAGTTTTGGTCGATTCAAGAAGGAATTTTTGGTAAATCTACCTAAATCGACAGTTGAGAATTCAATTACCTATTCTCCTGACCTTTACGGAGAGAATCTTTGGAGAATAATTTTATTATCCTGATTGCTTATCTATGTGATTGGATCCATGGATTTAGGATTGACAATAAAATATCGTTCTTCATGGTAATTTTCTCTAGGCAAGTTCCCTGTAAGTGGAAATTTAATTTCCTGGTACTATGCTTTTTATCGAATTAACTTTGGAGTATGATTTCTCCCAGTAAATTGAGTTAAATGATATTTTTGGTTCTTCCTTTTGGACTCGGTGTGCACCGATAGGCTTATCTTAAATGATTTTGATCTTTAAGATTAGGCAAATTAAAGCTTTTCAGATACTTATTAAATAAATTAATGGGATGAGGTCGTAATCTTTGGGAGGTAGTTCTATATTCGATTAAAAAAACAAATGTATCAAATATCGAAAAGAATACCCGGAACCAAATTTTATTGAATTTCCATTGATTCAGGCAATTTTAACGAAGTAATGAAATTGAACTGGTGTGGTCAAAAAAGGAAGTAACCTAGCATTTACTTGTGTCAATGGAATTTTCGGGGACCTTCACTAAAAGAGATTTCAGGTAACCGAAAAATCTAAGGGAGGAAGAAAATGAGACACCTTAGTAGGTAAATGTAATAATGTTGTGTAATTTGGGTTGGTTAAGAATCCCTGTATGGAAATTGCATAGCACCGGTTTTTTGAATTTATTTTGAATATCTATAGGACCATGACTTGACCCTATTTTGTTATGGAAAATTGTCACATAGAACGAGAATGACACTTGGTTCACATTTGTACTGTAATGAACCTTATTCCTAACAGTTGTAACTCTCAGATGATAGGAAGTTGGGAGTATAGTACCAGCCAGATGGGTTGTTTATGTGACGGTAAAGCCATGTGCAGATTCTTGTTAAATCACAATTTTGGTAATGGATTATTGCAATTCATTTGGAAAAAATTTGGGGGTACTCCAGTACTTGGTGGAATAGATATGTGCATATCTGGCATTGGAAATCTAGATGGAGTTTTTAAGATCTCTGGAATATCAGATAATGCGGTTAAAGATCTTTTTTAAGATCAGATCCTATATTAGGTATAGGATGGTCAGATATTCTTTCTAATTTTTTGTTGATCAGATAAAAAAGCAAAGGACTTCCTTGGAGAGAAAACTGATGGTATGGAACATCAGTGATTTCAAAGAGAAAATTCTTGTGTGAGAATGATCTATAGACCAATGGTTAGTATTTACATTATTTCTAAATCTAATAGTTTAAAACCATTGGTAAAGCCTATTTAGGGTATTTGGAGAGGTTATGAGGTATAGATCCGGATCCCTCGATGGTATCTCATAAATTCCAAATCGGAAACCCTTCAAAGCTATTTCTCTATTAATTTCAAACCTCTACTTTTTAGAAATTTCTTATATACGAGACAATTGGATTGAGATTCATATAATTCCTTCCAATGTAGAACTAGGTTCTGAAGGACTGTTTAAGTTTTATGAATTCATGCTTCCATTTCAGGTTTGTGAATATAGCTCAGAATCAATTGATGTTTTCAATTGATTAAGTAGATTTTAGACTTCCTGAGCCCAAATTATTATCTCTATTTGATAGTTGATTATTGAGAGTAATGTTTCTATCACTCGGGATAAGATATTTTATGATTTTAAGGAAAAAGTCCGGATTGTAATAGTATTGAATACTCATTACTGACCTTTTCGAATCTTTGATATCTTATACGTTGTCTCCTGGGAATTTTTTGATTGAAATTATGAAATTTCTTTTAAAAGGGGGAGAGGAAAATGATAGGAATCAGACTTTCATGGAATTAACCAGTTGCATAGATTTCTTTTGTGGAATCCAGTTTGTGTGCATTGGTGGAACTATCATGTGTGAATAGAGGAAATTTCTAGTGATTATTTTGACTAATCTGGAACTAGAGAAGATTTGGGGGTTTTTGAGCTGTGAGATATTCATGAATATGGAAAGTGTTGGTAAAGATTAAATTAAGACTCACTGATTGGCTACCAAGTACCATTTAGTTATGGATTGGATCAGTGGATTAAAGCTTTAATCTTAACCAAAAGTGTCTGTATAAATCAGCCTAATCTTGGTTTGTGCACTAAGATCTGAAGTAGGCTGAATGATTGAAGGAATTTGGTTGATAAAAGTATGATGGTTGGAAAACTTGTGTTGTGAAATTGTTTACTTTAGAGATTTCCCAGATATGTTATTTACTCAAGAGAAATAGAATTTTCTGTAGCTGAGTTACAAGATTGTCAGTGATATATGTGAGTAACATATGCGGATTTTGGATGAATCTGCCAGTTAATGATATATGTGTTTATGTACAGGGTCATAGTGAGATATTTCTCATATGTGCACGATTAATCTTGTGTGGATCTGCTATGTATTCCTGGTTACTAAGGTTATCTGGTGCACTTAACCTAGTCGTAGAACATAGACATATGGTCAAGTATTGTGTTTGACAATTACTTGCAGAGTTAACAGATCTATTCTGATAGATCTATTGGTTAACTTAAAGTGATTTGGATATGGGTCTAAATGTGGTGTTGTACATGTACAATTAAGATCTGCACCTAGACATTTAAGATTTCTAAATCATGAGCAATTAACTTGGGTAGTTGATTTACTCCTGTGGAAGTTGATTGATAAAATGGACAATGTGAAGAGAATTCACCGAAAACTGTTTGTTATGTGTGTATTGCTTGTAAGACACATAATTTGTGAGTCAATGGGATTCATCTGGAAAAATTATGTGCATAGGATACTAATTTCTTGGATGAGTATTTCTCAGTTGAGAAATAGACTTGATTCATTAGTGATTGTATTCCTGTGAGCTCAATTGGATACCGGATCCTAATAATGCCAAGAATGGTAAACTGAATTTTGGGAATTCAGCAGAACTTTGAAATCTCTAGATGTTGTTCTAGGAGATTGTATAAAGTTTATTCTGTTAAAGATGAATGTTATAATAGTCTTTAATTTTTTGGTTGATTGTAGAATTTGAAACTCATAATCTGATAAGAATTGGTTTGGAGGAATACTCTTGGAATCTAGTGATTTTCCTTGTGGAAAAGATTTTAGAACGATCCTTATATTTCCTGAGTTGTATGTTGTACATATACTCCAGTATCTTCCAATGATTATGGTTTTGGAATCCTGAGAATTATGATTGACGAATCATAAAATTCTAAATGTTTATGATTGACGGATCATAAATTGATACTTAAAGATCATTTGAAGATTATAAGGAAATGTGAAGATTCTTAAGATAATGAGTAATTCTTGATCAATTGGGTGAGTCAAGGATTTAGATTTGTTGGTTGAACTCTAAATTTCTTTACTCTAGCACATACTTGAGATTGAGTGGATCTCACAAGCATTTCCATTAAGTGATTGCTTACTTATAAGGAATTTGCTTACCTTACAGATTGTAGTCTATAAGTGCTTGTGTACTAAGTTTAGTCTATATCTCCAGTTTTGTAGGAGACAGATAAATCTATTAAGATACGGATAGATGTTGATTTTCTTGCATATGATGCTAGAAATGGGGCTGTTAACTCATTAGAGTAACTGCAGTACTCTGGTTTGAGTTATGGTTATTGGAAGATTATAGCTTAGTATATCTTTTGGAATTTGAATTAGTATTCATGAGTAGAGGCAAGCAATTAAAGAATTGTTGCATCTCTGAGTGCTTATTCATATGGAAAGATCGGACTAAGAATAATGGTTCATGGGTAAGATTTGAAAACTTAAGAAATAGTTTCATGTTTTCTTTTTCCCGTTTTGAGGGCAGAACCTGTTTAAGAGAGGAAGAATGTTACGACCATATTCGGTAAAGGACCTGGAATTGTCCTAATATGGTAGACTGGCCCTCCAGTGTTCGAGATTATTGGTCACGCCTAGATTTTCTTCCACATCGAGGCCTGTTGGTGACTAATGACCTTGAGAGGACCCAGACACTCTAATTGAGACATATGGAGTAGTGCATGTATGTGTGACTGTTATAGGCAGGAGGTATGCATGAAGAGCTGTGACCTATTTATAGTTGGCCTGCATGGGAATTGCATGTGCTCATGCATAGGATCCTACTCTCTATATATTGAGGTAGAGACTATCCCGTCGACGACTTGGTCTAGGTTACCTGATGAGCTCTTTTCCTCTTGCTGTCACATTGGCATGGCTTGGGGGCTAGATCCAGGAGGATTCTCCAGGAGGGGTCTAGGATTGGTTGGGTGGTTTTGCTCCACAGTCTCTCTTGTGTTTTCCTATCCTCATCTTAGGGGATTGTCCCTAGTGGTCTTTACAATAAGGAATATATATAACGAGATGATATGGGAAGTAAGTACATCAGTGCGTGTGCCTTGTCCCAAAGGCATGTCTACCACCACTGATAACCCACATAAAGCAATCCACGATATCTTGATTGGGCTTTCTGTTCTACATATGGCCAACTATGTTCATCGTGACATCCGATGGGTGTATATGTGAGTAGCACTCTGGTCTTCTCTGTTCCTATTCGACCATGTTATGCTGGCCACAAGTGTTGTAGATGCAAGCATAACATTGTCGACTTTTTGTTGTCACATGTTTTGAAAGCATCCATTATGAACTTAGTCCTTTATATAAACTCACCCAATGGGATTGGCTTAGTTGGCTAGCTTGACATCCAAAGTTTGTTTGGTCCCAGATTCGAGCCTCCTGTTGGAAACCAAAAAGCACTATATAGACTCAAACCAAGAAGTACTATATAGACTCACACAAGAGCTTTTAGACTTTACGGCTTTCAGATATTAGTTAGGCTTGTCACAAGTGATCGTCACTTAAGTTTTTTTTTTTGTTAACTTTCATGACACACTTATTCAAGAACCTTTATTTTTGTCATGCAATCAAATCCAAAATCAATATGATATTAGTAATGATCAAGCATCCTAAGAACACAATTACCGAGATAATAAACTATAAATAATTAGATTGATGTGTGTAGAAAAGTAACAAAATGTAATCTCCACAAGTATGTGATGTATTTAAGCTGAATTGAGCTTATAGTTTAGTCTCACAGTTTCATTACTTGCAGATGTTGGGTGCAGTATCTAATGGTAGTTACATATTGATAAATTATGAACATGGGGGAAAGTCCAAGCTATGATCCTTTTGCACATTGGCCAGAGGATCGTAAAACAAGACATGCATTCGATTGGTCAGCTCATGTGGCATGGGGATGTGTGGTATCTCCTTGATGATGAGGGGAGAAGTTTAGCAGATTTATTGTGTGATGCCGAACTTAGTGTAGACCATGCTCTAAAGCACAACTGGTTCTCTAAAATTCAAACCTTAGTGAAAAAGGGCTACATTTAATTGGGGTAAAAATTTGGGACGTCTCACGTATTAGTTTCTGTTTATAAAATTAGGATTTGGTGCTAAAATCAGGATTACGAAGATGTGAAAATGCTATGGAGCCAACTGCTTGCAGCACAGCTACTTTCGTCAAGATTGGAAGAGTGATACTCAGGGTCTCTAGATGGTGGTTTTAAAAGAATTCTTTGATCATTTTTTGTACGCTCCCACATGAAATTCTCCAAAAAACAGATTTGGTTAAAATATTGAATAGTATTAAAGACCTATGCTATAAAAACCTTCTACTGGCAACATAGGTTCGGTATGAGGAACTAAATAGTCTAAAGGCTTTTTCTTGTTTTGCTTGTTGACTATTTGTTAGGAGCAACCTTTATGCCTTTTGATAAAATGATCGTTGTTGATGAGTTCCAGAGAAAGATTAGAAAGAAAGGCCAAAAGGTTTGAATGAATGGCAAAGAGAAACAAATATGATAATAATGTGTGTTATTCTAACTTTCTCATTATACACAACTATTCGAAAGCATCTCGTTCAGTTGGTGCAATACAAAACTCTTTCTGTTTTCTTCTACAAAACCACTTTAATCTTAATGTTTGAAAAAAGAAAGAGCTTTGAATCATAATTGATGAGTGGAAATTTTGGTATTTTCCATATAGTTTTCTCTAAGCATCTTATAGCCACATACCTCTGTAGAATCGCTGATGGACTTCAAATCTCTAATCACAACGGCAACTGCCTCAACTTGATGATTGGAATGCCTTTTGGATATAGACTCCAACGAAAACAACTTTTTCAGAACATAGCCTTAAGTCTCTTTCCAAGTAGCAATGTCTACATACACACACCATAGCAAAAAACAACGAAGATGCTCAGCCATAGCTTTGGAACGATGCAAGGAAACAGGTGTGTGGCACCACACCTCCATGCAACAAGGAGATCGTGGAAGCAAATCTTGCAACCAACCATGAAATTTTTTAAACTCTAAAATAATCAAAGTAGTTTAAGAACAATGCAACAACGATGACCAACCGTAATTTTTCAAACAAAAACTAGTATGTGAGACGTCCCAAATTTTTACCCTAGCTAAATGTGGCCATTTTTTTTTTCACTTCGGTCTTTTTAGAGAACCAGGTGTGCTTTAGAGCGTGGTCTACACTTATTGTTATCTGCATCACACAATAAATCTGCTAAACTTCTCCCCTCATCAAGGAGATACCACACATCCTCATGTCGCATGGGCTGACCAATTGAACGCATGTCTATTGCTTTACCATATGGTGATCCTCTGGTTTTACATTCCTCTGGCCAATGTGCAAGATGGTCATAGCTTGGACTTTCACCAGCTTTTCCCCCATGTTCAATATTTATCAATACGTAATTACCATGGATTAAATTCATAATGGATGCTTTCAAACATGTGGCAACAAAAAGGCCACGATCTTATGGTTGAATCTACAACACTTGTGGCAAGCATAACATGGTTGAATAGGAACAAAGAAGACCAAGTAAAGTGCTACTCACATATACACTCATCAAATGTCACGATGAGCATAGTTGGGCATATGTAGAATGGAAAGCCCAATCAAGATATCGCGGAGTTATCAATGGTTGTAGGCCTTCCTTTGAGATAAGGCACATCCACTGGCATACTTACTTCCCATATCATCTCATTACAAATATTCCTTATTCTTGATTTCTCAATGATTCTTGGAAGACCATGAGGGTGCTCTATGCCACGCCCATTGGGTGTTTGGGAAATAAGCTCATAAATCTCGATTGTTGTACTTTATGTAGACCTATTTTGGGACAAACTCCAAACCACTTTCTTTTGGACATGATCATCAACCAGCTAATGGTAGAATGGCCTTGAGGATTATCAAGCCCCATTGGCACTACAACATCAAGCAGGTCTTTAACTTGTTTCAATATGATAGTCATCACTCTCCTTACAAGGTGCATAACTAAAGTCATGTAAATGACTAGTTATTTCTATTCTATTGTACTAAATGTTAACAAGGGTGTATGGCAAAGCACATGGACCCTACGCACAATTTGTTTGCATATTGTTTTATGGTGTTCTTGAAATTCTCATAAAATAAATAAATCAATACATAACATTAACTTTTGTGAATATCGAAATTGATAAAAACAAAACTTAAAAATAAAAAATAATTAACAAAAAACAAAAAACAAGCACTTCAATCAATTGGGTGATTACAACGATTCTTGCCTACAAGGCATGGACAAACAACAATGACCATTGAAATCAAATATAAAGGCTATCTGGGCTCGATGTACCTTCAAAGAACTATTAAATTGTCAAGAAATTGGGTTACAATGACCACCACCCTTTTGCACGGCAAAAAATTGGATCTACCTTCATGTAGCAACAAAACAAAACATATATTATGCATTCTGTGAAGCCGATGACTCCACTTTGCCATTTTGGATTGCAGCTCATTTGTAGGAAGACTAAAATGAGTGGTATTTTGTTTCAGCTCTCCTTGCACGCAACACACATTCCGTCATGATTCTAACACAAGCATTTAATTAACAGAGATGTTTTACGTTCAATTATTTAGAAAAGGAGAATATTGTTAATCCAGAATATAAAGTTTGGGGGCATATTTTCATGAGTTGCTCCAAACATGTCTTTGGTATTACTGCCCATAGTAACAAAGTATCCAAGTTCCATAGCTATACAACACATCAAGTGCAAAAATATAGCCTGACAATCTGCGTACACATCTAACTCAGTCGACGATTGACTCAATGTAGCATCTGATATGGTCAAGCTTATTCACGTAGAATTCAGAAAAGTGAGGAGCTTTTTTGTTTCTATCTTTTTTCTTGTTTACTTTTGTTTACAGCTTAATGTTTAGGGTGATAGCTCAAGTTTTTTTTTTGTTCATATTTTTCAATTAATGTGTTCTTACTGGTTTTCAATTACTTCTCAGTCATCACGAGCAACATTACTAACCTCTGAAATTGAATATTTGTATCTACATATATTGAGTATTCCAATGTCTCAATGAGATACTCTCTCTTTTATAAGGGGGAAGTTGCAATTTAAGAGGTGAAAGAGTTATTAACACAATTAGCTTGGGATGGTTTCTCAAGAAGATGACCAAAGCAGTAAGAACAAGCAAAAGAGTACTATGAGTTTGGACTCAGCTGATTACATTCGTTGTGCCCTTCTTTTATTATTCTATTTTATGCATAAGGAGGCCTTGGACCCTTTTTATTCATGTACTGGCCTATGGCCCATTTTATTAGTCTAGTTGCTATTTGGTTCATATGATTAAGCGAGGGGGGGGGGGGGGGGGGCACCTAGCTTGGTCACAGGGCTACTGGGAGGGCACACTATTATCCCTCCTTGAGATTGGTTTTGTTAATCTTATCCTCTAGACGCTTCCTTTTAGGGCTTCTCTATGGGCATAAGTAGGAGACACTATGTTTGATTGGGCAGTTTATGATATTTTACACACACACACACACCTCATTAATCTTCTCCTTTCATTGCTTGTAGGGTTAGAGTATCATCTTATTTGATGTTTCTGAGCTACTCTTGTAGGGGTTAGCTTAAGATGCTCATTTTTTGATCTATATGCTTCATTGATGCTAATACATGTGATTCAGTTCATAACTCTATGAGGTTGTGAAAACATGCTCTTAGTTGAGCAAGTGGGTTGAGCAACCAAGGCACTCAACCTATCCACAAGGTGGATAACTGCCTTATATTTAGGTTTGTTGATAAATTGGCCAATTTGTCTAGTTATTGACAAGTTCAGATTAAAGCTAGAGTGAGTGTGTCTATTTGCTAATTGTCAGAAATGAAGGATCTTTCATTGGGTAGCAGGCAGAATGTTCTAGGACATCTTGGCTAATTAGGTCAACAAAAAGCTTTAAGAAGAGACTGTATCTTCTTATGCTTTCTAGCAAATAAATAAGATATGACAATAAGTTTGCTGTCTAGGTTCAGTGTCTATCAATTTTCTTATATGTTGTTTCGTTTTTTTTTCTAGCAATGCAATACAGATCAACCTAGGTATGTAACTCTCGTTTCATAATTATTTCTTTTGCATCATATAACTTCTTGCAATCAAAGAGGAACAAGAAAATTTTAGTTCTATGCATTTAAAAATAGCATGTAGATTTCAACACACTGAAATATTGGTCGTCTAGACTGCGAAGATGGATGTTTTAATAATGTTGTGAAATAAAAGCTTCAATCGATGATCTTACGAGTGACCTAGACCTTACTAGTTTTATCATCAAAGCTCACATATCAGATACTTGTAAAAGAGTTTTCTAGCTATATCTATCCAAAGTTGTTATTATTGATCTTGTTCAGTTGAACATTTTTATTGACATGGATACATTGGCATTGAGTAATGTACAAATACTTGTTGAGTGCTCCTATCTAGTGGCCTCAACAGTTGATATTAAAAATAGTGTCCCATTTTCTCCCTCCCCTCTATGATGCTTTCTTGCATTTGCTGTTTCCTTCTCTTTTGTCATCTTGTTTCTTCCTATTGGTTTTGATATGCTTGTAAAACATTGTAGAGCAGCTTTTGATTTTGGTATCAGTCTATGCCTAACTCCCATGCATGTCCACTGCATGTAGGTTCCCCTAACCCATAAAGATCCATGCATAAGCACAGTGCATGTACATCTTATCCCATACTAGGATGCAACACACATGCCTATACCGCATGCAGGTGTGACCCATGGTCCTACTCGACTATTATCTAGATTAGGCATGGCCCCTATGTCCAAGACATCCCCTAATGTTCTAAACCCCCCATTAGGGCCGAAACATTTATGTTGTTGGATTGGTATGTGACTTTTTATATTTTGTTCTAGGCATCATGTAAAGACTCTACTAACTTCCGAAATTAAATATAGGAGGTGAAAGAGTTAATGCAGTTAACTTGGGAATGGTTTCTCAAGAAGATGACCAAAGCAGTAAGAACAAGCAAGATAATACTATGAGTTTCGACTCAGCTCATTACATTCGTCGTGCCCTTCTTTTATTATTCTATTTCATGCATAAGGAGGCCTTGGGCCCTTTTTATTCATGTACTGGCCTATGGCCCATTTTATTAGTCTAGTTGCTATTTGGTTCATAGGGTTAGAGTATCATCTTATTTGATGTTTCTTAGCTATTCTTGTAGGGATTAGCTTAAGATGCTCATTTTTTGATCTATATGCCTCTGAATTGATACTAATATCTGTGATTCAGTTCATAACTCTATGAGGTTGTGAAAACACGCTCTTAGTTGAGCAAGCTACTCAATCTACTCCACAAGGTGGATAAACTGCCTTATATTTAGTCTTTTTAATAAATTGTCCAATTCGTCTAGTTATTGACAAGTTCAAATCAAAGCTAGAGTGAGTGTGTCTATTTGCTAATAGTCAGAAATGAAGGATCTTTCATTGGGCAGCAGGCAAAATGTTCTAGGACATCTTGGCTAATTAGGCCAACAAGAAGCTTTACGAAAAGATTGTATCTTCTTATGCTTTCTAGCAAATACATAAATATGACAATAAGTTTGTTGTCTAGGTTCAGTGTCTATCAATTTTCTTTTGTTTCGGTTTTTTTCTAGCAATGAAATACAGATCAACCCAGGTATGTAACTCTCATTTCATGAATCATAATTATTATTTTTGCATCATATAACTTTTTGCAATCAAAGAGGAACAAGAAAATTCTAGTTCTATGCATCTAAAGATACCATGTAGATTTCAACACATGAAATATTACTCGTCTAGACTGCTTAGATAGATGTTTTTATAATGTTGTGAAATAAAATCTTTAATCGATGATCTTGCGAGTGACCTAGACCTTACTAGTTTTATCATCAAAGCTCACATATTAGAAACTTGTAAAAGAGTTTTCTAGCTATATTGATTCAAAGTTGTTACTATTATCTTGTTTAGTTGAACATTTTTCTTGACATGGATACATTGGCATTGGGTATCCAGTGGCCTCAACAATTGATATTAAAAATGGTCTCATTTTCTCCCTCCTGTCTATGTATGATGCATTTCTTGCATTTGTTGTTTTCTTCTCTTCTGTCATCTTGTTTCTTCCTTTTGGTTTTGATATGCTTGTAAAACATTGTAACAAAACTAGAAAGGTCTTACAAAGCTTATTCGCTCACGCCTCTCAAGTTATCATTGTATAGAATTATGATCAGTTTTATATAGAATTTATGATTTATCTTTTAAGAAGCAAGAACAATTACTTCATCTTATTTCATTGAAAATAATAAGCCCTGCTTTTATTATTAAATCATGGGAAAACCCATCAATGTCCAAAAAGATGAAAGTATATAGAAAGATAATGCCGAATGACAAAAATGAATCAAGCTGATGAAAAGCTTAATAAAACCTAAAATAATAAATTAATTACTCAAAACCAGCTGCTTAATGTAAATCATTAAGTAGAATAGTGTCACTAATAGTAACTTCCTGTTTTCATTAATAAAGGATGGGAAAACCCATTGACGTACAAAGAAATGCATGTAGAAAGTATAAAGGCCATAAGGCGAATTGACATAATGTACATCAACTATAACAAAGCAAATATCTCACAAAGTAGCTATTAAAATCCTACTGCTTCATGTAAGTCACTACTAAGAGAAGGCGTTCTCCCTCCCTGTGAATGGTATGATGCTACATCTTGATTTGCTTCTGGGTTTTGCTACCCACATCTCAATTCCTAATGGTGTGATCGGCTACTTGGAAAATGTCACATTGCAATGACACGTCTGTTGTAAGTAGTAGCTGCTGAATAACAATTTTAGTTTGTCTTTTCTACATTGTTTGTAGCGTACTCAAAATAAGAGAGAGAGAGAGAGAGAGAGGGGGGGGGGGGGGGGGGGGGGGGGGGGGGGGGGGGGGGGGGGGGGGGGGGGGGGGGGGGGGGGGGGGGGGGGGGGGGGGGGGGGGGGGGGGGGGGGGGGGGGGGGGGGGGGGGGGGGGGGGGGGGGGGGGGGGGGGGGGGGGGGGGGGGGGGGGGGGGGGGGGGGGGGGGGGGGGGGGGTGGGGGGGGGGGGGGGGGGGGGGGGGGGGGGGGGGGGGGGGGGGGGGGGGGGGTGGGGGGGGGGGGGGGGGGGGGGGGGGGGGGGGGGGGGGGGGGGGGGGGGGGGGGGGGGGGGGGGGGGGGGGGGGGGGGGGGGGGGGGGGGGGGGGGGGGGGGGGGGGGGGGGGGGGGGGGGGGGGGGGGGGGGGGTGGGGGGGGGGGGGGGGGGGGGGGGGGGGGGGGGGGGGGGGGGGGGGGGGGGGGGGGGGGGGGGGGGGGGGGGGGGGGGGGGGGGGGGGGGGGGGGGGGGGGGGGGGGGGGGGGGGGGGGGGGGGGGGGGGGGGGGGGGGGGGGGGGGGGGGGGGGGGGGGGGGGGGGGGGGGGGGGGGGGGGGGGGGGGGGGGGGGGGGGGGGGGGGGGGGGGGGGGGGGGGGGGGGGGGGGCGGGGGGGGGGGGGGGGGGGGGGGGGGGGG
>CM055100.1:66570572-66672133 GCA_029204225.1 Diphasiastrum complanatum
AGCCAAATGGTTCCTGGGTGTACCTTGACTGATTTGATCTCTCTAAGGCCTTTGATATTGTTCCCCGTCATCTTTTGATCAGCAGACTACGTCAGCTTGGCTTTTCCGACTCTATTTTCACGGCAATGGTTGCTCTGTATGAGAGAGTTCTAGCACGTATTCGGCTGGGTACTGATTTGTCTTCTCCCATCCGTAGCATTGTTGGCGTCAAGCAAGGCTGTCCACTATCCCCTCCGGTATTTGCACTTTATATTGATGATCTTGAGCGCCTCATTCGTGAAGAAGGTGAAGATGGTTGCCCGCTGGCTCATTTGCTCATCCCCATTCTGCTTTATGCTGATGACATTGTCCTTCTTTCTCCCTCACCAGAAGGATTGCAGTGTCACTTACAGGTCTTACATTGGTTTTGTGTTGCTTGGGGTCTCTCTGTTAACTTAAAAAAGACGAAGATCATGATTTTCAACACCAATCGTCAAAGTTATCAATTCTTCTATGACAGCTAGGAAGTCGACATTGTTGCCTCTTATACTTACTTGGGAGTCCTGTTTACTACGCCCCTTCTTGGTTTCCGCCAGGCTGCATTTGTGCACATTTCCTCCGGTCTTTCAGCATTGGTCCAGTTCGAGCGTGGTTGTACAATGAATCATATTTTTGATCCTGCTACTAGATGCAAGTTGTTTCACACACGGGTGGTTCCAGCAGTGATGTATGCCTCCGAGATTTTGTTGCCAGGACTTTCTCTTCGGGACTGGGCAGGCATTACCCGCATTCAGGCCACTATGTTGGGTCGCATGATACGTGTCAAGACTACCACCCCTCATGATATCCTACGTGCTGAGTTTGCTACTACTCCGATCATCCTTGAGGGCTTTTTCCGCCTTATTCTTTTTCTTCAGCGGATTCAGGAGATTCGTGCATCTCACCCGGATAGATACATAGTTGCTGCGGTTACTTCTTCACATGTCCTAGCTGATTCCCATGCCAAGCTATCCTGGTACTGATCTCTTATGACATCTAGGCATCTCTATCATGGATCTTCCTCGTGGTACGCATTCATATATCCGAGGCTATTTATTCCATCGATTCATGCAGCAGACTTGGAGCTCCCTCCCACCTTCCCGCATTCGACTGAGCTATTACCAGACAGACTTCCTCTCTCTGGATCCTTCTGGTTTGCCATTGTTGCTGCTCTATCTCTCACAGCCCCTATCACACGGCCTGCACTATCTTCTTGGGCAGTTGCGCATTTCCTCTCATCAGCTTGCTATTGAGGCCGGTCGTGCACGTGATATCCCCCGGGAGCGTCGTCTATGTCGCTTGTGCTCGTTGCAGGAGGTGGAAGATGAAGCCCATTTCCTCCTCAGATGTCCGTTGTATTATGAGATACGGGGGAGGTATTATTGTCTCTTTCGCGATGGCCCGCATACACTTCGCAGTTTTGTCTCCTATCCTGATGCTCGTTGCTTGGGACTTCTTGTTCGTGAGATGCTTACTCTCGGTCAGTCTCATCTACCTGTACCATATCACTTGGGGTTAGACTCCCAGCAGCTGCTTCTCACTGGCTTCTTTCGGACTCGAGCACATGCTGATGACTCCGATGATGAGATTCCTATTGTTGTGCCACCGCGGAAAAAGCCTAGATGTAGTCGGCACTCGCCTCCGTCGAGGCCCACTGTACGGTCCACTCAGCGAACACTTCACACTTACTTTCGTTGATATGTACTTATTCTCCACCTGGCCCGGGTTGTGGGAATTGGTACTTTTTTTGTAGTTCTTCTGTTATACCTGGCCCGGGTTGTGGGCTTATTTCACTTCTGCTTTGTTCTACTCTGATTCATAGCTAGTTTATAGCATTTTACGGCCACGTCCTCCTATGGATGATGCTCCCACTGTTGCTTGTACATATTTTCTTTTTGGTCTTATGCACCCACAGGTGCCCAAAAGACATTAATAAAGCTTTCTTTCTTTCTTTCTCTCTCTATCTCTCTCTACTTCAATAGAATTATTATTTTTTCAATTTTTGCCATAACTTTTGCAGTGGTGATCAAAATTGAGTTCTATCAGCTGCATTGGTTTTCCCAGCAGTTGGGCACCCTTGGAGAAATGATTCTCTTGTTGGCTGTGTTTTGGAAGCTCTAGTTTTTGAAGACATTTTTTTTTTACTTTTTGCAATAGGATTTGAAAATAATCATATATATGAGGGTGCTGGACTAAAGCAAGACTATTGATGCACACTTCATCTCAAGTGGAGTCTAGATCAGAAGTTGTTGCCAAGTCAAGTTTTTTAGCCATGAGAAGTACATTTTACTTTTCATGTTAAGAAGTTTTCTATTTTTGCCCGTGTTTTTGATGGTCACATAAAAGTTCCAAAAAGAAGTTGAGAATTTCTCATGAAAATTTCTCGAGAATGATTAATAGGAGATTTTGCAATAACCTTGTGCACTACAATTGCAAAGATTTATGATCAACTTACTATATAGATATGTCGAAGGTTTGATCAATATTATACATGGTTGTCAATGCAATAGGTCGTCCTAAATGGCTTTGAATTGCAGGTCAAAGGTGGTCGTGAAGGTAGGCCAATCGGAGCATTCGAGTTGGCAAAGGCTGTGGAGGATCTAGGAGCTGGTGAAATTCTACTAAATTGCATAGATTGTGATGGTATGTTATGGCATTCCTTTGTCCTGGATGGGAATATCTCTTTGTGATAATCTATTCTTTTCTGCAATATGCTATCTTCTTGTATGAGTGACATTCAGACCTGAAGAGGCCCCAAGAACATCAGGTTATATAGCTCCTCTACCCGAACTACGAAATGTTAAGTGCATTCTGTCTTGAGTTGTCTTGTGCATCAGCTTGGGACTTTGCATGAATCCTTGATTAATAATTAGAAAATATGACATTTTCTACTAGTTTTAGGTTGTAATTGTTTTGTAGGTATATCTGGATTTTTTTTGCTTCTAACTGCCAAGGTTACCAGTCGATTTGTCATGTGCCAATCTTAGCATTACAATGTTTAATCCATTCTTGAACATCAAATTAGCATGAAAGAAGAAGAAATCAAGAAAATCAGCTAAAAATCAAGAAAGTAGCTAAATGTAGCAAAACTTCACCAAAATGGGCAAAGTAAAAACTCATTATTCATCATTAATGATCATTTACAAGATAGGGCCTGAAACCAAAGCATGATCATAGCTCTCATGTGATTTTCGGCACATGAACCATAAACACCATCAAGAAAGCTCTCAAAGAGAAGCTTCAAGATCACCAAAAGTTCAAAAATCACAAATGAAGAATAGCCTTCAATTTTAGCACGGCCTCATCTATTTATGATGGTCCTTTGTACTTCTACTACAAGTTTGGGGCCTTATTTAGCCAAATTGGGCCTTACAACCATTATTACAATTCCGCTATTCACAAATATAGCACTTTTGTTCAAGCCACTTTATTAACTGTCTTATTCATATATAATTTAGCTCCATGGCTATATTTAGCATTGCATTTTAGTAAGCTCATGGGCTAACTACATGCAGCACATGACACGATTTGAATCGGGTCAATTCGTCCGGGTCGACCCGATCCGAACCGGCCAGGCTAGTTTAAATTGGAAAACGGTTCGAACCAGGCAAAAAAAAAAAAAACCCCAAAAAAAAACCAAAAAATACTAATTTTTTTTTTTCTGGTTCGAACTGGATTGTCTTGCCAACTGTTCCATTATATCCAGAGAGCATTGTATAATTAGTTTGTAACTGGATCTGGAATTCCAAGTACAGGTCAGGGGAAATGGATATGATCTCGATTTGATCAAACTTGTCTCGGAGGCAGTGACCATTCCTGTTATTGCAAGCAGTGGTGCTGGTTCAATTCATCATTTTTCTGAAGTTTTTCTTCAAACCCCAGCTTCAGCTGCATTGGCAGCAGGAATTTTTCACAGGAAAGAGGTCAGTAGCCCTGTACATTCATTCCTTGTGTACACAGAATCACAATTTACTTACTTCTAGTTGTGCATGTAATGTCAATACTCTCGCAATGTGCAGGTGCCAATCATGTCTGTGAAAGAGCACATGATGAAAGCAGGTATAGAAACAAGAATATAGGCCAACCCGTGACTGCTGGCTGATGGAAATATAGCTAGGCAAGAAGATACTGCAGACTATTAGATGACATTGGTATGATTTTCCGATTGGATAGATAGCTAGCAATTTTAGATGCAGTCTAGATAGTACAAAGTTTCTCACCAGTTATGCTTTTTAGTTAGGTTTTGAGCAAGCTGAAGTGCTTAAATGTGAATTTTCCTTATTGTTCTATGAGGAAGTAGGGGCTTCATTTGAACAGCTTTGCTCTATGATGTTAGTCTTCATCATGACCAAGTCTGCGCTTTACGTCCAGAGAAGTGTAGACACTCACTATAGAAATGCAACAAAGCTAAAGTGGATGTATATTTGTCCATGTGACCTTGTCCTACTTATGGACACTGACAAAGTAGGGCAATTTGATCATTGGTTCACCCAGATGTGGTTATTCCCTTTCCTAAATGTGGTTGCTACCATATAGCTCATCACCATCACATTTTTAATCTAAATTGTTCAGTTGACAATCACTAAACTAACGGACTTCTTGTCAATGTTAGAAATCTTGCAAAATATTAATAGTAAAATGCACCTTTGAGCGGTGATAGATTACATCCTGAGCATTGGTTTAGCTAGCATGATCATTGTATTAGTATTGTAGACACTGGACACTGGACAGGTCACAAGTAGATCCTTTTCGAATAAATTCTCCTGAGAATCGAGATCTGAAATGTCCCGACTCCCATCACCCTCGGGCCACTAGAATATAAGATCTCTCTCTCTCTCTCTCTCTCTCTCTCTCTCTCTCTCTCTCTCTCTCTCTCTCTCTCTCTCTCTCTCTCTCTCTCTCTCTCACATACACACACACACACACACACATAAGTAATATGCATATCCACAAACACAAATTCCAAATGGTGAACATATGTAATTAATTGTAGATGCAATATGATCACACAATATTTGCACAACCTTCACTCATAGTATTACACAAGTTTTATTTTGAATCCTTTTGAGATATTCAAGACCGACATGCCTTTCACCAAGCGTTTTTTTAATTTTACCTTTCAAAAAGAAAGTAAATTGCAAGTGGAGAATTACACTCTGGAAGTTGTTTTGATTGAATTTTTCATATTGTAATGAAATAATGAATTACGTTTCATGAAAGTAACATTCATGATCTATATGATGTAAAGTGGCTTTCATTAACTTGTTATTCAGCTATTTTTTATCTTGGAAACATGGGACACAATAACCACCATCAAAGAGCACAAAATTCGATCACTTTAAAAGAAACAATTGTATGGTCTTGTATATATATAAATATAAATATATATATATATATATATATATATATATATATATATAGAGAGAGAGAGAGAGAGAGAGAGAGAGAGAGAGAGAGAGAGAGAGAGAGAGAGAGAGAGAATGTGTTAGAGAAAATGCGATTCTCGTGTTTTCATTGGTCCATGTATTTTTAGGGTTTTGACCAATGTATTTCTTTGATGGACAAGTGTATTTCCTCTAATCCCATAACCAAAATGCATTTTTGATTGAAAGCATATATATATCGGCGCCGCTCAAAGCATGAAAGGCTTGAAATGAGTTAACATGACCTTCAGAATGAAAAGCTGAAAACCTAGGGTTTCGTTGAGAGAGAGAGAGAGAGAGAGAGAGAGAGAGAGAGAGAGAGAGAGAGAGAGAGAGAGAGAGAGAGAGACTTTTTGTAGAGAGATGAGAAGAGTTAAAGCAAATCAATAAACCTGATAAGTAGAGAAGATACATTAGCAAAGTTTGGGAAGAAGATTATCTAGTATGAGAAAGAGTGCATCTTGGAAGGTTTGCATTGGACTCTTGATTGGCTTCCCATGTTATGCTCTCTCATTTACCTCAATCCTCTTTTTCTCAAGTAAATTGTTGCATTCTTTTACATTTTTTATTAAACCTACCAAACAAGGTTGTTCAAACCATCAAGGTGATTGATGATTTTGGAGAGTTTATTTTTTCCTAATTGTTTTTTCATTTTTTTGAGTGGTGCACAAAAACGTTTTGTCAAACCATTAGGCATTGGGAAATTAACTTGGAAACAAAGTTGTCGTCACAAAAATGCAAGCAAATCGTAGATAAAAATTCTAGACATTTTTTTCCGAACTCACAAAATAATCAACATTGTGTACTTTGGGAATTGTGCATTAGTTTGGGTAGTTTTTATTTCCAAGATTGCAAGAATAATGACAAGGAGATGGAGTAGCATTTTGAACTCTAGGCTTTATACCATTCTTTAATTTTGGGCCAAAAAGAATTTGTCCAGATCATTAATTGTTGGACAATATTTTTTTCGAAGCAAGAAACTCTAAGCATAATGCGACATCATTTACTTCTTTTTCTGAGGATCAAACATACCATCAATAAACATTGGGATTTTTCCAACCCACCAAGCGACAAATTGCATTCATAAGATCAGAAAGTGAGCTATCGCTCATACAAGGGAAATAACTCTTGAAGCCTATGTGATCATATCCTAATTAATGTCCAATACTCTTATATTCTAGCTTGGCCGCCACCTTGAATTCATAGGTGGGGGAGCTAGATGCATCACATAATATAGTTATCATATGTGTATTTAGAAGTTTAATGACCTAAATTCTACTTAGTAAATTATGCAACTTATGAGAGCTTATATGCTTTAATATAATTGCCATCAATTTTATTTGACTCGATTTGTTTAAATTAGATTAACTTTTGCTAAATTTAGATTAACCAAAAATAATTATGACCCTAACAATGTTTGTCATGAGTCTGAAATACATTCAAACTTAATATTTTGGCACCTTAAATTACTTTGAATATATTCCACTCCTAACCATGAGAGAAGGTGTAGGTGAGAAAGGTGCCTTCTATGGTAGAGAGTTTGAGGTCTTTTTGAGGCCAAGTAAAGTTGGAGGTATAAAAGATGTCCATAATGTGGCCCCAAGAGGTAATGCATTTACATGAAAGACTATGACAATAAGATGTTTCAATGGCTTCCAAAAAGTGGGCATAAATGGTTGTAATCTTAGAGAACCAAATGTGCTCGAGAAGAAAAACGACACTATCGCCTTTCCAATTGGTAAAATCCTTCATAGTGAGAATGACTCTATAAATCGCATCGAAAGGAGGAGCAAGGCTTTAGTAGTGAGACAAAGAGAATGAGTAAAACTAAGCAAGGAAGAAGACCAAAAAGACTAGATGAAAAAGAAACAAGAGAGCAATGAAGGCCATTATAAGAGCCCATGGTTGAGGAGAAGTGAAATTAGAATGAGTATGTTTATAAAGGAGTGTGAGAAAAGAAAGGGAAGAGGGTCTAGGAGACCAAGGACACCAATTTTAGAGAGAGCACCATAGATGTTCCAATTGAGGGGAAAGGGGCTATTGTCCCACAAAAAATCTCTAAGAATTCTGGTTATTGAGAGAGCAAAAACAGTGGAGGAAGTGGGTGAAGTAAGAGGAAATGAAACGCTTTAACACCATAAGACAAATTGGGTGAAGTAAGAGGAAAATGAAATGCTTTAACACAATAAGACAAATTGGGAAAGAAAAAGAAAAAACTTCCTATTTTCATTGATAAAAGATGGGAAAATCCATCGAAATGCATGAGGACATATAAAGGCCACAAGGGGGATACAAGAGAAGGTCTGACATTTTTATATTGTTTTTGATCAATGAGCCATTATAGAAGACAAAATATGGAATAGATTTTTTTTTTCAACAACTCAAATTGACTATCAAAACATTCTTTGTCTAGAATAACACATTTCTATTAAGATCTATCATATGGAACTAAAGTTATCTACACGGCTTTGAATCTTCAACGAAATGGGAAAGACAATCTAATCACTAATTTTCAGATCCTTGCTTGTTGCCATTTTCACTACATACCTGCTTGGCATGATGGCCACTTGGAACTTCTGCACCAATTTGCATTGACAAAATTAGGGATCGAACCATCATAAAAAAAGACAACTTAGTTCCTAATCAACCCTTTTATTTGAATGAGGTCATAAAAATAAATAACAACCACCATACTAGAATGACACATTTTGCAACAAACATTATTAGTGAGGGATCAAACCATATCAGTTTACGACAAGAAAAGTACGTTCTTCAAGAGCATTTAATTGCAAACAATCATTTTCCAGAATTCTAGAGAACTCTTAAGTGTACATGAATCGTATACCATTCACATCAATTTTAAATCATGTAGCTTTTTCAAAATCTTCCTGCACATGGATCAATCACAGTAAAAGTTTAGCTTTTTTATAGGAAGATTCTTTTTTCCACCACTGCTCTATCCCTCATTGTCTTTGCTTGGGAAGTATTTTCTCTTCTTGTTGACACTGCCTGTGATGACCCTCTTGGATTATTTAAATTGAAGGAACCTGTTTTTCTGCTTGCATTTTGGAAGTACTTATCATGTAAGGTAGAGAAGCTAGGTTTTTTAAGAAGGCATTCAATTTCTCGTATATTCTCAACATCGCCAAGGTGAGCAAGCAGCTTGGCCGTAGGGTTAAGGGAGAGCTCAATGGCAGCATCAATCATGTATTGTTTGATGTACAAAAAGGTAAGGTGGGATTTGACAACATCTCTAGCAGGCTTATGAAGCCAAAGAAGGAAGGCATTGAGTTGGTTCTGTAGCGATGCACCGGGGAAGAATTTGGCAATTTTGTTCATCATATACTAGATAGTGTGATCAAACCAAATGATAAAAGAATTGTTTTGTCACCACATCTGCACTTAAAGAAGGGTCTTTTCCAGTTCCAAATTCTGGCTTGATGTAGGTTCATTCTATTGAAGCCGGTCTCAAAGTGGCCTCTAGTTCTAGCCCATGTTTGCTCAGAAGGACATCTTGTAGGTTCAAATTTGCTCATCTTGATGACAATATCAAATGCAATAGGTGTATCAAAGGAGGGATTCTTATGCAAAGCAGCAAGCTTGCAGGACTGAAATTCAGCTTCAGTAAGATGCGTAAGAGTAATCCAAAGTTCAACAAAAATGGGTGCCGAAAAATTAACAAAAGGAAGGCTCCAGAGTTTGTAGGCAGACTTGGCAGATTTGAATTCAATTGTACGATTAGGTACCAGGGATATTTGGAAGCTTTTGGATTGGCTGAACTCAAAGGCAGACTGGTGGCCTATTTCACAAATTTCTTGAGAGAAAGATTCCAACTGAGACACACTATCATCATCAAAGTCTTCGGTAAAGATCAAAGGATGAGGTGAAGTAGGAGGTTTACTAAGGGTAGGAGTATCAATAGAAATGTCACCATTTTCTTTTTCCAAACAGACAAAAATCTTCCGAATATGTAAATTGTAGAAACTTTCTTCAACAACAATACACGTTAAAAACAGTTAAACTTTTGAACTATGCAAGTTTCGCATTTCGAGAAAAATGTGAAAAAGCCGAAATTGTTAAAAACATAGTGTATTTCTGCAGACTGTTGAAAAAGTAATGTATTTCTACAGACTTGTTCTAAATGCAAGTTTTGTGGAAGTCCTTGAAGATGGCCAAGTCTTCAATGACTTCAAGTTATTAAACTTGACATCTGAACTTTGAAATTATGACAGGATTGGTTACCCTTTGCTGGAGATTAGCCGGAAGCCCGTTGTAAACGTTCTTCAAATAAATTGGTTATCTAAGTTTGTGATTCTTGTAGGTATCAAATGAGTAGACGTAGAACCAAAGTTGGTTTCACCTGACCCTAGATCAATGATCAATAAACATGTAGGAAGAATCATGAAATAGAGATTAGTCATTCACCAAGTAGACAACTGTGGGCTTAATTTCCAACAGTTTTTAGAGTGATGAGTGGCCTACTCCTGACAATATTGTTTCTGAATCCTTCAGATGCAAGCTGCTTATTGATGTTAGAAATACTATAAAAATAAGTACGGGCTCGAAAATTGTTCACCTAAGTTGGTTTATCTTATTGCATATATTTGTTGATTTTTTCTCAAGTGATAGTGTTCGAAGGACTCCAACTTTATTTGTTTGCAAGGATTTATCAGATGAGACTTTGTTAGATCTCATGGATCAAGGCTGGGATAGTAAAACAAATAATGACATAGAATGCATCATTAAAAAGTTGTCAATGATCTTCCATTATCATATCGAAAAACAAATGCTCAATCTCACATTTAGGTATTAGAGATACAAGAAAATTGAAGGTACATGGCTACCACTGGATCAAGACTTTGAACTAAATGGTCACACAAACTGAATGGAGATAAGCATTATCTACAATGAAGAATATTTGAATGAAAAATGACATAATTTACAATTGCACATTCACTAATATTTGTCATGTCACAGATGCGAAAAAGACAAGAGCTGATAACGTTCTGCAAAGCAATCACCATTGTGGAAGAACAATAGCTTCAAATAAAGTTTAGTAAAAATCTGTGTATAAACTCTTTCATTCAATAAATGAAAGCCCAAGTTGGGCATCAGTACATGTATTTTGTGCTCCCAAATTCATAAAATGGAGCAGGATTTGATATACCAATGTATATTTTCCTATCAATTCTGTACATGTGCAATCTATATTTGTTCTGTGCTATCTATATTTTTCTAATCTTGATTTAGTATAATAACATCATCCTTAGCACCATTATAAAAAATGGGAGGATGAAGCCTTGCCCTTGCCAGTATGCTTAGATTTCTTGTCTAAATCTGTACACCTGGCTTGATGTGTATTCAGGAAGTATAAACTGCAAGATAGAATATTCATGTATTAGTAACGGTTAAAAAAATTAACAGAATAGAAAAACTAATCACGATTCCAAAACCAAGAATAAATAGAATAAATTACCTTTGAAATATCAACATCCTGCTGAAGGATGAACCACTCAAAAAGTAACTTTGCATTATATAAAGTGTATCACCCACAACTGGAAGAATCATTTTCCTAGAGTGACTGCAAAAAAAGTCAGCACACAAGACATCAATTAAGAGACAATGAATTAGAATGAAACAAATACATTAGAATATTGATTTTAAAATGTTGTAAAGAAAGACAGAATTTACCTCCAAACTGACGATCTGCCATTCAATTGAATGGCCAACATCTGTTAGAATATATTCACATAAATATGGCAAGACTAAATCTACATCCTTATGCGTATTGCGAGTCGAGTTCATAAGTTTACACAAAATACTTTAACAATATTATCAACAGATCTCTTAATAGAGATCAGGTTTAAACTCCAATGCTCACTACAAAATAAGATAGAGAGTCTATTAGCTGCAATCCTGAGAACTATTTCCATTGATAATGCCAATGATAAAGCTTTAAACAACAAGAAGCATTTAACTTATCTTACTTGGTATAATAAGGCATGAGAAGGTATTTTGTTGCTGGTGTGAATCCACTAGTAAGACATTGTGAGAAAGTGTTGTTATTCTCCTTGATGGCCTAAAGCAAAAAGTTACTGAACACCAACAATTCATTGTATGAATCCCTTGCAATGTCATATTGTAAGAGTGTAACCCCAGACTCTATCACATGATCACTGATAGAAGCCCATATATTTTTGAGATCCAAACAATCAATAACTCTATAATTTATACTGAAATCAAGTTCCTCTAATCTAAAACAAAATGGAACTCCAATTCTATCTATAGCATCAGATATGTCACTCTCAAATTTAAGATAATTATCTGAATATATGTATGTATGAACATTTGAACGAGGAGGAGGAGCAGTATCTATAAGAATAACATGATTATCCAAAATGGATGTAGCTACGTTTACGATCGTATCTAGTGCAACAGTATCTACATTATCAATGGAGTTAGGTTGAGTAGAATCTGTAATAATGGCCCTCCTAACTTTCTTTGGGGCTCTCTTGGGGGCTGGCTGCTTCCTAGGCCACTTGGTAGGGAGGTTAGTCCTATCTAATGGATCAAGTCTGGGAGCAACCGGCTGAGACATGTGTAATTTTGAATATCTATCTTGCATCCTATACAGTAGTTGAAAATCTTTAGGCATAATGGTTACTCTCTTAGCATGTATAGCGAGCAAAAATGAATCTTCAAAAACAGGCTCATATAGTCCTCAGCAACCTCCTGAAGGCACTGAAGAGCCGAGGGTGTGAATCTGACAATACTACCGAGATCCTCCCTAATAATGTGGTGGAGAACATGGTAGAATGGAGCTCTTTGAATCAGCGGATTGATTGATCTCTGATACTTACGAATATTAGAGAGCCACCTGTTGTGGTTGCGCCTTCTAGTTCGAATCAGAAGATTAACGACAACGACAGGGGCTGAGGAAGCATCGACAGAGAAGAATTTCCTCTTTGTCTGCTTTCTCCTCTCCATAGAGGTATTCTGAGGGATATTGCACTTGTGCGTGATAAGCCAGATAGGAAGGGGAGGGGTGCAAAGCGTTTGCAGAGAAGTAATATGTACAAAAATTCTGTAAGGGTATATTGAACATGTGCGAGGGAAATATAAGTGAAATCAGTGAATATAGAAGAGGGGTGCCCAAGTGCAATATGTGGAGACTGTATGCGGGGATATCGGACCTCTGCGAATGGAAGGTAGTAGGTAGAATAGCGAATAAGCGAGTGGCGCACAAGTGCTATATGCGGAGGAAAAAAAAGGTGAAAAAAATGCCTCGTAGTTTGGAAGTTTTATATCGTGGTTTGCACATGCAAAAGAACGTCTTGTCACACATGCAAACTGTCAACTCGTTTGGAAGTGAGACATGGCACCAATCCAACCAATGACCTAGTGACAAATGTCACGTTGTCAGTTTCACACGTGTGTGAACGTACGCACGAATGGGAAAGCAACACGTGTCTCCAATCCAAGCAATGTCCACGTGACACGTGTCTTGATGTCATTTCACATGTGTCCAGCTGTCACCTCACACGTGCGTAAACGTATGAACAAATCGTGAGCCAACACATGTCCTTGATAGTTGACAACATGTGTGAAAAATTTTCCTATAAAACGCATGCAACTCGATTAATTTTTTGTTTTTTTTTTCTCAAATTTCGCGGCATATCGCTCTTGTGCACACGCTTTGTGTTGTCTGTTGTTACTTGATCTTTACTTGCGCACAAGTGCGATATCCCATTGCTATCTGTCATACATATCCTTCTTGTGTGCGTTCTTTACAATTTCTTTTTTTCGGATTGCTTCCCTCATGCACGGGAGCGCGATATCTGCCCTAGTACCATGGCCTCGTCCTCAGGATCTACCTGTGATTCAAGCCTAAGTGCACTTTTTACTGAATTTGGAATAATTGACAACCTAGACTACTTCCACAACCTATTTCGCCCATATTTATATGTTTTCAAGACTGCATAAAACAATTCAGAAGTATTTTATAACCATCATGTTAGATTCATGGATATACTCAGTATACCTGTTATCTTCATAAGTTCAATCTCCTTCATGCATTATGCTGATCTTGTCTATTTCTTCCCACAGTTCAGACAGAGACTAGATAGAATGTTCACTAAATTGTTTTATCTGTTTAAAAGCACTTAAAAATATATCGATTTGTTGAATACCATACTAGTTTCGTACTTTTTCTATTAGTTCAGATCCCGGACAATGAGGAAGGTGTTCCTTTTGATCGTCATATTGCATCATCCTCAATTCAATCATCTTTTCAGGATATTAGTCACTTCTTTATCGACACCCCTAATAAGGATAATGATTTTCTTTATGTAAATACTGATGTGCTTCGGGATTCTTTCATTGGCCAGAATATTAATGTTGATGAATCAATCTCTATAGATGAATCTAAATGTCTTTTTTATTTGCCAGTGTATTATATAAATGATGATGTATATATTGCTATAGCTGATTTGTGTCAATTTTTTGACTATTGTGAGGATGAGGTGCTATGTTTATTATCTTGCACAATTTTTGAATTCTCCGACTTTGTAGATTTTGAAATAGATGACTTTGTGGTTGGAATTAATTATCATGATGAGGATGGACTTATGAAGAATGCTTGACGAGAGCTTTATCAAATTTTGTTGAGCATGGACGAAGCATACCATCTGATGAAGAATTCACGACATTTCAATCCCAGATAAGCTTCCCTCGTCCATCATCAATGCATTTCACAAATGATTCTTCTTCACTAGATGGTCATAATATTGATCATCCGGATCTAGTTGCTGTTGATGATGATGAATGTGTAAGTGTTTTAACTTCCTTGCATGAGAATGTTGTTAATTGTTGAATGTTTTTTTAAAATTTATTTTTTATTGCAGGATGCTCTCATAATTGACAACTTTGCTGCGAGACGAAGTGGTTACAAACAACATGCTTCCTTGTTCTAGAGGGATAGTGGACTTGGCCACTATCTTAGGATTTTCTGAAGAATGAGATCTGTATTGCTCATTCGAAACTGAGCCAGTTTGGGAGACTCTGATAATGGCAGTTAAAGTTGTATCTTTTTATTTAGGAGGACATAAATTTGTTAAGACGAATAAGATCATTTTCGTCAAAAGATCTTATGTTTTGAACATTCTAGGTTTTACTGATGGGAATGTTCCTTTAAGGAGCTCCTATTATTCATTGTACTCTACTTATATTGAACTTAGTGGAAATAAGGATAATGCACATCTATTAGATGCATACTCAAGCAGAGAATTTCTTCATGACAATACAGTTAAAATAGCAATGATCGATTATACAGTGCTTTCTTATTTCGACGGCACCACGTGTGCTTAGTTCTAGAGTTATCGGGCCGTCTTTCTTTTACGAGCCCTTTGAGTGCTTTTAAGCAACTTATCTCTGCACTTACTCATCAGTGGAATATACAGTTTGAGGAGAGCAATTCTGTTGTCTTGTCTTGTTGCACTTGACATTGTGCTGTGGTGATTGATCCGGTTGGGTGTTTAAACTGTGTTTTTTTAACTTGGTATCAGGTTCCTTGGTGGCTTAAATCATCGGACAAGAACAGAGAGCTGCGACGGTGGATTGTCAGCTGAATTAGAGGGCAAGCAAAGATTGAAGCCGAAAAATCTTTTGAAGGGTTGCTTAGCGTTTGTGACTGGTTTGAAACCAATCGAACACCGTTTGAAGAGCGGTTTGGAGCAGAATATTGCCTGCTATAGGACGACCTCAGAGGGATAGGTAGCTGCCCAGATAGATTCTCAAGAAAAGCAGATAAAGTCCAAAATTATCTTCTTCTTAGACAGCTGGGGTTTCAAGAAGGGAAAAATCATTTCCCTCTCAATATAAGTCAATTTTTTGAGCTGTAAAGTGTTGAAGGTGGGCACCCTAGCAGCGCAATCCTGCCTGTAAGAAGCCGTGGGCGGCTGTGAAGCGTTGGAGGAGATAGAGTGATCAGCAGGGCGGCCATCGCTGGAAATCAGTGTGAAGAAGCGTGAAGATGGCATGAGAGAGCTCACGGATCAACTGCGTGTCCAGTCCAAATAGGCCTGTAGCGGTTGTAGGTGTGTTGTGTATGGAGGGAGCGTTATTCAATGCACAGAATCATGGACATTCGTTGATCAACCTCCACACTAGTTCGATGGTCAAGATCGGGCAACTGAGGACTAATGCGAGCCATTCGATGTAGAAGAGCCATTAGATGGCTAGTGAAAAGGCCTGAAGGGGTCTGAAGTGCAAAGTGCATTGCAACTACATTAAAAGTCTTCAAACTGAAATAATTGTTGGGTCCCAAGTTTTTGAAGGGTGAAGTTTCTTCACACTGAAGAAATAGTCCAAAAACCCAAATTGCCCTTATTTTCACCTCCTTTAGCCTATTTTGGCAAAACGAAAGGCTATAGCCTCCAAACGAAGGGCACCCTGACTATACCTGCAAGTACGGTACACCAAAACAGAGTGATTGCTGCGGAGAAAGTGTTCGGAGCACACCAGAAGTGATTTCACCATTCCACTGGGCAGGTAGTTGGGAGTTGGTGACGAGAAGCATTTCGGAAAGCGACGCCAGTTTGACTTTCAATTTGGCGAAAGAGCGGCAGGTGGCCTGGTAAGCCAAAAATTGCAGGTCATTATTTGTAATTTTTGACATCACGGTTGGCTTCGACATACACTTTATAGCCTACAAGTGGAGTTTCAAGCAGTTTGGAGATGGCAAACATCAATGAGGCAATTTTGGGCGATGCAAGCAAACTTGATGGGGCTTCTAATTACAACATCTGGAAATTCAAAATGAAGAGCATTTTGATGGAGAAAGAGTTATGGGAGATCGTGCAGGTATTGAAGTCCGACCAAATACCACTCCAGATGACATGAGGGCCTTTGATAAAAAGGCACAGAAAGCATTGTCCTTAATCAATCTTTCAGTGAAACACCATGTAATCACTCATATAAGTGATGCCACGATGGCTAGGGGAGCTTGGGAAGCTCGTAGAATGAAATTTCAAACTTGCAATCCAGCTTGGGCCATGTTCTTGAAGTCGAGATTGAATGCAGTAAGGATGGAAGAAAGTGAATCAGTGGGATCTTTCTTCACCAGGATAAAGGAGCTGATAGATCAACTTGTGGCAATTGGAGAGCCAATTAGAGACGTTGAATTGGTACATACCACAATGAGCAGTGTCTTGGAAGGGCTACAGATGTTTGTGAGCGGCATTGCTTCAAGGAAGAGGTTGCCTACTTCTGAAGACTACCATGGAATCATGTTGCAGGAAGAGCAGCGTCGCGAAGTGGTGAAGTCAAGGCAAACCCCACAGGAGGATCAAGCCTTGCTCGCTAAAGGCAAGCATTAAGGATGGAAAAAGATTCCTAAGAAATCCAAGGATGATGACGACGAGGGAGAGGCGTCATCAAAAGGGAAAAGAAGAAGAAAGACAAATGTTACTATTGCCACAAACTGGGTCATTGGGCACGTGAGTGTTACAAGAAGAAAGCAGACATAAAGGTGGGAAAAGTGACTCAACAAGGCAACATTGCCGAAGATGATGGAGAAGATGACGAGACAAGTGTCTTCTCATCAGCATTGGCATCCCAAGTTGATGATGGTGCCAGATGGTTCATAGATTCAGGCGCCACAAGGCATATGACTGGGAAACGTGATTGGTTTGAGAAATTCTCACCAATCCATGATGGGGATAAGGTCACTCAAGCCAATGGGGAGGAATGCCAAATACAGGGTGTGGGAAATGTACCTGTACAGTTTCCTGATGGTAAAATCAAGAATATCCCTAATGTGCTTTATGTTCCTGGACTCAAAAAGAATTTGCTTTATGTTGGTATAATGGCAAATCAACATCTTAAGGTTGAATTTTTCAATGATGGATGCCTTATGAGGGATATGAACCACAACTATAAAGTGGTGGCGAAGGGTTATAGAGATAGTAATTGTGGCCTTTATAAATTGGATGCTGCAAAACCAGGAGAATATGGTTTGGCTATCTCAACAGCATCTCAATCTGAGTTGTGGCACAGAAGACTTGGTCATTTGAACTATGGGAGCTTGAGATTGATGGTGAAGCTGAAGATGGTAATAGGGTTACTGGCATCGCAGGATGATCATCATGCAATATGTGAAGGATGTGTCATGGGAAAGCATCACAGGGAGACATTCAAGAAAGATGGAGCTGCAAGAGCTAAGAAACCACTGGAACTCATTCATAGCGACCTATGCGGCCCAATGAAGGCCATGTCGTTGGGGAAAGCATATTATTTTATGACTTTCATAGATGATTACTCTACAAGGACATGGATTTATTTCTTGAAGAAGAAATTTGATGCTTTTGCTCGCTTCAAGAAGTTCAAGACTTTGGCAGAGAACCAACTGGATGCACACATTAAAGTGCTAAGATCTGATAGAGGGGGCGAATACAAATCTGATGATTTTGAGGACTTTTGCAAAGAATATGACATCAAAAGACAATTCACACAGTCACACATGCCGCATAGTAATGGTGTAGCTGAAAGGAAAGACAGGACTATTATGGAGAGTGCACGCTCCATGATGAAGCAAATGGGCTTGACCGATCCACTTTGGTCGGAAGCGTGCAGTGCAACAACGTTCTTGCAAAACAGGAGCTCTACAATTGCGGTTCCAAATGTGACTCCCGAAGAAGCATTTACAAGAATAAAGCCAAAAATCGACAAGTTTCGTGTCATTGGATGTAAAGCCTATGTACATGAAGAATTTATACCAACCATGTAATGAGTGATGTGATCTTCTCCCCATGCTTTTGATACTGCATTAATAGACTCGACACAAGTCCTTTCTACAACTTTCTTATCAATATTAGAGTATTTATCTTCTCTTAGAATTTCAAGCTTCTTCCATACATCAACTTTTAGTACTCTAGTTTTGCCGCTCTTCTCGAAGTCCTGAGTGGCAACAATGATATCTGTTCAGACTGAGTGTTGAATATTAGAAGCCTTACCAGTATGGTTTGATAGGAATTGATGTGCTTTTTCTCTTCCTATGCTTGGCTTAGTTGGTATATTCCCAATCTTTCCTAAAAGCTTTTTATCTTTTTGAATTTTGACATGTTCCTTATGAAGTCCTACTTTTGATAACACTTCTTCTAATCGAGAGATAGCTTCCTTTGCGGATGATGCTGGCTTACTATTCCAAGCAAAAACTATATGAAGATAAATGATCTTTTCTATTAATCTAACTTCTGCATGAAGAGTGCAAACATGCACATTTTTCAAGGGAATAGGTAGCACAGGCTTCTAGTTTGGATCTGCATATTCTCTAGTAGTTTCTGTACTCCTAGTAAAATTATTTGCCATTTTCATGCAGTACAAACAAGGGTGTTAAGATGTAGCACCATGAGAGACATTATACATGCATATCAATGTTTCCAATCACCTGCTAAGTGCCATTCAACATTGAAGTCTCCAACTCCTGGAACATTGAAAAGTCCTCTATCCATATGGTCCTTGATGATCCTAGGATAAGATGTCCTTGAGAATATCCATGACAATATATCATGATCCTCCTTCAGCATCTGTCCAAAGAACTAATCAAACTTAGTTTACAATGAATCTAATGTAATAATGAGGCTAGTTACCTGAAATGCTGCCAACTACCATATATCATTTTCTGACTGGACACTGAATTTGAAATCTTCTTGGTCCTCTGTTTGTGATAGTGCACCATTCATGAGAGTTATACTAACCCTCTCCATCTTCTGCCCTTTCACAATTTCTGACTCATCTAACTTAAGTACTATGATTATTTGCCATTTACCTTTTCAAAGGTTATATCACAGAATGTGACGATGTATCTCAGCAAGTAATTTAGATCAAAAAATAAGTTGTTTGATGAATTATAGGATATTGATCTTCCATCAGTTTCATACACATCTGAAATGGAGTTCCAATGATCTTATGCATACCTATGTTTAATGTATCCCTCTCTTTCTTCAAGTGATATGTCCTTGGGATTGGGACTTTTCTAATTCGAACTTGCTTAAAAGCTTCTCTAATAAGTTTAAATATTGTTGCATATGCTTTCCTGCTAGTACTTGCAAAATCACAAGCACCCTGAACTATAGTCTTATCTAATTTTTTTTGAATGTCCACCATCAAAGACTCTGTTATTTTGCACTTTACATTTGAACTCCTATTGTTCATCATGATACACTCAGTGGATTTGCCTGTCAATATTGAGCCCAACGACATTCCTAGTGAAACATTGTCCTTAATATTCCGAGGAGCTACTAATGTAGATCTGCAAAAAAATAGATAGTTAGCAGAATATCACCATAGTTGAAATTCAATCCAAATGTCATTCATCAAGTTACAAAAATCAGAACATGCTTACTTGAATGCACGAATCCTTCTATGTCGATAACCTCCTTTTGAAAGCGTTTGAATATCCTTGCAACTTTGTCACTTTCGCTTCTTATTTCCAGTCTTCTTCTTAGCCAATTCTACATCCTTCAGTATTTGTAAGTTTTCAGTTTGAATAGATTGTAAAATTGATTGCATTTGCTCTAGTTTTGATTTGATATTGATTGTTATCTTCTGTAGTGATTCATTTAAGTTGTTCATTTTCCTCTAACGTCTTTTGGAGAAAATCTCTATTCTGACAATAAGAGGATATCCGTATTAACTCACATTCTAAAAAGTGAATTTTATTCATATAAAGTTGTTTTCCATGGTTCTGCAATCTCTCACAATATCCTAGTAATCCAGTATGTCCATTGCATATCCATGTAACTTAATGAGTTATTGAAGAGAATGTGGGATGTGTCAAAGTGCTTGGATCTTGTGGATATAATGTTCCATTTGTCCACAAATCCAAGTTCTTCTTTCATTTTTCCCTATAACGAGAATGATCCTCAACAGATATTTGAATTCCTTTGCCTCTTCTTCTCTGCAAAGGTGCCAAATTAATAGAAATATCCACATGTAGATGATACAATGTCGTCATCAGAAAAAGTAATTAGTCAAAGTACTATGAACAGATTTTTCAAAACAAAACAAAATACTCATCTTTGATTATATTATATACTCTATACAATCAATCCAATCTCCATGCTTGTCTGCTTGATTCAAATTTGGAGATGGCGCTCATTTTTTCATTCTAGTAGGTAGTTGGCGCTCATATTTCCATTCTAATGTGAAGATGGCGTTCATATTTGGAGATGGTGCTCATATTTTCATTCCAGTGGAAGGAATGCATATTCATACATTTTGCTATTTTTCCTGATTCGAATTTGGGGATGGCGGTCATATTTTGGTTCTAATGAAAAGATTGTCCTCTTCGTAACCAATGGATGAAATATTTTTGAATTTAAACTGTGAACAATTTAGAGTTCCTAACTGTGACTATAGACACTATGCTTAGATCATTGGGAGTTGGGGAGGCCTTGGGAGTGGTGGCGGCAAGCAAATAAACAATATTGCTTTTTTATTTTGATATTTTTCTTTATCCTACATGGCATTCATTAAAGGGTCTTTTTGATATTGAGAACTCCTCTAATGTTAGGTTTGTGTGATCCTTCCTTACATAGACAAGACAATGCCTCTTAGTGCACTGGGTGTTTATTGTTTGTTGCACATCGTTAGATCGATTCACCCTAATGAGCACAAATCACAGCCATCCAAGAAACTAAAGTTTCTCTCCAAAGGACATATTTGAATTTTTTTTTCTTTTTTGGCGATTTTCATAAGTCTTAGCAAGGTAAGTCAATTAAATGGATTTCGTACCATACAAGTAAATTCCTTCCATATAGTATTGAGAGGTAGAAACCAACGTAGTAACTGCATAATAGAGCGAGCTCATATGTGTGTGTGTGTGTGTGTGTGTGTGTGTGTGAGAGAGAGAGAGAGAGAGAGAGAGAGAGAGAGAGAGAGAGAGAGAGAGAGAGAGAGAGAGAGAGAGAGAGAGAGAGAGAGAGAGAGAGAGAGAGAGAGAGAATCTTAGGTTTATGTAATCTTTCTATATATAGAAATTTTTGTACGCACTAGTGCTTCTTAGTGCCCATCGTTAGATCGTATCCTTAAAATGTGCACTGATCATGGCCAGTCAAGGGAAATAAAATTCCCACCAAAGGTTCTTTTTAAAAGAAACTTTTCTTATGGGGGTCATACTTCAAAGTTTAATAAAAAAAAGGCTTTAGCGTTGGCATGGTATGATAAGGGAACAATCTTTTCCATGATGTTTCAAGGTTTTGAGTAGAACGTAATGCTCATAAAATAGTCTCCATGAGAGAGAGAGAGAGAGAGAGAGAGAGAGAGAGAGAGAGAGAGAGAGAGAGAGCTTACAAAATGGAAGTTCCACAAATCCAAACTTAGTACAATCAAATAAAAAAATTAATTAGAATGAATATAAAAACATGAGATAGGCGGATACAGTTCGTTTCTAAGTCCACCATGTCCTCACTCTTTGTCTACACATGCATGAATAAAAGAGGGTGACAACCCTACACTACGTCCTCCTCATTCTCTGCCTAAACATGCTCCCTCCCACCCCCTTCTCCAACATGGCAAACCCCTCCCCATTGAGGCACTACTGGTTATTCAAAGATACTTTTGATATTGTCCGATTGGATTATGCAACAGTTGGATTATGCAACAGCTCCACTCTGCAAATAAGGCTTCCCTCAACTGTTTTCCCGCCCATCTTCACTTTTCACATTATGATGGATTACAGAGAGGGTCAAACATATCTCGTTCACGACATGTGTGACAACAACAAACAACTAGTGTGGGATCAAACCTTTCCCTTCTGTCCTAGCTAAGGCAATACCGGTGAGGACGAGATGATTTTCGCTACTCCATCCACCCTTCTCATCTTGATATAAAGAGGCAAGGGAGGGGAGGGGAGATGGCCTCACTCCAAGCACCATGCCTCAAAATGGTGTTTTTATTTAAGGCAAAAATAATAAAACAAAGTTACAAAAAATAGGAAAATGGGCTTCCAATCTTCGAAACTAGTGATTTTGTAGCTAGTCTAATTTTTCTTCTCTGAAATATTACTAGCTATAATACACCTTTATAGTCAAGGTTTAGACACACCAGATTTTGATAGCACAAAATTAACATTTTCATCATAAAACTAAGTTGCTTTCAAGGGCTTATTGTTGATGAAATCCAAGCTTACAAATCTATTATAATTAAAAGTTTAGTGTTCCCGGGCAGCGGCAGCGGTCGCGTTGCCCCACGAGCAGGTTGACCTTGGCCAGAAAAAAAAAACTTTCCCTTTTTTAAAATTTTCAACCCTCCCTTTTGCCCACCCGCCCCGCCCGCCCGCCGACTTGCGGGCTCATATCGCTAGTATAGATTTAAAAAGAAAAACACCATCAACCAAACAACATGACAAAAGAAACCATAAGAATGACAAGGTATGCACCTTGTACACAAAATTGGTGGCTATGATATCATTTGTAACAACCATTATTAAGTCGAATTTTGTATGGTAATCCAACAAGCAATGCTCTTACTTGCTGATTCCAAAGAGCCAATATAGACTCATCCCCATGTGCTAGAGCCATCTACATCATAGTCGTGCTCAATCAAGTCTTTGACGATTAGTAATGTCCCATACCATCGACAATGGCCATTGACTCTCATTGGTATAATTATGAAATTAGAGAATCATGCATATGCTCAAAACATCCATCAATTCTGAGATGACATTCTTCTACCCTTATATACATATGGGTAGGCCCCACTCCAAGCATGGTCCACGCTTAGGCCTGTGGCATGTGTGACATTGATGCATCACTGATGCATGGTGATGCACTAATATTGTCAACAACCTCATACCAACATTCCTTGAAGAAAGGGCCCTTTCACCTCAAAAAAATATTTACAACAAATTTTCGGATTTTTGAACAATACTTTTTCTTAGATGAACATTCGGGAAGGTTCATTCATAATTTCTCGTGACATGCACCTAGAAAGATATAACGAATATACAAAACAAAAATTAAGAAAAAGTGACATTATGTGCAAATTTAAAAAATAAAATAAAAAACCATGAAAGCCACAGATAGCGGAGGTTTTTATAGTGATATATTTATGTATAGTACTACTTAATTTCCATGTGCACACTAGTAGCAGCCCATGAGAAACGAAGAGTGAGGTGTTATGTGACCCAACTCCCCGTGCAAAGCCATGAATCTGGGACAATTGCGCCATGAATTGGGAGAAGTGCAAGTGAGTTCATGCATATGAGGTGTTATGTAGCTCAGTTCCCGATGCAAAGCCATGAATCGGTGAGAAATGCGCCATTCCATGAATTGGTGGGAAGTGGTAGCGAGTTCATAGTTGTGCAAAAATGGATTTCCTCTACTCATGAGGTCTTAGGTAGCCCACTTCCCGATGCAAAGCCATGTATCGGTGAAAAATGCACCATGGATTGGTGGGAAGTGGTAGCTAGTTGTGCAAAAATGGATCTCCCAGTTGTGGTAGCAAGTCGCCTCGCAATTGCACAACACGTGGGTGAATGGCCGGTTTCGGGTGCCGGTTGGAGACCATGACTAGGCCCCCCTCATCTGGCACACCAAGATATGTGGTATGTCCTTAAAATAGCTGGATCCTTGTATCTATTTTAGCTCGCTACCGTTGGATGTTATCAGGATCATTCAGATGCTGCCACGTCTCACAATTTCAACCATTGAGATGCAGCCAAGTGGACATCCAAGAGCGCGCCATCGACCGTCCATAGCGGAACCGTGATTGCTAGCTTTTTCTACGAACAAGCGCTGGACCTGAATTGCACGCGCCCGACCAGTCGGATTTGTGCCACGTGGCATGCATGTCACTTGGAGATTATCCAACGGTCGAACGTGGCGAGATCTGGACGGGTAGGAAGGACGGAATCCAACGGTGGCGATAATGCAGAGAGGAAGACGAAGGATCGAAAGAGATGAAATCTGTATGCTGTTTTCTGTAAAATTGTTGAGAGATGGAGGATTAGGAGGCCATTTTTGCTGCAAAATTCCATCAGAAAAACAGCAAAAGCATCTCTAGATGTATAGAAATAACTATCTGTCTTGGCATTTTGGCTAGGATCAAGATCAATCGAAGTTATTGCATGCAAGAATTGAAGACAGACAGGCAAACAGTTGAGGGAAGCCTTATTTGCATAATCCAATCAGACAATATTAAAAGTATCTTTGAATAACTACCTGTCTTGGAAGTTTGGCTGTGATCAAGATCATGTGTAGTTATTGCATGTGAAAAGCTTATTTGCAGAGTGGAGCTGTTGCATAATCCAATCAGACAATATTAAAAGTATCTTTGAATAACTACCTGTCTTGGAAGTTTGGCTGTGATCAAGATCATGTGTGGTTATTGCATGTGAAAAGTGAAAATAGGCGGGCAAACAGTTGAGGGAAGCCTTATTTGCAGAGTGGAGCTGTTGCATAGTCCAACTGTTGCATAATCCAATCGGACAATATCAAAAGTATCTTTGAATAACCACCTGTCTTGGAAGTTTGGCAGTGATCAAGATCGTGTGTGGTTATTGTATGTGAAAAGTGAAGATAGGCGGGCAAACAGTTGAGGGTTTGCAGATTGGAGCTGCTCCATGATATAATCAGACACCATTGAAAGCATCTTCAAATAACTACCTGTTTTGGTATTTTGGCTAAGATAAAGATCAAGTATAGCTATTAAAAGCATCTTCAAATAACTACCTGTTGGTATTTTGGATAAGATCAACATCAAGTAGAGTTATTGCATTTAAAAAGTGAAGATAAGCAGGCAAACGCTTGAGGGAAGCCTTATTTGCAGAGTGGAGCTGCTGCCTAATCCAATCAGACAACATTAAAAGCATTTTATATAACTAACTGTCTTTTGTATACATCAAGATCAAGCGTAGTAAAAAGTGAAGATAGGCAGGCAAACAGTTGAGAGAAGCCTTGTTTGCGGAGTGGAGCTGTTGCATAATCCAATTAGACAACATCAAAAGCTTCCATAAAATCACTGGGGAATCCATTTACCCACAAAGTAAAAACATCCTTAGTTGCATAGAAAAGTCTCGGCAGTTTCGCTAAGATCAAGATCAGGTGTGGTTATTTGAGTGTAAAAGTTGAGACAGGCATAAGGACAGTTGATCTTGCCATTATGGGGGAGAAGACATGGGATCGTACGCTTGGCAGGCACCTTGCTCGCAGGCTGTTGGAAATTGGAGCATGTGATGTATTCGGCGTGCCCGGGGATTTCAACCTGGTTCTTCTGGATCAGCTTATTGCAGAGCCAGGGCTTCGCTTCGTTGGTTGCTGCAACGAGCTCAACGCAGGGTACGCAGCAGACGGGTATGCCCGAGCAAAAGGCGTGGGAGCGTGTGTGGTGACCTTTACAGTAGGAGGCCTCAGCGTGCTGAATGCCATTGCAGGAGCTTACAGTGAAAGCCTGCCAGTGATCTGCATTGTTGGTGGCCCCAATTCTAATGACTATGGCACCAACAGAATTCTGCACCATACCATTGGATTGCCAGATTTTAGCCAAGAGTTTCGCTGCTTTCAGACCGTCACAGCTGCGCAGGTGCATCACTCATCTTTCTTTTCGTGCATGCTGTGAAACCGACTCTTTCATGGAAAGCCTTTGTTTCGTATCTTTGTGATGAAACTGAGATATGTTGTACCATATTGTGAATTTTCCCTGAAACCGACTCTTTCATGGAAAGTATTTGTTTCGTATCTCTGTGATGAAACTGAGAAATGTTGTACCCTATTGTGAATTTTCCCTGTTGCTCACTCATAAAAGTTTTGTAGGGATTCTCTGCTTCTTTGGAAACTGAAAACTGTTCTCCACATCTTGAATCTCATCTTCTCACTCATTATAAGAAAACGTTCTTTTTTAATGCTAAGAATAGACGGCTCTCACAAAGCTGGTAAAGGACGAACCCTTTTGCCTTGGGTGGTTTATGGCTAATTTGTATACACGTTTTAGTATTAATTTGTTATATTTGTTTCAGCTTGATTAAGCCATGTTGTGAGATACTTACGCATCGTATCATGAATTAATTTTGACAATAATTCGGAAACAGGCAGTGGTGAATAATACAGATGATGCTCAGGAACTTATAGATCATGCCATTTCCACGGCTTTGAAAGAGAGCAAACCCGTCTACATCAGCATCAGCTGCAACCTTCCAGCAATCCCTCATCCCACTTTCAGCTTTGAGCCTGTTAAATATTCTATCGCCCGCAAGTGCGTAAACTGTTTGCAAACTTCCAAATCTTATCATTTTATAAATTGTTTTTGTTTATATGTAGATGTTGCTAGTAGTAATAGTATTTTCTTACAGGAACGCATCAAATGACATGAAATATTATGGATGGCTAATGGTTTGTGCTGAGCAGGTTAAGTAATCAGCAAAGCCTATGTGCAGCAGTGGAAGCTGCTGCTAACTTCCTAAATGCAGCAGTGAAACCAGTTCTAGTTGGAGGACCGAAATTACGAGTTGCCAAAGCAGGTGCTGCTTTTATCCAGGTTGCTGAGGCATCTGGTTTCCCTGTTGCTGTTATGCCATCTGCAAAGGGGCAGGTTCCAGAAACGCTCCCTCGATTCATTGGAACCTATTGGGGCGCTATTAGCACGCCTTACTGCTGCGAGATTGTAGAATCAGCCGATGCCTATTTATTTGCAGGCCCAATATTTAATGATTATAGTTCAGTCGGGTATTCTTTGTTGGTAAAGAAGGAAAAGGCCATAATAGTCCAACCTGAAAGAGTGACAATTGGGAATGGGCCCGCTTTTGGGTGTGTACTCATGAAGGATTTCCTTGAAGCCCTGGCGAAGAAGCTAAGGAAAAACTCAGCGGCCTATGAAAACTTTTTAAGAATGTATCTTCCAATTGGAAGTTGTCTTGCAATGGCTGACAGCGAAGAGCCTTTGCAAGTAAAAGTCTTGTTTCAACACATTCAGGTCAGTGTCCCTTGTTTGAGCTGATGGGCTTTTGGAGCTAGTTTCTTATTTTCATTTAGCAGGAAACATTTATGTTATTATTAGACTCAACTTTTTTGGTATTGTTCTTAGCCTTGGACATTAATATATGTATGTGCATTTTGAGATGATTCTGAGGTATTCTATAACTGGCATTTGGACATGCAGAAAATGCTGACAAGCAGCACTGCCGTTTTGGCCGAAACTGGAGATTCTTGGTTTAATTGTCAGAAGTTGAAGTTACCAGAAGGATGTGGGTATGTTTTGCACATCTGATGAGGCTGAAATACAACAGTAATGCACGCTAGAACACAAATAGGTTATTGCTGTGCTTTTTATGACTGGATGAAGTTTTCTAGTTATATGCACAACTCCTTTTTCTCAAGCATACAGTTTTTGGCGAAATATGCTCAGTACCTGAATTTTACATTCAGTTCAAGATGTGTGGCTCAATTTGAGTGGTAACACTGAACATTGCCATCTTATTAGTTGGTGCATTGCATGCCAATGTCAAATGTGGCTAATGGAGACACGTGCTAGTTAATTATTTACGGTACTTAGGTTTTTTGGGGGAGGGGAGGGGAAGAGCACAAACTGGCACAGGATTTAAGTGTTGCCTACGAATATAGATATGCTTATTTAGCACAATGATCCTGAAATCTCCCATGCAGCTATGAATTTCAAATGCAGTATGGGTCAATAGGCTGGTCAGTGGGTGCACTGCTGGGATATGCACAGGCTGCTCCACAGAAGCGTGTCATTGCCTGCATTGGAGATGGCAGTTTCCAGGTATATAAATCAAGTGGTGGTTTGAGCAGTATATTATTATTGTGTTATGGAGTATTCGTACATATCAACTTTCTCTGAAACACCATGTAATAGAAAGTGTACAATGTGGCAACTAAAGCGAGTTTTGATGCATCGCTTTAAGCTTGAATATTTTTTTTATTTTCTTCTCCTTATCATGATTCGTTGTCTCTTTTACAATGTCTTTCTTGTTTTCTGCACCTCCTGTCCATTCTCTGTTCCAGTTTCAGACTAGTTATTATCAGTGCAATTATTTTGTAGTTGATTTCTAAGGTTTGGGCAATTGAGTTTGCCTGCCAATACTCAGGCCACTTCGAAAGCTTTTTTTGACTTCACACCGTATAAATCTGGTGTGGTATATTCTGCAGGATATATATCGCTAAAAAAAGATAAAGCTTTTTACTCAAGTTGGTGAAGTGATTGATTGAACTGATTGCTGAGGGATGTTGACGTCATTGATTACCCAGTGTAGACAATTGTACTCTTTACCCTATAAATGACTGCAAGCCAATCAATATACATGACAAGCACCAATTGAATGTATTGATTGCTTGTAGCAGACAATACATCTCTTTATTTAGGGGATAGCCATGTGATTGAGCATACTATAGTGGTCAATGGGTGATTAGGATTCGGTGACCTTATGGATCATGATTGGTATTATAAAGTTTGGGTCTTAAACTGAAAATAAAGGTGCAATATTTTATGGGATAGAAAGTAGCCACTGTTATTGACCCGGCCAAGCATGCTATAGCTCAAAGAAAGAGGAGATTGAGAGCTTTAGGATGGTATATTAGCATGTCAAAAAGCAAGCCGATATCATGGAGGTTTTGTAGGCAATTTGTTGAGACTGAGGTTAGGAGAAATGTTGTGGCTACTATCTCCCAAATGGTCGTGAGTGGAGAACATCTCTCCTTGGTGATCATCCAATTCCTATCCGTAGTGGGATTTAAGTGGTAATTAGCTCTTGCTCCTTTCTCCTTGTTCCAGTTGGAGAACTCTTTTGCTAGTTGTTTTTGGCAACAATTGGTAGGGTGTAGGCAATCCCTTCCTCTCCTAGTTGGAAGCTCCAGCAATTTGCATGCAAGCTTGCTTGCCTGCTTTTGATGGTTCAATCTGAACATTTTCTCTTCCTGAAGATCCTAACCTTTTGTACTGTGCATTGTGATTCTCAATTGTACTAAATATTTGGATTGATATTGCAGCTTTCTCTCGCCCGAGGGTTCCAACCACACCCATTGTAGGTACATTTTGTGTAATGGTATCAATACATCTTCTACATTTGCTAGAGTATGAGTAGGAGAAGATACATTCGTTCCACCATTTATGCTTTTCGGTATTATCAACTTGTGGGATCACAAAGAATCAAACTTGGGTGGGCGAGCCCCCAACTCAAGCACGATACACCAACTCCATTCCACTATCTATAATATTGCATGATCTTTAATTTTTTTTTTTTGAGACTCCTCGTCCTTTGTCGATGAATTATGGATGGTGATTGAAGTTTTCCAATCTTTATTGTTGGAAAATTGCTCATTGTTTGTCTTTTATTCTCTATTTTGTGATTGTAAACCTGCGATTAAGTTGATAATGAGACATGAAGGAGAGAGACAAATGCACTACTCACTCTTGTTGATGGACTGCGTAGGAGAAGGTGATAGAGTGGAACTTGGCTACCATTCTCCATCTTTTTTGGCTAAGATCAATAAAGTTTCAGATTTGTGATCAACCAATGTATGCTATACTATTGTTTGTACGTTGTGACACTTGTGCAACAAACCAAGGTATTCCCAATGCCCACACGGTCAACACATAAGCATCAACATCTAGGCAAATCATTTGAAAAAAAAAACCATAGGATCAAGAGGAGTATCGAAACAATGAGCATAGGCTGCAATAAAGCTTGTAACTTGCCAAAGTTTGAAGATGGATCTCATCCTCTAATATTACCTTATTATAGACAAGTATATCATCAATAAATTTGATGAAAAACTTGCCCATATAGTCATGGACATCGTTCATGAGCATCATGAATATGGCTGGTGCATTGGTTAGCCTAAACAACTCAAGCAAAAATTCATAATGCCCAGAATGGGTTCCAAAAGGCATTCTTATGGATGTCTTGTGTCAAATCCGTATCTAATGCTACCCACTTTCAAGATCTGTCTTATTGAAAATGGTTGCACCTTGCAACACATCTAGTAGATCATCAATCCTTGGCATTGGATATATATGCTTTACATTGATATTATTGAATCCCCTACAATCAACATACATATGAAAACTACCATTGTTTTTCTTAAGAACTGAAATAGGAGAGGTGAGGGTGAATAAGTAGGACGGAGATACCCCAACTCGAGGTATGTCCCCAACATCCTTTTGACTTGCTCCTCCTTTTTCAAGCTCATCCTACAAGGAGGCCTACGCACCGAAGTTGCTCGCGGTACGAGCTCAATAGGATGCTCAACATTCCTTGTAGTTGGGAACCATGCTGCATGTCATCAATTAACATGTGTTTAAAGTTAGCATGGATGGACTTCTCTAGCTCACTGCAGATATATGTGCCATAGAAGATGCAAAAGTAGATGAAGTTGCTTGTGGATCATTAGTGAGTGGGCTTATTTGATTACTAACAAAACTAGAATCAACATTCACATAACACAAGCACAAGCACTATAAGTCCATCTATGTTTTGCACATAAGAGGACTTTCAAGAGATGAAGGTCTCTGCCACTTTAAGACATGAGACATACCATGATGTCTATATATATATGTTTATATATCAGACATGCGCATCCGGGCCGGGCGCGTCCGCGTCCGACCTCCGGGTGCAGGGTCGGACGTGTCCATTTTTTTTTAAAAACTTAAAAATACACTAAAAACAAGTTAAAAAAAAAAATTGCGCCCAGCCCAGACGCGTCCACCATCGGACGTGCCCCGAGCGCATCCACGCTTGGACGTATCCCTGGACACGCGTCCACGCTCTGGGCTCCCTACCTTAGAAATATATATATATATATATCAGACATGAGGGTCCGGGCCAAAGTGCCCGCGACGCCGGGACCCGGACGCGGGGTCGGACGCGTCCTTTTTTTTTAATTTTTTTTTTTCAGACTGGACGCATCCAGCGTCCAGATGTGAACGAGTCCGGGCCTTGGACGCATTTTAAAAAAAAAAAAAAAAAGCAAAAACCCGTGGGCCCTGCGGACAGTCCGCAGAACCCGAGAGCAGGTAGAGGGCGGAAGAGGGAGAGTGTGGGAGAGCACAAAGAAAAGAGAGAGAGAGAGAGAGAGAGAGAGAGAGAGAGAGAGAGGGTGTTTGTGTGTGTGTGTGTGTGAGAAAATTGTGTGTGTGTGTGAAAATTGTGTGTTGATTTGTGTGCATTCAGTTGTGTGTGTGGTGATCTGTGTGTGTGAGAGAGAGAGGAAGAGACAAAGAGTGTGAGGAACGTAGAGAGAGAGGATTTGTGTGTGTGCACAATGTGTGTGTGTGAGTTTAGGATTTAGGTTCAAGGGTGCTTGGGTTTGGGGTTTAGGGTTTAGGGCGGGAGAGAGCTTGGATTTCCGTGATTCTGTGTGTGCGTGAGAGAGAGAGAGAGAGAGAGAGAGAGAGAGAGAGAGAGAGAGAGAGAGAGAGAGAGAAGGAGAGAGAGATGGCTGCTCGTCCCATTTGGGATGAGGTGGAGGTCATGCCTGATAAAAAGTGGCGTTGCCCTTTTTGTAGAAAGTAGTTCACAAGGAACGCCTCTTGGGTTCGAGCACATTTGGGGGGGTTGCGAGTCCGACCCAGGGGGGGACGCTACGGGATCGGCATTTGTATGGTCATCCCCGCTGCGGAGAGGGCTCGCATTATGGAGACATATTCTGAGACAGCTGCTGAGCCCGACGAGCCGTCCACAGATGTCGCAGACTCTATTTCTACTAGTGCACCCACTTCCACCGACCCTGCCATTGGTACCCCCAGTGCCACTGCCCCCACCGTCGCATCTGCACCCGCCACCGCTGCTGCATCCGCAACCGCCCCCGCCCTCGCCACCGCCTCCGCCTCCGCCTCCGCCCCCCCGCCAGTACTCCCCATGGATCCACGGCCTCCACTGCTGCACCTACGCCTCTGCCATCACCGTCAGATCTGCACGGCCCGTCCACATCCTCCGCTTCCGCACCTGCACCTATGCCACCACCTCCACATCCGCATCGTCCATCCGCATCCTCCCAGCCATCCACATCCCGAGGCACTAGACAGATGTCCATGCCGGGATCTTTCAGAGAGGGGCAGCACAGAGAGGCCACCAGGACCATAGCACAGATGTTCTATGACCTGAACCTCCCCTATATCATGGCATCATCCCGCATCTTTCGAGAGGCTGTCTCGAAAGTTGCAGTCTGCGGGCCCGGCTACACACCACCCACAGCCAACGCACTACGAGGCCCTTTGGTCCAGGACCGGGTTGCATCATTCATAGAGAGACTGGCCGCACTGCACGAGGCTTGGGATAGATACGGCTGTTGCATCATGGCTGATGGGTGGACTGATCGTTGCAGACGTCCACTCATCAACGTGATTGTTTCCAGTTGTTACGGTTCCATGTTCTTGCGCAGCATCGACACCTCCGAGGTAGGGAGAGTGCATTCGGCCGAGTACATTTACAACATCATTCGCGCGGCGATAGAGGAGGTCGGGCCACAGCGCGTTGTCCAGGTATAATATTCTTTCATTAGTTGCTTGCTCATTTGCTGCTTGATGTTGATACAATAGTTCTGTGTAGTTTTCGATTGATTGCAATGTGTTTCTCGAGCTGTGAACTGATCGTGTGAACGTATCGCAAAAGGTTGTGACGGACAATGCGTCCAACTGCCGCGGTATGGGGGAGCTTCTTATGGCAGACTACCCCTCCATTGTCTGGACTCCATGCGCCGCATACTCACTGGACGTCCTCCTGCATTCCATCGGGTGCCTGCCTTTTGTCAGTGACATTCTCACGAGGGCACTTGTGGTCGTGGACTTCGTCACACGCAAGCGCCGCATGACGGCACTTTTTCGCACATTCAGCAGGTAACCTGCCACTTAATTTTTGGCTCGTTCAAGATGCTCTTTTTTTTTTGCTCGTTTCATGTGTGCCTCTCATTCCGTTTGTCAATGCAGGCTCGACTTGAAGAAGCCCGCTCTGTAATAGCTCCTAACACCACAGTAGGGCAAACAATAACTGATCCACCCAACCTTGCCTACTCCCTGATATAGAGTAAGCCCCTCCTAGCCCAGTGTGAGGACTGGTAGCATGCTACTGCCAAGTGTCGGCCACGTGGCACTGACTTGGCCGACTGCACGTCGGGACCCAACTGGGGGCCCTATCCTGTTGACAGGGTCCCTAGGCTGTGTTAGGCCCGCCATAGCTATGGACCGTGCTGGGCACACTACTCACACTGTCTTGCCCTGTTGGTCATGTACGCTGGACACGACCCTGACTGTGGTATCTGACCTATCTGTGTTCTCTAGGGTTCGGCACTGGTTATGAGCTCGTAACACTCCCTCCCCCTTAAGAACCGTCTTGGTCCTCTAAGACAAAGTCTGGAAAAATCTTGCGAAGGACGCTGCCTCTTTCCCAAGTGGCATTCTCAACAGGCTGATCATTCCACTTAACCAGATATTCTTGGTATAGAGTATGACAAGTCTGCGTCTCTCTACTATCAAGAATCTCCTCTGGTTCATGTGGAGGTTGTTGAGGATCCAATGGGAGAACTAGAACACTGTCCCCTACCAGATTGTCTGATCTGGTTAAGGCTTTTCGTAACTGACTTACATGAAAGACTGGAAAAACCTTACTGCTGTGTGGGAGTTCTAGTTCATAGGTGACCTCGCCTAGTCTCCTACTGATGGTAAAGGGACCACAATACCTTGGAGACAACTTAGCACACACTCCTGATTTGAGGGTTTTAGAGTCAACTGGGACTCTCAAGTAGACTTTCTCACCAGTGGAGAACTGCACATCCCGTCTGTGTGGATCTGCATAATGCCTGGCTCGATCCTGGGATTGTCTAATGCTACGCTTAGCATGTTCTATCATCTGGTTTAGGTCTTCTAAAAAGTTTCTGGCTGCTTCAACTTTTTCTTGTTTAAACCCTACAGCTGTGGGTGAGCGTGGCTGAAAACCGTACATCAGCATAAATGGGCTGTATCCCGTAGCTGAATGTTTGGTACTGTTGTAAGCAAACTCTAATATCGAGAGATACTCCTCCCAATTAGTCTGCTTCTTGCTGACGTATGCACGAAGCATATCCTCCAGCACTTGATTTACCCTTTCTGTTTGACCGTCCGTCTGTGGATGGTCGGTGGTACTCATATTAAGTTTAGTATGGAGATGATGGAATACTGCCCTCTAAAAATTCCCAGTAAACTTACTGTCCCGGTCGCTGACTATGCCGGAAGGTAGACCGTACAATTTAAATAGCCCGTCTACAAACAACCTCGCTAACTCTGGAGCTCTAACGGTTGTTTTGGTCGGAATAAAATGAGCCATTTTGGTCAGACGGTCAACTGTGACTCATATAGCGTCATTACCCTTTTGGGTTTTAGGCAGGCCTACATAAAATCCATGGAGATACTCTCCCATTTACTAGCTGGTATTTCTAAGGGATGCAACAACCCTCCTACCTTTAAACGCTCTGCTTTATTTACTTGACATTTCTGGCAACTGGTTACATACTGGTGGACGTCCTTTTTCATACTAGGCCAGAAAAATTGCCTACGAAGAAGCTCATAGGTCTTCTGTATGTCTGGGTGTCCCGCGCTAGGATTGTCATGACATTCATATAGGACCTGCTGCCTATAATCCTCTGAATTGGGGACACATGCTGAAGAGTAATGCCCATTTTACCCCTTTTGGCTGTTAAGTTGTACATAACTCATGGGGCATGTTTTAATTAAATGCATGAGACCCCCCTTTTGTTAAGTTATGTAAATTAGTGCAAGTGGCCCACTTGGCCAAGGAGCTCACTCCTATGGTTAACACCTAGACTTTCCATGCATGTAAAGGAGGTGCTTGCCTCACAAGGGATTTGGAGGACCCACGCCCTCCTCTCTCTCTCTAGCAATTCATTTCTTCTTGAGACTTTTGAGTTTGTGAGATGCTCATGCAATTCTCCTTGTGTGTTATATTTCCATAGCCAAGTTTTCTCAAGCTTTCATAGTTGATCTAGCATTTGAGTTAAGATACTCCATAGCTAGGTCTTGTAAATCTTCATGGTATCAGAGCAGGTTGTCTAGCCTGTGAGTCTGAGAGTGAGAGAAACTTCAGTGCTTAGATTCTTGAGAAGATTCTTATCTTCTACAAGCACCTCAATCTTGAAAGAGGGAGCATTTGATCTACAGGTGTCAGATCAGGTGGAGTCTTGCACTGTTGGAGAGCTATTGGCAAGGGGAGTGGGATGATCCAAAAACTTTCTAAATCTGGCTAAGTTTTGGTGAGTCTTTCTGGAGGAGCTTACACAAAAGTAGGGCGCACTTTCTGTAGGGGCTTCTGGTTTCTGTTCCAGTGGAGCCTAGTGCTTGTGCTAGTGAGGCCACACCAAGTGGCAAAGACAAAAGCAAAAGCTGAAGGGTTGCCTTGAAGTGGCTACATACCCTAGTTTGGGGTTAAACCCTTGTTGCTGGAAGCTGTTCTTTTCTGATCTCTTTCAAGTTGAGCTTCTGTTTTAAGCACAGATTTTAGCATGGCAAGTCTTGGGGAGAGTTTGCTGGGTGAATCTAGCAAACTAGATGGCACAAACTACAGAGTGTGGAAGTTCAAGATAGCCAATATCTTGATGGATAAGAATTGCTGGGAGGTCATGACAGGTACAGAACCTGTACCAACATCTGATCCTGAATTGAAGGACTACATGAACAGGAGACATAAAGCTCATAGGATAATCAATCTTTCTGTCAAGGACAATATTATTCCTCACATTTGCAATGCAAGGGATGCAGCTGATGCTTGGACAATTCTGAAGTCTATGTTTGAAACAGTGGATTCAGCCAAGCTAGTGTATTTGCAAAACAGGTTACATACTCTCAAGATGGAAGCAGGTGCAACAATTGGTGATCATATTGCAAAGGTCAAGGACCTATTGGATCAGCTTGCTTCAGTTGGAGAGAAAGTAAGTGACAGGAGTATTGTTCCCATAGTCTTGAACAACTTGTCATTCAACTATCAAGACTATGTGATGTCCCTTTCTACTAGGGAGAAACTCCTAACCTTTGGGGAGTTATGTGGTCTTCTTTTACAGGAGGAGATGAGAAGGAAGAATCTTTCTGAAAGGGAAGATAATCCAGAGCTTGCATTTGCTTCTAAGAAGAAGCAAAACTTTCAGAACAAAGGCAAAGGCAAAAAGAAGAACTCAAAGCAAAGCTTGGAGCAGCAGGTGTCCAAGTTACAGGTTGGAGATGAGTCAAGCACCAATTCCTCATCTACACCCAAGAGGAAGGGCAACTGCAACTATTGTGGTAAGTATGGGCATTTTGCTTTTGAATGCAGGAAGAAGCAAAGTGATCAGAAGAAGGGAAAGAACCAGCAGAGTCACTTTGTTGACAAAGTTGCAGAGGAGGAGCAATCTGGTGTGCTTGAGCTATTCACCGCAGCCCTATCATCTGAATCCACATTTGGTGGATGGTACATTGATTCTGGAGCCTCAAAGCACATGACACCTCATAGAGATTGGTTCAGCACCTATGAGGAGACAGAAGATGGCCAGCATGTTTGCCTTGGAGATAATTCTACACGTATGGTGAGGGGCAAAGGTACAGTTGCAATACAGCTATCATCAGGTGAGGTGAAGGAAATTAAAAGTGTGTTGCATGTACCAGGGTTGGCTAAGAACTTGTTATCTGTTGGTGCCATTACCAAACAGAACATGGTGGTAGAGTTTAATGATTCTAAATGTTTGGTAAAAGACAAAGAGAAGAACTTCAAAGTGGTAGCCAAGGGAATGCAAGAAGGAGGTCTTTACAAGCTTTTCACAACCATTCCTAGCCAAGAGGCCTTGTCTGCAAGAGATACTAATCGGGACAAGCTTTGGCATGAGAGATATGGTCATTTGAGTTACAAAAGTTTGCAAGTTTTGAACAGGCACAAAATGGTAGTAGATCTTCCTAGCATTAAGTCTTCTTCAGATACATGTGAGGCTTGTGCATTAGGGAAGCAACAGAGGAAAAAGTTTCCAAAGGAGAAAGCTACCAGGGCCAAGGGCATTCTTGAACTTGTGCATTCAAATTTATGTGGTCCCATGCAGGTCAAATCAGCAGGGGGGGCATACTATCTCATGACCTTCGTAGATGATTTCTCTCGGAAGGTATGGGTCTATTTTCTGAAACTGAAATCTGAAGCGTTCAAATACTTCAAACAGTGGAAAGCTATGGTGGAAAACCACACAGGAAAGAGGTTAAAGATTCTCAGGTCAGATAAGGGTGGTGAGTATATTTCTGATGAGTTCAAAGATCTTTGCAAAGCATGTGGGATAAAGAGACAGTTTACTGCTCCACATACACCGTAGCAAAACGGCGTGGCTGAGCGGAAAAACAGGTCTATAGTTGAGTGTGCGAGGAGCATGCTCAAGGCAAAGGGGTTGCCAAAATCCTTTTGGGCAGAAGCGGTAGCAACTGCTGTTTTTCTATTGAATAGAAGTCCAACCAAAGCAGTTGAAGGAATCACGCCAGAAGAGGCATATAGTGGCAACAAGCCCAAAATGGGCAGCCTTCTAGTATTTGGGTGTACAGCATATGCACATATACCAAAGGACTTGCGGAAGAAACTTGATGCAAAATCCGTAAAGTGTGTCTTTCTTGGGTATAGTGAAGGTGAGAAAGCTTATGTGCTATATGATCTCGAAAACAGGAGGAAGATCCTAAGTCGAGATGTCATCTTTGATGAAGAGCATGCACCCAAGATACAGGAGCAGGAGAAGGAAGGAATTACTGAGTTCATACCCTTGATTGATTCCACGGATGAGGATCCTAGTCAAGAGTCCTGTAAGCCTCAAGTGCAGGAGCAACAACAGGAAATCGAACCTACTAGTTCGAGACCTCTTTTTGGCCAAGTACCAGAAGCAGAAGTTGGGGACAAGCGGAAGACTAAAACAGTACCATGGGATACGTGGTCACCATCCACATCACCTACTGCTAGGAAGAAGCTACCTAGGTGGTATTGGGAAACAATCAAAGAAGGTCAAATGATTGAAGAAGGAGAGAGCAGTGAACAGGGTGTCAGAAGATCTCTTAGGTCTCATGAGAGACAAGAGACTAACTTTGCTCTTATGTCCACTATTCTGAATGCAGATGAGCCACAATTCTTTCACGAAGCCGTGAGAGAAAAGGTATGGCAACATGCCATGCAGGAGGAGTACGACTCCATTGTCAAGAATGACACATGGGAGCTCACTACATTGCCAGAAGGGAAGCAACCAATAGGTTGCAAGTGGGTCTATAAGACCAAGTTTCATGCCAATGGAACAGTGGACAAGTACAAGGCAAGGTTGGTGGGGAAAGGCTATGCTCAGCAAGAGGGGCTAGACTATGATGAGACATTCGCACCTGTTGCTAAAATGACATCTATCAGGACCGTTTTGGCTATAGCCTCATATTTTGATTGGGATGTCCATCAAATGGATGTCAAGAGTGCCTTTCTTAATGGGCACCTACAGGAGGAGGTTTACATGGAACAACCGCAGGGATTTGAAATAACAGGCAAGGAGAATCTGGTTTGCAGGCTTAGGAAAGCCTTGTATGGGCTCAAACAGGCGCCAAGGGCTTGGTATAGCCGAATTGATGAGTACTTTGCAAGGCAAGGGTTTGAGAAGAGTAAGTCTGATTGCAATCTTTATGTCTTCAGGGAAGGAGAAGACTTTGTGGTTGTTGTGCTCTATGTGGATGATCTACTCATCACGGGAAGCAATAAGAAGCTTATTGCTTGTGTTAAGAAGAATCTTTCTAATGAGTTTGAAATGAAAGATTTGGGTTTGCTACACTATTGCCTAGGAGTTGAAGTTTGGAAAGGAAAGCGTTGTTTTTTTTTATCTCACAGGCAAAGTATGCACAAAAATTATTGAAGAGGTTTAACATGCAAGAAAGCAAACCAATCAGCACACCCATGGATGCAAGCAACAAGCCATCATGATGATGGTCCAGCATTTGCAAATGAGACGCTCTATTGTCAGTTAATGGGCAGCCTGATTTACCTTACTACCACCAGGCCAGATATTGCTTATGCGGTTGGAATTGCATGTCAATACATGTGTAAGCCTACCGAAGCACATTGGAAGGCAGCCAAGCGGATCCTACGATATGTGAGAGGGACAATGACTTATGCACGGATGACGGGAACCTTCAGCTGGAAGGCTATTCAGATTCTGATTGGGCAGGTGATAGAGACGATCGGAGATCGACGACAGGATATTGTTTCAGCCTAGGTTCAGGGGCTATATCGTGGTGCAGTAAGAAGCAGCCTACTATTGCTCTATCGTCTACCGAAGCTGAGTACAGGGCGACTACGAGGTCCGCCTGTGAAGCCATTTGGTTACGCCGTCTACTTGAGGACATGCAGATTGCTCAAGTAAGACCTACATTGTTACATTGTGATAACCAAAGCTGCATTCAGCTTGCAAGGAATCCAGTCTATCATGCACGGACAAAACACATAGAGGTGGACCAGCATTCTATACGAGAGAAAGTGCATAGTGGGGAGATCGAGCTAGTTTATTGTGACACCAACGACCAGACAGCTGATATTTTTACTAAACCACTTAGTAAAGATAAGTTTGAAAAGTTCAGATATTTGTTGGGTGTCAGTTTGAACAAAATTGCCATTAAGGGGGGGTGTTGAAGAGTAATGCCCATTTTACCCCTTTTGGCTGTTAAGTTGTACATAACTCATGGGGCATGTTTTAATTAAATGCATGAGACCCCCCTTTTGTTAAGTTATGTAAATTAGTGCAAGTGGCCCACTTGGCCAAGGAGCTCACTCCTATGGTTGACACCTAGACTTTCCATGCATGTAAAGGAGGTGCTTGCCTCACAAGGGATTTGGAGGACCCACGCCCTCCTCTCTCTCTCTAGTAATTCATTTCTTCTTGAGACTTTTGAGTTTGTGAGATGCTCATGCAATTCTCCTTGTGTGTTATATTTCCATAGCCAAGTTTTCTCAAGCTTTCATAGTTGATCTAGCATTTGAGTTAAGATACTCCATAGCTAGGTCTTGTAAATCTTCAACACATACTCTATCTCTATAGAGCAAGTACTCATCCTGAATGGAATACTGTTTCCATTTGAATCCTTGAGTCAACTGACCCTCAACCATTGGGGTTTACTTGGGTATTACAGGCTCAGAATCCTCAACGTCATCTGACGACGTATACTCGGACTCATCGTCATCCTCAATGGAAGCTGCCGTATTCTTGGATGAACTGGCACCAGCCCCGGGAACTGGTTCTGGAGTCTGTAACTGTCTGCTCTGGACTGAGTTCCAGATAGTAGAGAAGAATGCATCATGCTGGCATTTCCCTCTCAAGGACTCGAGTAACTCATTACGAATCTGAGTAAAACTCAGTTCGTTTATCATAGGCATTCTGCTAAGGGCATCTACTACTGTATTGAATTTTCCACGTCTATATCTGATAGACATGTCAAACTCTTGCATCAACTCTGCCCAACGAGCTTTTCGACCTCTAAGCTCAGGTTGATTGCAAAGGTATCTGAGACTCTCATGGTCTGTCAGGACCTCAAAGTTGGCACCATACAAATAATGCCTCCAAGTCTTAAGGGCATGGACTATAGAAAAGAGTTCCTTTTCATAGGCACTGTACCTAGTCTGAGCTGGCTCGAGTTTTTTACTCTCGAACGCAACTGGTCGTCCACCCTGAGTTAGCACAGCACCTACTGCAAAGTCGCTAGCATCTGTTTCGACCACAAATGGCTGATTGGGGTCGATGACTTTTAAAACCGGTGCTGTAGCTAAGGCTGTTTTGAGAGCATCAAAGCTCTCCTGTTGTGCGGACTCCCAAATGAACTCCTTTCCCTTCCCCTTAAGAAGATTTGTCATAGGGACTGCTATCTGAGCATATTCCTTGACAAATCGTCTGTAATATCCCGCTAGACCAAGAAAGATCTGAAGTTCCAAAATATTTTGAGGTCTCAGCCAACTGAGTATGGCTTTAACCTTATTTGGTTGGACGCGTCCGGACGCGGACGCACCCCTGGCGCGTCCGCGTCCGCCATCCGCTTCCTTAGATATATGTACCGCCGGTACCATATCAGTGGTACCGCCGGTACGGTACCAACCTGGGATCTGCGGTACCAGGGTGGTACCATTTTTAATATTTATTTTATTTTTTAATATATTTTTAATAATTTTTTTTTGCATATTAACTACCAAAAAAGGACAAGAAAAAGTAAAAGAAGGGGGGTTCTGGGTGTAAAAAAAGAGGGTACAGTACATGATGCAGGGGATTGTTGCAGTGGCACATGGGCACTGCGAGTGAGCAGACCGAGGGGCCAATGGGAGACCAACACAGGGGGGTAGCATCACATGGGGGCAAGTACAGAGGCACATGGCCATTGTGGGTGAGCAGACCATGGGCCCAATGGGAGACCAACACAGGGGGGAGCATCACATGGGGGCAGGTACAGAGGCACATGGAGGGATGATGGGGATCCACATGGCCGATCAAGCTGTGGGGATAAATAGGCACTCACAATGCCATTGTGGTTGGCATTTTCAGAGGCTGTGAGAGAGCTAGTGATAGACAGTGAGAGAGCAAGCGAGAGCCAGTGACGGGCTGTGAGAGGCTGTTTGAGAGCCAGGGTGCTGTGAGAGGGCGTTCAAGGACCAGGGTGCTGTGAGGAGAAGGTCGATCGAGATGGCAGAGCGCATACCACTGAAGCCCGAGGGCAAAGCCAGGAGGAAGCTTGAGGAAGATATCCGAAGGGACAACGAGAGGCATCGGAAGCAAGAGGCAGATATCCGAGAGATGCTGCGACAAACTCGACAGAGAAATCCGGAACCGGAGCCACCCGCCCCCGCTGTGGGTCCTGTCCTTGCTGTCGAGCTGGATCTGGATGAGCAGATCAGAATGAATTTCACACGACGACAACTCATCATGTTTATGGAAAGGGTGGCCAGACGTCGGGCTAACCAGGAGGCAGCTCGGGCTAACCGGGAGGCAGAGCAAGAGCGACAAAACAATACACCAGACGAGGGCGAGGAGTCGGTGGAGGATCAGTGAGAGATGTTTAGAATAGATGAGGTCCAGCCGTATGTGGCGGACTGTTGCTATATAGTTTTCGGCAGTTTATGGTGCAGCAAATAACTAGATGGCTGCTTAAAAAAATGACAGTATATGTGATGTTATCCTGATACAACGGTTGAATATATACATAGTTGTTTTTTGTGCAACGCGAGCCTGGTCATGTAAATGCAATGTCTGTAATTTTTTTAAATGCAGATGTATTACATGTGTTTATGAAATGTCGTTTGGGGTGTAGGGGTGATTGCTGTCCTCATGATGTAGGTGCATATATGTGAAGCTAGCATTCACTTCAAACGAAATTAAATGAAAACAGGATTCAGACACGCACATAGAATTCTTCGACATAAAATAAAGCATCACATGTACAGAGCGACATACGCACAATGTGCAGCAACTAATGTAGGCCAAACATTGTATATAATGTGAAAAATCATCTGAGTACAATGGTAGACCGTCTGCTAGAGACAAACTACTGAAACTAAAACAACAGAGCCACAATCAATGCTCTGGCTCTGACTCAGACGAATGCTCTGGAGACAACTCAGGGCCCCGAGCTGACTCGCGCAGCCGATATCTCTGCCTGTCTGGAACTAGCATGGGCTGTGTATCCGAGGGGGAAGACTTGTCATCCTCATCCTCCCAATCAGCCTCTGCATCAGCCCCCAAGCAGGCCAAACCAACAACACCTGCTCCAACTGGCTGTGATACTGCACCTCTACCTGTACCTGGAGCCCTGCGTGGTCGTCCTCTCCTCCCTGGCAGTTTCTGTGCCTTGCCTTTCTTGTTCGGTGCACCCTTGGGCCTGCCTGGTCTCTTGCAGACAAGAGGAGCTGTCAATGCCTCGTCACCCCCATGCAAATCACCTGGCTGGCTAGGCTGGGCCCAAGCTGAGGCCGGCTGGGATAGGGAAGCAAAAGAGGGAACTCCCTGTGCAACTGAGCGAGGAGGATGAGCTCGTGGAGTGTGTGCCCGTGGGGCTGCTGCAGGTGGAGGAACTGGCTGTGCAGGAGGCGAGTACAGTGGCGATATGTACTGAAAGGGGCGCTGTGGTGGCCGGTACTGGTACATCCTGGGTGCTGCCAAAGGAGGAGGATGTGACGTGGGTGCTGCAATTGGAGGAGCCACTGTGGATGTGGGCGCTGCAAGAGAAAACTTGGGCACAGATGGTGGCCTGCCATGGAGACCTGGTGCTGCAGAAGTGGACGGGTATGGAGGGGCTATAGGCCTAAATGGCATCGGTGGCACTGGAGGAGCTGTGCGACGCACATACACCCTCTGAGGAGCTGGAGGAACTGTAGGCACCTCGTGTAGCTGCTCTGGCTGGGACTCTGTGTATGGCATGCTGGCAAGAGATGATGGGGGCGCCCTGACACTCGGCATCTGCTGGGCCTCTGAATCCAATGTGGCAACCAAGTCGGCCAGCTGGGCATCCGAATACAAATGCTCTGGGCTCTGGGACTCATCCTGTGCACCAGCCTCTAAATCATCCTGTGCACCAACCTTTGAATCATCCTGTGCACCAACCCCTGAATCAACCCAAGCCTCATCCCGTGCCTCATCATGTGCACCCTGTAGACCCTGCATGGCCTCCCAATCTGTGCAATGAAAGTCATCAGGTGCCTCCTCTGGTGTGCTGTCGTAGTAACGGCCATGACTCTGTGCTGCACGCATCCAAACATCTGCGGGACCGGCATCTAAACCACTCTGCCCTCTATCAAGAGCCTCCTCCATCATGTCGACATAGGTAGGTATGCCACTGCCCCCCCCTATGTGCCCTGCCTGTCTGCCGGTATAACCTGTGCCATGTGTCCCACCTCTGCCACGTGATGCACCTGTGACCCCTGCCCGTGGTGTGTGCCCTGCACCTGTATGGTCTGCCTCATCTCTCTCTGAACTGGCAAACACAACCCGAATGGGCTCATCCTCATCATGCTCATCCTCTGACACTGGCTCGTCTGCCTCATACAATGGGGGCTCTCTGTGCTCAAGCCCAAGCTCTCTCTCTCTCTCATCTCGGCAAGCTCCCTCTCTCTCTCTGCCATCAACTGTGTGCCCAGGTCATCTGCAGGCATGGGATGGGTGCTGTCCGTAGGCAAGTCAACCTGGCGCTCCAAATCGGATATCTTCGTCTGCAAGGTTTAAAATTTGCATGTCAGAGAGACAACTTTATCAAGAAATGAAACCAACATACCAGGAGTCAACCAACATGCTATGAAAGATTAGCTTATCACCTACAATGTGCTCGTAACGGTCGGAAGCCTCCTGGCGAGACGTGCGTTGGTGCTACAGAACACCAACTACTCCAACTGACTCACGGACAACTGGTTCCTTCTCCTCGTGTGAATTAGTGCCCATGTGCTCCAATTATGCTCACACACGGAGGCAGCACAGTCCTGTGGTGCGTGCATTGAAATACTTCAGCACATTGTGGCAGAGGTGAAACTTCAACAAAACACAAAAATGGAGGATAAAATGAGATGCATACCTGAGAAAGGACACGCAGTGCAAGACGCTGTATAGATGGGTATGTGCTACCGAACATGGTCCACCAGGTAATGGGTAGCTGCCTCCTCTCTGGATCCTGGGCAGCTGGGTGGCCGAATGTGCCCATGCCGAAACGAAATGTAGCGAGCTCCTCCAGGAGCCTAATAGGATCCAAACCTATATGTGGACCCCCCCTGTGAATGTACTGAGGCCAATCGGCCTCGAGCTCCCTGTCTGCGATCTGTGTCGGAGAGAGGAAGAGGGGATGTAGCATGTGTGCAATGCTGTGGATACTCCTGTGGAAGTAGTTCCACCACGTCTCCCATATGAACTTCAGCTCTGTCATCCTGCAGGTGAGGGGCATGTGGTTTAGGGCATTAAGAAAAAGCTTAACATTGACAGAAAAACAAACTAGCAAGTATTGAAAAGATAAAGGTCAATTGCAACACTGTACCGCTTACCTCTCTGGCTGCAAGATGGGCAGCTGCAGGAACTGTCCAATCCGGTCCATGATCTCATACACCAGTCCAAGTGTCGATCCCTCGCTGTCAGCCATGCGGAGCACAATGTAGAGTGGTTGAAGCAGTCCTGACAATGTCTGTGCATCCCTCCAGAACTGGTCTCCCCTCACCGTGGAAGAAAAGTGCTCCCCATCCTCAGTGTGCGGAAATGTATTGGCACCCCAAAGATCACTGGCAACCATCTGTAGAAGCTGGGCCCTGCACCTGATCAAACGGTCGATGACCACCAAGTCGAATGCAAAGCGCGTGGGGGCTGGCTTACGGAGGTCTAGATGGCTGAACACCCGGAACATGGCAAGAACACGCCTCTTTCTGGTGACAAAAGTCACCAGGAAGAGGGCCTCCTAGACGATGGCTCTAACCCAGGGAAGTGCTCCAATGTCCCCCATTAGAAGGTCTATGCCGTGGGCTGCACAGGGGGTATGAACAATATGAGGGAACTCGGCCCCTAGCAGTACACCCACCTGAATGCAATTCGTGGCATTGCCCGTCACCACCGTGACGACATGCTGTGGGCCTATGGCTAGGATGGAAGACCTGATGACATCAAACATGAACTCTGCAGATATGACTCTCCCCCCCCCTGCTGCAATCCACTGCCCTCAAAAACTGTGTGCCCATGCAGCTGGAGACCAGTATGTTGAGGATCGGCCTCCTCCTGACATCAGTCCAGCCATCGGACATGATGCTGCAACCGTAAGTGGCCCAGTGCCGACGCAGAGGCTCCATCTCTCTAGACAAGGACTCAACCCTATCCCTCAGCATGTGTGTGCGAACAACCTCTGAACTAGGGACTCTCCAGCTAGGGCTGACAGACTGTGCAAGGCGGAAGTCCCTTCTGAAGGGCTCAGAGTCGGTGATGGCAAAGGGCAGGTTCAGCTCGTAAATCAGACTGGCCACGGCCTGTGTGGCCTCTCTGCCCATGTGCGGCTGATGCGCGCCGCGAATGGTCTGCTGCACGAGGCCTCTCCCTGGTGGACGACGGGTGGTGGACCTCCAGCACGGTGCACCAACCGTGACGGGAATGGACGATGACGCAACAGGCTGGGCGCTGGTGGATGCATCGGCTGTAGACGTGGAATGGGGAGAGTGGGATGCACTGGCAGGGATGGGTGCAGTAGCATAGGTGGGGTGCACTGGTGGAGGGGCAACATCTTGCATGGGGTACGAAAACTGCTGGCTGAGGAGGTCATCCGGATGGGAAGGGAAGGAAGAAGGGATCTCTTCCACATCCTCGAAGGCCCGCCCAGTACCATCCTGGGCCTGCTCGGGTGGCGGAGAGTCCATGAGAAAGTCGTAGACTGGTGGAGTGCGAGCAACAGTGGGTGGTGGTGGAACCGCAGTGGCAACTGGCGGACGTGATGGGACGGGATCCACCAGAATCTGAGCAGATGGGGGTGCGTGAGGCAGAACCGTCTGAGGGGCAAAGGGACCAGAGGAGGATGCACTCCCTCTCCTCGTGCGTGCCAGCCAAGCAGGCAGCAACTCTGGGTCAGCCACATAAGGAGCGGTGCAAAATCGGAGAATGCCCTCCGAAATGGTGTTCTCCCCTGCCACGAGCCGCGGCCCGTAGGTGTCCAGTAGTCGCTGCCTGTCGGGGACGATCATGCTGCCACAAGGGGCAACATTCAAGGTGGCACCATTTTTGGCACGTGCATCGAGCAGATGGCCCTTAAGGCAAGTGAGGGATGCAGCAAACTCGACGAGACAGTATCGGCAGCGCACGATCTTTTGACCGGTCTTGTTGGCCTTGTCGGCAACCCGCCTGACAATGTCTACCTCGTCCCACAGACCGGAAAGGTCGGATTGCACCATTGCGATGGAGAAAACTAAGGACAAAATGCAGATGAAGCGAAAGCTGCAAGGATGGAACGCTGGAAAAAAAACAGCAGGGTACACTGTGTGAGAGATGCTGAAAATGGGCGAAGACAGGGCGAAGCAAGTTAGATGCAAGGCAGGGCAATGCGTGGGCGAAGGGCGACGCAAGGAATCGAAGGCAGGCATGCGGAAACAGTAGCGATGGCAGGGCGGAGGAGGGCGCAAAAACATTTCTGATGAAATGCGAGGGGGGCGGGTAGTTTAGGTTAAAAAAAATTAATTTTTTTTTTTAAATAATAAATAATATATTATATTACGGTACCGCGGTACCAACATGGTACCGCAGTACCAGTACGGTCCCGTGGTACCGGGATCCGCGGTACCCAGTACCGCGGGACCTATGATATATATATATATATATATATATATATATATATATCATAGTACCCCGTGGTATCGCTGGTATGGTACCGCCGGTACCATAACAGTGGTACCGCCGATACGGTACCGCCCTGGGATCCGCGGTACCATAATATAAAATAAAAAAAAATTTCCCGTGTTATTTTCGCAAAAAAAAAAATATTTTTTTTTTTGGTACCACCGACCGATATGGTACCGCGGTACCGGGTACCGCGGGACCTATGATATATATATATATATATATATATATCATAGTGGCACGTGGTACCGCCATTATGGTATCGCGGTTATGGTGCCGCCCAAAAATCCATACTGATCCGCGGTACCATAATATATAACATTTTTTTTAAATTTAAAAAAAAAAAAAAATAAAATCAAAGAAAGTGTGCCCAAAATCCCTTCTAAAAATCATTGGAACAGATCTGAAAAAGTGCGCTGGAGCCGTAGGAACAGTGCGCCCAAATTCCCTTCTAAAAATCGTTGGAACAGATTTGAGAAAGTGCGCTGGAGCTGTAGGAACAAAGTGCGCCCAAATTCCCTTCTAAAAATCGTTGGAACAGATCTGAGAAAGTGCGCTGGAGCTGTAGGAACAAAGTGCGCCCAAATTCCCTTCTAAAAATCATTGGAAGAGATCTGAGAAAGTGTGCTGGAGCTGTAAGAACTAAGCACCCCGAATTTCCCTGCTAATTTGTACACTTTTCCCTCCTTTACCAGCGATGAAGATAGGCTGCAAGAGGGCGATGGACCTTCAGAAGAATTTAACCGAATGTTTTTGCTCCAATTCGGTTTGTTAGAGGCTCCCGATAGGCTGGAACAGCAGCGTTGGAGGTCCACCCTTGTACTCCAAACTGGACCTCTAATTTTCTCTCTAGAACGAGGCTCTGATACCAAATGTCACAAGGTAGTCTCTCCAAGCTCATGAATCCTAGAAGGCCGGTGTGTAGAATCAACCTCCCAACCATAGGCACCCCCTCCTTGAGTCCTACTTGCTATTCCCGTCAACTGGCACATGGCATCCACCTGTGGGTGATCAGTCCACTTGGCATGCATGAACCCTATGACCCTGGAATACTGAGTGACTCATAGGGTACCACCCCCGTGCCCCCCGCTTGGTCACCCCGACTACTTGCCGGCTAGCATCTCGTCACTGACTGCTAGGGTCACACCGCGTCTCTGACAGCTTGTCAGGCGGCCACACCGGATCATTGCTTGTGACGCACCGGTCCCTACTTGGGACAAATGTCCTCGTCGGTCACTGACCCTTGCCAATACTAGGCCTCAGGTCCTTTGGTAACCGGCCATGCCAAGATCATGATAGAGCCGTAACTGGGCTCTAACAATTAAGCTGGTACCATATCGGTCGAGCGGTACCCAAAAAAATAAAAATAAAAAAATTGCGAAAATAACACGGGAAAAAATTTTAGATTTTTTTTTTTTTATTATGGTACCGCCTTGGTACCGCGGATCCCAGGGCGGTACCACTGTTATGGTACCGACAGTACCATAACAGCAGTACCAGGGGACACTATGGTATATATATATATATATATATATCATAGTTCCTTGTGGTGCCGCCCAAAAATCCGTGGTACCAGGGCGGCACCATTTTTTAATTTTTTTTAAAAAAAAAATTTAGTAAGCAATATGGGTATCAGCTTGAAGCTCTTGACAAGAGCAGTGCATTTATGCAGGTTGCCGGTGCTTTCAGCTACAAAATGTGTTAGACAACTAAATAATGCACCTCTCAGATTAGTAGTCACTAGTTAACCGTGAGCTCAGATCTGTAAGGCCCCCGTTATGAGGAGAAGGCATTACTGAGCATGGTTGTTAGTATAGGGTCTACTGTGAGACCATGATGGCTATGAGATGGCTAGATTACAGTTTCTATATAGCAGCAAATCTTGGGGGATTCGGGGGGTGGTAGCCCCCTGAGAAACAGGGGGTCCGGGGGGCAATAGCCCCCGGCGGGGGGTTTGGGGGGCAGAGCCCCCCAACGGCGGGGTCCAGGGCCCCGACAGTACGACCTCTTCATGATTTGGCCTTCCGACTCCCTGAGCGAAAACACACTTTTTGGTGTTTTGCATCCCCTTGGTCCTTTGGTTGTTCGCTCTCATCAGAACCGGCAACCTGCATAAAAGCACTGCTCTCGTCAACAGCTTCAAGCTGATACCCTTTGATTGTAGTTTTGCTACATCGAAGGACATTCTATTAAGTATAACCCAGTGTTGTCAGAGGAGGATTGGGAGCTTCTAGATTTCAATTCTTTTGGAAACGTTTTTAGTGTACCTCCAATTATTTGCTAGCAAACCAGCGATCTGTATATGCAATTTCCGACAAGTCAGTGCATACTGTTTGGCAGTTCTAATCCAGCAAACTGAGGGAAATTCATTTGCTTTGATTCCAGGGAGCACTCATTTCTTTTTTCTCCCTTCATTTTTTGCTGTTTTGTTTTTTATAGAGCTTTGGGTCAGATTTGCCTTTTCTCAGTGTTTTACAATAAGTGCAATTTCTAGCTTGATTTTGTGCTGTCTTTGTTTTTTGTTTCATAATGGAAGATGATGGAGTTGATATTCCACTTAGCTCACCTGTTGCCCTCCGATCACCACCACCGAGCCCTGTGCTTAGCCCTGACCATAATCCGCCTACAGTGGCTGCTCGTTCGCCTGCTGGTACTTTCCCATTTGTGTAAGCTCTCATGGATAGTGTGGAAAAGACCGTCGCAAAGATGCGAGCGATGATGGTAGCTAGTGGTAACCTACCCGTTTCGCAGGAAACACTCCCTAACACAATACTGATATCGTAGATCAGTGGTTGCATAAGTGGGAGGAATATTTTGATTTGAAGCGCTCCCCGACTAATGAGGGTTGGCGGGTCCGCAAAGTTGCTTACCCCACTGATTTTGTTGACTGGTGGTGGTGCAAGTTGTTGAAGTCTAATCAGGCTCCACCCGGCTTGAGTTTGATTAAGCGAGCTTTCAGAGCTCAGTTTATTCCTCCACATGAGCATGTGCGTGCGACGGATGCTTGGCTTTTGCATCGTCAGAGGCAGTACATGGTGCAGGAATATGCCGATAAGTATCATGAGACGCTTGTCAAGAGCCCAAAAGAGATTCCTGAGTGGCTAGTAGTCCACAAGTTCATGTTTGGCCTTCGTGAAGAGTGCTTAATGAAGGGTGCAAAACCTTAGAAGAGGCAGTTGTTACGGCTCTCAACTTTGAAGGTAATGTGCGCACCAAGGCTGATTCTGGAGCGCCAAGCTGGCCTCAGAAGAAGGTTCCGCGAAAGTCTGGCCAAGCTGGTCAGAAAGGCTTTTCGTAGAAGGATCCTATCCAGATGCAGCAGACTTTGAAGCGCAAGGCGGGATCTCCTATGGCTCGTCGTGCTTACGACAAGAGGAAAAGGCCAGGAAAGACGGATCATGCATCTTTTCAAAGATTGTCCTTGATGTACGGGCAAGAAGCTCCATGTTATGCAACGTCACGATGAGGGCAAGGATGAGGAAATTTTGGATGACTTGTTGGTAAGTGATGATGAGGACACGCGTCGTGTCATGACTATTTCGGTGCGGAAGCTTGTTCCAGAGGCACCAGTTTGTTATTTGTCCCCCAAGGCACGTGAAGCTTATCAGTTTCCTGATAGTGAACTGATATGCATGAGGGGGAAGCTGGAGGTCATGACGTGCTCGTCTTATTTGACACTGGTTCCTCGCATACTATTATCAATTCTTGTGTGGTGAGGAGGTTTCGCTTAGCTACTATTCCATCTGATTACCAGTATACTATTGAGATGCCAGATGGTAAGGGAACAGAGGTTTGGGATGAAAGAATCTCTCGGGCGTCTTTGTCTATTCAAACATATACCGAGAGGTTAGATTTTGAAATTACTAAACTAGCTAAGTTTGATATTGTACTTGGTAAGCGGTGGCATGCAAGTAAGCAACCCGCTATAGATTTTAAATCACATGTGTATAAGTTTGGGCATGAGGGTATGTCTCATGTCTTAAAGAGGGAGAGACCATCTGTTGAGGGTCCTCTTGTTACCTGTATGCAAATAAAGAGAATGGAGATTCAGTATTTGTGGTTGTGTTATGTGAATGTTGATTTCAGTTTTGATTCTTATGTTGATAATAATCAGATAAGCACACTCACTAATAAACCACAAGAAGCTTCATTTACTTTCACATCCCCTAGTGCACATGCATTTTCATTACAGCCTAGATCTGACCCAGCAAGTGAGCTGGAGAAGTCCATCTGCACTCAGTTTAAACACATGCTAATTAGTAATATGCCAGAGGGATTGCCGCCTAGTTGGAACGTTGATCATCGTATTGAGCTCGTTCCAGGGGCAAGTCCGGTATGTAGGCCTCCTTATAGGATGAGCCTAAAAGAGGAAGAGGAAGTCAGGAAGATGTTGGAGGAGTATCTCAAGATGGGGTACATCCGTCCTAGTTATTCATCTTTCGCCTCTCCTATTTTACTTGTCAAGAAAAAGGAGGGTAGTTTCCAGATGTGTGTAGATTACAAAGGATTGAATAAAGCACAGGTATTCGATGCCTAGGATTGATGATCTACTGGATGCGTTGCAAGGTGCAACTATTTTCAGTAAGATAGATCTCAAAAGTGGATACCATTAAATACAGATTCGAGATGAAGACGTCCAGAAGATGGCCTTCCGAACCCATTTTGGTCATTATGAGTTTTGGTTATGCCATTTGGGTTAACCAATGCCCCAACCACGTTCATGATTCTCATGAACGATGTCTTGCGAGACCATATGGGCAAGTTTGTTGTCAGTTTTATTGACGATATATTGGTTTTTAGTAAAGCGGTCGAGGAGCATGAGATTCATCTCAAGACCATATTTGGCAAGTTACAAGCTTCTTGGAAAACCTACCTACCACTACCATAATGGAATTGAATCCCTTCTAAGTCTTGGGTAGCCCAACAATAAAATCCAAAGAGATGCTTTCCCACCTTCCTGTAGGTATCTCAAGTGGATGTAGCAAGCCCGAAGGACTTTCTCTCAGCCTTATTCACTTGACAAGTCGTGCAATGTTGGACGTACTCTCTTACATCCCGCTGCAATCGTGTCCAAAAATAATGCCTTCTTAAAAGCTCACTAGTCTTATCAATACCAGGATGCCCTGCGCAAGGACTGTCATGGCATTCATGAAGCATCTTACGACGAAGATCCTTCACGTCTGGCACGAAGACTCTTCCATTTCTCAATAACATACCATCCTTCACGGTGTATGTTAGATATGTACTGGTGTGTGCCTCTACAGAAGCGACATCCTCGACTGACTCTTCCGTTTGGTCGACTACTTTGCGCGCATTCAGCCACACACGCTGACAATGCGGGTCCTTTTCTTGAGCCTTCTTAATCTCCTCCATGAGACCACTGTCAACCATAGTAAAGCTCATCTGATGCAGTATACGAAATAGTGCATCAACGACCACATTTTCCTTCCCTCTTCGGAAGTGAATTTCCAAGTGAAATTCCTGCATCAGCTCGGCCCACCAAGCTTGGCGGCCTTTCAAATCTGGCTGAGTGCAAAAATACTTTAAAGTATGACGATCTGTATACACATAAAACTCGGCGCCATATAAATAATGCCTCCACACCTTGAGCGCATGTATAATCGCATACAGCTCTTGCTCGTGTGTAGGATATCTCTGTTGAGTTGGTGTCAACTTTTTACTCTCAAAAGCTATTGGTCTACCCCCTTGGCTCAACACTGCACCTACGACAATGCCACTTGCATCCATCTCTAGGTCAAAAGGTTTCTGGGTATCGACAATCTTGAGGACTGGAGCCGTGGCCACAGACTCCTTCAAGTTCTCAAAACGTTGCTGAGCTTCAGCATCCCATCGAACCACAGTGTTGTTTTTTCATAACTAGTCCGTTAGAGGAGCAGCTATCCAGGAATAATTCATAACAAACCGCCGGTAGAACTTACAAAAGCCTAAGAAAGATTGTAACTGGCGTATATTGGCAAGCCTTAGCCACTTCTTAACCACAACCACCTTGGCTGGGTCAACCGAAATACCCTCAGCTGTCACTACGTGACCTAAATACTCGACACGAGTCTTACACAACTCTGTCTTCTGAGTAGTGGCATACAAGACAAAAGCTTGAACTTGCCAAATATGGTCTTGAGATGAATCTCATGCTCCTCGACCGCTTTACTAAAAACCAATATATCTTCAATAAGATTGATGACAAACTTGCCCATATGGTCTCGCAAGACATCGTTCATGAGCATCATGAACGTGGTTGGGGCATTGGTTAACCCAAATGGCATGACCAAAACTCATAATGACCGAAATGGGTTTGGAAGGCCGTCTTCTGGATGTCTTCATCTCGAATCTGTATTTAATGGTATCCACTTTTGAGATCTATCTTACTGAAAACAGTTGCACCTTGCAACACATCCAGTAGATCATCAATCCTGAGCATCAAATACCTGTGCTTTACAGTGATCTTATTCAATCCCCCGTAATCTACACACATCCGGAAACTACCATCCTTTTTGTTGACAAGTAAAATAGGAGAGGCGAAAGGTGAATAACTAGGACGGATGTGCCCCAGCTTGAGATACTCCTCCAACATCTTTCTGACTTCGCCTTCCTCTTTTAGGTCCTATAAGGAGGCCTACATACCAAACTTGCCCCTGGAACGAGCTCAATACGATGATCAACGTTCCGACTAGGTGGCAATCCCTCTGGCATATTACTAATTAGCACGTGTTTAAACTGAGTGCGGATGGACTTCTCCAACTCACTTGCTGGGTCAGAACTAGGCTATAATGAAAATGCATATGCACTAGGGGATGCAAAAGTAAATGAAGCTTCTTGTGGTTTATTATTATCAACATAAGAATCGAAACTGGAATCAACATTCACATATCACAACCACAAATACTGAATCTCCATTCTCTTTATTTGCATACAGGTAACAAGAGGACCCTCAACAGATGGTCTCTCCCCCTTTAAGACATGAGACACACCCTCATGTCCAAACTTATACACATGTGACTTAAAATCTATAGCGGGTTGCTTACTTGCATGCCACCGCTTACCAAGTACAATATCAAACTTAGCTAGTTTAGTAATTCTAAAATCTAACTTCTTGGTATACGTCGGAATAGACAAAGACGCCCGAGAGATTCTTTCATCCCAAACCTTTGTTCCCTTACCATCTAGCATCTCAACAATATACCGGTAATCAGATGGAATAGTAGCTAAGCGAAACTTCCTCACCATGTGAGAATTAATAATATTATGCGAGGAACCGGTGTCAAATAAGATGAGCACGTCATGACCTTCTAGCTTCCCCCTCATGCGTATCAGTTCACTATTTGGAAACTGATAAGCTTCACGTGCCTTGGTGGACAAATAACAAACTGGTGCCTCTGGAACAAGCTTCCGCACCGAAATAGTCATGACACGACGCGTGTCCTCATCATCACTTACACAAGTCATCCAAAATTTCCTCATCCTTGCCCTCATCTTGACGTTGCATAACATGGAGCTTCTTGCCCGTACGTCGAGGACAATCTTTGAAAAGATGCTTGCCAAGACAGAAAAAACATAATCCGTCTTTCTTGGCCTTTTCATTTTGCTCAAGACGAAGGGGAGACTTGTCGTAAGCACGACGAGCAATAGGAGATCCTGGCTTGCGCTTCAAAGTCTACTGCATCTAGATAGAATCCTTTTGCGAAAAGCCTTTCTGACCAGCTTGGCCAGACTTTCGCGAACCCTTCTTCTGAGGCCAGCTTGGCGCTCCAGAATCAGCCTTGGTGCGCACATTACCTTTAAAGCTAAGAGCTATAGCAACTGCCTCTTCTAAGGTTTTGCACCCTTCATTAAGCACTGAAGGCCTCAAGTTATGAATGAAGCCACAATTGATCTAGAGCTAAGCTATGAAAGCATAAGCAAGACTTAACCCTAGAAAGCAAGAAAGAGAGAGATTAAGGAGACTAAAGAGAGAGATCAATATTATCAGCTGAGTAACAAATGTCACAGATTCCCTACTTATATCCTAGAGGAAGCCCTAAAAGGAAGCCTCTAGTGGCTAGGGCCGAACTGGGAGGGATAATAGTGCGCCCACCAAGAAGGCCCCCACTCTCTGGTCATATGTCCAAATGTCCCAATTATGAATAATGAGGCCCAAGGCCAACCATATAGTCTAAGTGTCAATAATGAATAAACAAGGCCCCAAGGCTTGCTTATGCATAAAGTAAAGTAAATGTAAATGGACATGGCGAATGTAATGAGCCGAGTTCATAACTCTCCGCGACAAAAAAAGAAGAAGACCCAACTGCCAAAAAGAAACTGGATCAAACAGCAACAAGCCTTGGTGCATCAACAACTAGAGCAACATCTGATGTAGAGGAATCAACAAGTGCAGCAAGAGCACGAGCCTGATTGGCAAGTGATGGTGTATGATAAAAGACATCAATATGCTCCCCTTATGGCCTCCTCAACAGGACGACCATCCCACTAGACCAAAAACTGAATCTATCAGTAGTGTTGACTATGGTGAAGGCGAACCTGGTGAATGGCAGCTGGTAAGAAAGGGAATAGCTCAGGATGAACATCGTGGCGACGAAGGGAACATCTCGGCCGTGTCATCTGAAACCAAGCAAGATGGAACAACCAGGAATGCAAGGAACCAGAAGAAGATCAAGCAGCAACCAAGAATACTAAGGTATCTGTAATGCCCAATTTAGTAGAGGATCATCCCAAAAGATAGGGACGTCATACCAAGGTATCCAAAAAGCCCGAGAAGGTAGAACTGCATCAGCAACGAGAAGCCAATAAGAAAGCTGGAGAAGAGATGGACACTCATTGCGAATAGCCGCATCATACACGTAACCATCAACCATATGTGCAAACTTAGTGATATAGGTGCCCCAAGAAAAGATAGCAGCATCGGAAGACCAGCACCAAGGAGTAGGAACATAAGCGATATGCCAGGAAACATGGAGCATAAACAGATCATCCTGACAAAGGATAGCTAGAATGGAGAAATGTGCCCAAGGTATCCATAAGGCCCATGAATGAGAAGTAGCAGTGGCACACGGTACCCTCAAGGCCCATATCACGAGAAGAGCAACATGCCAAAAGCTCCAGAAAGTCCAAGAAATCAATGCATCATCTAAAAAGCCATGATCCATGACAACAGTAGTAACAACTCTAGAAATAGTAGAGGCCCAAACCGGTAACCGAAATACTCATCCAGAAAGACCTCATATGGACATACCACTCCATCATAGGATACAGAAAAAACGGATGGAGAATCCGATGACCCATCGGAACTGGCCGCAAGTGCAATCCCAAAGTACACACCAGGTGCACAAGTGAGGAATAGAAGAAATGCACTGGAACGAGGTACGGGATCCGCAACATCAGTAGCAAGCATCAGAGCAATATCCACGTGTAGCTGGGAATGAGTATCAAAGCACATATGAGCAACACTGAAGTATATGGCGGGAACATCCCCAAAAACTATCCAAGAGAGGAGAAGGAACTCTCCTAAGGTACTGTGATGGTCTCGAAAGACCAGAACAAAGTGGCAACACAACATCGGAGACCAAGCGATATGGAGCAACCCGAAATGACTGGAAACCTGAATATCACCCGGACAAACAATAGCTGGAACGGAGGCAATAACCCAAGCCATCAGGATATGCCAAGCCTGACAATGAGCAACAATCCAAGGAACAGATAGAGAGCCACATGCATAATCATAGAGATATCCGCACCATAGGCGATCAGTAATATGGAAAAACTAGCACCAATCAATAGGTCCAAATGAAAACCAAGCTATACGTAATAACCAGGAATGCCATATATCCATAGCTGAAAATGAAGCAGTAGTATGAGCAATAGGTCCGAATGAAATGCAAGCGATATGGAATATGTAACAGTAAGGGTCAAAGGCACATGAATCATGTAAGGAATCGTACAAATATTATGAGGCAGATCACAAACCTCAAGCAGAGATCCATGGAGTAAAGCGAAAGAAGATACAACTTGATTACCAATGGCGAGGGAACCATCAATCGTGGACCCATGAAAAACCCCAGAGAAATCAGCAGGAACATCGGCCATAACGGACTCAAGAGATGGAGATATAGAGACCAATGGAGAAGATACTGCACCAACCACCGAACCGGGAGGGCTATCTGAGGTATGCACAGAAGCACCTGTAGAAATACCACCAAGGTATACGGCCTCAATATCAATGAAACCAGAAATGACCACTGAATACAATATCTGTGAATCAAGGCATATAGGCGCAAGGCACGCAGCAACAACCTGTAAATCCGGAGCAACATCAACTTGAGGAAGAGGACCCACGGATGGTGAAAGTGAAGCAGCATGGAAAGAAGAGCTACATCCTGAGCCTTTGGCAGGCTACGCATAAACTGCTTCTCGGTAACATAGTCACCCTGGGAATCAATACCATCAAGTGAATGATGTTGACCAACATGAGTAAAGGAAAGTGTCTGCTGAGAGAGATCCACAACAACAGTACCAAGTGAAGAGAACTAGTCTACACCAAAAATAATGTCATAGCGCTCCAAAGGAATGATGTAGAAATCTGCCTGACCAGAAAAATCACCAATGCGATAATCCAAGCCCTGAAACATCTAAGAACTGAGAAAAGAATGGGAAGGAGCAACCTCAACACTGAGAGGCTGGGAAGCAAGAACATGTGTAGCACGAATCCTGGTGGAAATGTGACTGCTAATAAATGAATGTGTACTGCATGTATCCACTAAAGCAATATACTCTCGCCCCACACCTAGAATAATATGATCCACAAATGGAACACCATACGTAGGCATCAACTGATAAGTTCTGGCCTAAATATGCATCTAGAAGAACCAAATACTCATCTAGACAGCTAACAACAAAATAAGCTAGCGAGTATACGATAGGACCATCATGAAATGTATAGCCATATGCCATATGGAGATCTACGAGAGGAGTAGGCAAAGCATCTGAAAGAGGAACCGTAGACCCATGAATAATACTGAAATAAGGAGCATAAGCGACAACATCTATAGCATGGCGCTCAGGAACATGAGTAGCATCAAAGTACTCAACAACAATATCAAAGCATGCAACAGCATCGGCAGTAGTAGCAAGGCAAACTATATCAGTATCAAAGCATGGAACAATATCATACCCACATTAGCCGCAACCTGTATATGTAAATCAACATCAGTAGGAACCTGTATATGTGACTCTCACTCACTATGGGATACAATGACGAGCTCAGGTAGATCAATAACTATCTCAAGTAAATCAGACAACTCGCTCACACTGTGTGATATAGAATCATCCTCATGTGTATCGCTAGCAATGTGTGAATCAACCTCATGTGAATCGCTAGAAATGTGTGACCCTATCTCTATTTGTCCTGCACAAGAAAATGGAACCTTGCATATGGAAGAATGCTCATGAGAGGAATCAGAAGGAGTAGAACTCTCAAGACCTATAACACCACTCATAAGAGCAACAGGAGGAACAATTACAAAATTATCATCGGAAAATATAAGAAGGCGAAGTACTGGTAGAAAGTCATGCCACTCAGAGATAGGCGGATGGGAATGGACATAGTCAAACCACTATGTCAAGTAAATCAGGCAACTAACTCATCCTCATGTGTATCGTGCATGACGCTATCTCTATTTGTCTTGCACAAGAAAATGGAACCTCGCATATGGAAGAATGCCTAGGAGGAAAATCAGGAGTAGAACTCTCAAGACCTATAATACCACTCGTAAGAGCGAGAGGAGGAACAAATGCAGAATCGTCATCGGAAAATATAAAAAGGTGAAGTATAGGTAGAAAGTCATGCCACTCAGAGATAAGCGGATGAGAATGGACATAGTCAAACCACTTCGACCTAGCAGAACCTTTTAAAAGAAACATTGCATCAAGAATCTTAATAGGACCTGGACAAGTTGGCCGAGAAGTATCAAAGTAATACTGAAGACATGTGACCCATTTGTCGAACATATGTTCAGATGGTTTATCTCTATTAAAAATAAAAAGATAATCTATTCAAGTTCAGATGTTGGAACAGGCTCCTCACCTGTCACAAGCTTCCAACATTCTTTGTCTTCAAGAATGTTCTTGATCTTGAATTTCCATATGCTAAAGTTAGTGCCATCAAGCCGGCTGGCTTCACTCAGCATGCTCTCTGCAAGACTAGACATAGCTGGATAGAAATAAAACACAAAAGGCAAACTGGGGTTTTCACCCAACTAGGGTATGCAGCCACTTGCTCAATAACCCTCAGCTTCTGGATTTGAAACTATCCCCCTGTATGGCTGTCCTAGCCCTTGTCCAAGATCCACTCAGAACTTTCACTGAAGTCCCCACTATAGAAAGCGCCCTCCTACAGTCGTGGCTGTCCAAAAAGACTCAGAAAATTTTGTCTCAAATTAGAAACTTTTTGGCTCCCTGTACTCCCCTTGCCAACAGTACTCCAACCATGCAGATAGCACAGAGATCAGATGCCCCTACAAAAAGTGCTCCCTCCTCAAAGGTAAGCTGCTCTCCAGGAATGGCAAGAATCTGATCAAAAACAGGTCCAAGCTTTCACCACACCACAGGCAACATAACCTGCTCTGATACCATGTCAAATTCCAAGGCCTAGCTATGGAGTATTATAACAGCATAGTAAGCACACTATGAAAGCTTCAGAAAACCAGCTATGGAGTAGAACACAAAAGCAAGAGAGAGAGGACTTCAAAGCTCACACAACATGAATGAATATTCAAAGTGTAGTAGGGCGTGGAAGCCCCTCCAAAGTTTGGGCTACATATAGCATGTTATGTATAGAGGTGGTGTCTTGCTAATTCTAGCTCTAGAACCCACATGGGTCCTTAACCTACTTGATTTACTTGCCTAATTAGCACAAGTGGGGTGTACTATGTACATAAATGCTTTACCCCCATGTCTTATGCACAACTTACAAGTTACAAGTATACAAGCCTTAAGGGTCAAATTAGGCATTTATTTCAACATTTACTAGTCCCTTCGAAGTCGAAGGTGCTACGCACAGGAAAGTGCGCCAAGTTATCTCCTAGATATTGTGGACCATGGTTGATTATTAAGAAGGTGAGCCAAGTAGCTTGTAAGCTACAGCTACTTGTGGGATGCAAGATGCATCCAGTATTCCATGTTAGCAAACTGAAGAAATGTTTGCACGATGGCGATAGCCTGGTGGAAGGTCTAGTGTCTGTAGAGGAGAAAGACACCACAGGTTATGGGCCAGAAAGTGTCCTAGATCGAAGGGAGCGACGCTTGCGTAATTGCCTCCGTCAAGAGTATCTAGTAATTTGGAAAGCGCATCCGTTGTCAGATGCTACCTGGGAGACTCGATAGGGGTTGCAGAAGTCTTACCCAGAGTTTGTCATCGACGAGGACTAATGACTTGCCAGAGGAGGGAAGGTTTGTTAGAGTCCAGTTACGACTCTATCATGACCTCGGCACGGCCGGTTACCAAAGGGCCTGAGGCCTAGTGTTGGCAAGGATCGGTGACCGACGAGGACATCTGTCCCAAGTGGGGACCGATGCGTCACAAGTAGTGATCCGGTGTGGCCGCCTGACAAGCTGTCAGAGATGCCGTGTGTCTTGACCGTCGGGACCCTAGCCGTCAGTGACGAGATGCTAGCCGGCAAGTAGTCGGGGTGACCAAGAGGGTCACAAGTCTTTGGCGGGGCACGGGGGTGGTACCCTATGAGTCACTCAGTATTCACAAGTCACAGGGGTCAGGCATGCCAAGTGGACTGATCACCCACATGTGCCAGTTGACGGGAATAGTAGGTAGAAGGATTCAAGGAGGGGGTGCCTATGGTTGGGAGGTTCATTCTACACACCAGCCTTCCCTAGGATTCACAAGCTTGGAGAGACTTGCTTGTGATAGAGACTATGTGCACACTCATAGATGCTTTAAGGGGAGGTATGGATGGGTGGTGAGTAGTCCTCACGTTATTGTGTTGATTATTTTGTTGTAGATGTATCAGGTTGCTATAACATATTAGAGATCATGGATTCTTTGCATGTGAGTGCTTGTAGACCTCTCATGGGGGATATGGATTCTCTTGTTTTAGCTATTTATAATGATGTGTTTGAACCATTGTGCATGCTCGAAACTTACACCGTTCCAACATCATCGCACCGCATGGAAGAAGCAATGGCCCAAAACATGACCTCTTTAGAATATATGCTAAAATATGATTTTCCATATGATAATTGATTGGAACGACTTTCTATGAGAACAAAGTTTGGTAAAGCATGGTACCTTTATACAAGCAAGAAGGATTCATGGGAAGCATTGAAGATGCAAAAGTTCATCAAAGCAGGGTTTAATATTTATGGATAAGACATGCATGTATTTGGTCATGTAGGATGGACCCTCTATATATGCTACATCTATATATGTTAACCCTGGCTATTAGTTAATTTTTGGCCACTCTCAAGGATTTTACACAATAGAAATGTTAACTGTTATTTGTTAACATAATTTACTCCCGCCTTCAAGAAATTGACTTGGTTAAATGTTATTTTACAGATAGGGATTCCCTGGATATATTTGATTCGTCATCCAATTGTAGAACAAATCCATGCTCACACCTTGAAGCTTGAAAGTCTACACAAGCATCCACGATCATTCCACTTGGCATTAATCTTGGCATCCCATACCACTAAGATTCCTCCCACATAGGAGATGCCTCACCTTGTTTTGCCAATCCATTAGTCTCACCCAATAGCTGATGCCTCCCCAACTGATGGCATAAATGACGTTATTTAAGCTCTTTCTTGAATAGGTTCAGCCAAGCTATTGATTCCCAATAAATGATCATCCTTGATCTATTGTTGAGCTAGTGGCCAGCAGTTATGCAGAAGACTCATAGATATGGCATCACATAAGCTCAAAAGACAATAGAAGATGAAAAAAGTCACCTTCACTGAGCTCCATAATTGAATCGTATCATAAGTTGTAGTTCCAACAGCAGCTACCCTATTCACGCTAAGATGGGAACCTCAAGGAACCTTCCGAGAATCTCCAATAAGGGCAAACACTAGCCCAAATAGAGAAGTGACTCGCCTACTTATGAGCTACCTTTTACCATACTTAGAAATAAAGATATGCCTCGAAGGCTCAATAGGCAACACGAGTCGAAACGTCACATGGATCTGTATATAGCTCTCCTTTTGCAAAAAGTCCTAACGTTACTGCAATCCAGCTGGCATCGGGCTCATACACCTCAGATAAGAGATCTTCAAGTTGCTATACATAATTTCTTAGCTGTCGTGCCTAATAGTTGGGCTCTTAGACTTAATAGAGATGGTAAGCTCTTTGAGGAACAACTCAGAGAGGCACTGTTCCTTCGGAGGGCCCGCAAGGCAACTATTTTTCATCTGTTCTTGATATTTATGTTGAACATTTTGGCTATTTGTTGTTCTTTTGTTATTTTTTAATGTTTGAGTTCAAGCCTCATAGGTTCTTCAAGCTGGTTTTTAGAGAAGAATGGGTACATCTTGATTCTCACAGAAAGTTATGACACAGTCAAGTAATGGAAAAAACAGCTGTTCTAAAGGTAAAACTTGTTGTTTCTGATCTGTATATTTTAGCTTTCTCTTGCTCACCATCTTGCGAGTTTGAGCTAATTTAGCTGATCTGTATCCTATTTGGTGTAAGTAAATGAAATTGCCTGTAGTACAGGTAACAGCTCAAGATGTATCAACAATGATCAGAAACGGACAGAAGAGCATAATCTTTTTAATCAATAATGGTGGTTACACCATTGAAGTGCAAATTCATGATGGTCCATACAATGTCATCAAGAACTGGAACTACACGGGGGTTGTGGATGCTTTCCACAATGGTGAAGGCAAGTGTTGGACTATCAAGGTTCGCATACTACTTTTCCAATATTGAGCTCTTTTTGTAAGATCTTTTTATGTTTGAATGTTAAAATACAGCAAGCATTCATTCTGTGATAATTCTCAAGTTTGCACTTTCCATTTGTAGGTGAAAACTGAAAAAGAGCTTGTACATGCAATCAAAACATCACAGGATGAACAAAAGGATTCACTTTGTTTCATAGAATGTATATTGCATAAGGATGATACAAGCAGCGAGTTGCTTGAGTGGGGTTCACGTGTCTCGGCAGCTAATAGCCGGCCACCTAATCCTCAATAAGGATATTAGAAAGATGTTTCTGTAACTTTTATAAATGCTATTGCATGTCCGTAACAATTTCAGTGAGTTTTATGCTAGTTAATCAAACTGAACTGGATAGTGGATGTGAGAATAATTGAGACAGGAGCTGCCTGGTGACTAGTTGCCATCAATGTGATGGATGAGGTCACCCGGAAGTTGGAACCAGCCAAAAACTAGCTTCATAGTGGCCACTCGAAGAAAAATTAACAATCCCTGCTTTTATTTGAATATGATGTTATGATCCATTTGAGAACTTGTATTGCTTAAAGCTGGAGAGAGTTCTATTAAGACAATTTGCCTTATATTTAATATGTCAAATGCTCGAAGCTTGCTGAGGTACAATATGTGTATCCAATTAAAGCAGCATAAGTAGTATTCTCTTGCAGTAGCGGGTAATTGGCACAATCAACAATTTTCCAGTGCCTCTTCTCACATTCAGCAGACAAATTTCCCCTGCAATGTATCATGATTTGCAGTTCTTTCATAAGCCTATACTTTAAAAGGGCTGAACACTGATAATCAGTGTATAAAAGGGTTTAGGGTTTTGGAAGAGCAACTGCTTGTGCTATTAAATGTTTTGGAAAGGTTGCGTTTAGAGTGGTCCAGGTTATTGTTGAGTGGGTAGTTGCCTACTTCGAGAAAGTCAGCTTTTCTTGTATCTCTTCAAGAGATTGGAATGTTTCCAGATTCCAAATTCACAAATTCACCATGAGAGGTTGGTATGTCACCCACTATTCTGTGGGTTGTCAATAAAATGTAATGAAAGAACACGACCAAATATTGGAGGGAGGAGAGAGGAGGGAAGAGGGTGGAGTGAAACACATGTGAGTGGAATTTGTGAACGTGCTAAACTCCATTTGAGGTTTTGAGAAAGTTGCTGAAAGAAATCCATTGCCAGCCATCTGTTATTTTCTCTTATGAGAGGCTTAATAATGAGGTATATGAAGAATATGTTGCTGCATACGAAACCTTAAAGGATTCATGCTTTATTTCTGTTTCTAAAGGTCAAAGACTTAGAACTTTCAAATAATCAGTAGTTTGAGAAGCTACTCAATAATGTTGCTGTATATCTAATTTACTTTGCATAAAACATCTTGGTAAACGTCGGGATAAGTCTCACAGCAAGTTTTCTTTTTAATTTACATCAGTTTGTAGGATATATATTTTTTCTACAATGTATATGCATAATATTCAAATTGACTAGGGGGAGAAGTCATTTTTTTTCCAAGCATTTTGAGTTTCTGAAAATTGTGCTTCTCACTTTTAAGTGCTGATTTTAGAAAGGTGCTTCGTCACCTTCAAAACTTGACCTCACACTAATGCAATGCATAGCCAAATAGTACCCTTAATAGGTGGCGTGCTGGTGAAGGCCTGTCTTCCTCTACTTGAGGTTTGGAGTTCGACTCCAATCAGCCACATTAAGGGACATCCAAGAGATAAAAAAGCCAAACTATCCCCCCCCCCCCCTAAACAAAAAGAAAAAGAAGACGTAAGGGTTTTAACAGAACCAGAGCCCTCATCTATTTTTAACTTCTTAATCTGGGAGAATCGAAACATGACAATATGTAAATGCTGATAATTGGAGTTCAACGTCACATCGGAATGACACCGAAAATAAAAAATTAAAGGTTAACTCATTGGAAAAATTAACCATGATGAAATAAAAGCTTCAATCCTAGTTCTATGAGCTCAGAGTCCATACAGTTGTCCGTTGGGATTATCAACGAAGGCAAACTTTTCATGACCAACCTTTCCAAGTTAAATCAAGAAGTTTTCTAATGTCTTTCAAAGAATCGAAGGAACTTGATTCTAAGTCCGATTACTTCCATTACACAAAACCCTCATTCCAATAGCATTTAAGCAGACTAACCCCAAAAAAAAGACTGACTCTCTCAGAAGCCATAAATGTGCTTCCCAAACCAGAGCAGGAGAGAACCAATCACTACGTACTTGCAGTTACCCCTACTGATAGGGACGCAAGCGCTGAGGTGCAGTCCCATCTAATCAAGGCATGCAGCCCTCTTGCAGAATTTCGATGAATTTATTGATATGTCTGCAGCCATCGCTGCAAAATAGGGCATTCACCGTCCGTCCAAATTTGTTGCTTCTCGTGCCTTCATTTCTATCCCAGCTCGCTGTTATGCTTAAAGATTTCTTAAGCAACCAGGTTACTGCTTTCAAAGCGAGTCAGAGATACACGATAAATTATTTCTCTTGCAAGAAAATTTGGGAAGCGCGACTGATACCAGAAAGTGATATCAGAAAGCATTGATCCGAGTATCAGCAGCTCAGACTACACTAGCAGGTCAATACCAACTTGGAAACAGTTGGGTGTAAACATTCAATACTGATCCAGTCCTATTCCAAAAAAAAAGCATCCTGATTTGGGAGATTATATCTCCAGTTTGCTGGCCAAAAAATAGACAAAAGAAGAGCGCTACTACACTTACTACTTCCCCATGTAGCTCCATAACTGAGAAACGTGAAAGTCACAAGTAGAAACACTACTCTTGCAAGCATGGTTAGCTGCTTAACGAATTCTGACAGAATTCGACTGTTAGCGTTTGAAAAATTCGACTCCCCGTTCACTGCCTTCTATCAAACAGTGAAAATATTGCAGATTTTCAAGCTTGTAACATGGGCATGCTTGCAGGTCTTCCAGCCAAAGGAGGATATCAAATTTCACAGTTATGGGATTCTTTCTTAAATTCTCTTAGCTAGTTTCTGATAGCATAGACATGCAGTTCAATTATTCAGCTGTTGGATATTCAAGCAATTGCCAAGCAATTTATTGATAAGAAAACATTGAGTTTTCTAATCATGCTAGCCACAGATTGGAGATAATATGCTCATCTTTTCTACCACACGGATAAATTGAACTACACTTCCAATCCATCAATGAAATTGGACTCATCAGAACACACCAGCAGTTGAATTTGTCTAAAGATTTCTCTGCAAAACTGGTTATAAATTCCAACCATAGGCTTATGCTGCTTCTACCAAAAAGCATTTCTGAAGCCCTATTTTTACACGCATGCCTTAATGATGTTTACAATCCTGAATCACTTCATACAATACTAGAGGATCAACACGATCTACCCACTCTACTGCACTACTTGATGGCTGAACCTGAATCCATATCTTCATGGTTGGATGTTGGCACAAGCTCCGGAAACACATCAAAGATAGTATAATGTGGCCAATCCCCTGTTGGAACATGTGATAGCTGAGAAGGTTCTTCGTTGATAGAAGACTTCTCAATAAACTTGACATCCCTCCTTACAATGATCTTTTCTGTAAACAAATTGCACAACCTATAGCCTTTATTTTCAGTGCTATAACCCACATAAATGCACTTGGACTCCTTTATCATCTAGCTTAGATCTTAATTGCTAAGGAACAAGTGCGTAAGCAATGCATTCAAAGATCCTAAAATGTTTTATTTTAGGCTTTCTGTCATATCAAGCTTCATATGAAGTTATTACTTTCAAGGCAACGTGCCATTTCCATTAACGTGGGGTTCTTCCTTTCGGCAACACCATTCTGTTGAGGCTTGTACGGAATTGTCTTTTGATGTTGAATTTCCTTGCTTGAAGAGAAGTACCGAACGCAGTAGAAACATACTCCCCTCCTCGATCGGTACGTAATGTCTTCAAAGAGTGTCCAATTGATTTTTAACCATTGCAAAAAAACTTTTAAAATGTTAAAAACTTTAGATTTCAATTTCATTGGGTAAATCCATGTAAAGCGAAAGAATTTGTCAATAAAGGTGACAAAATACTTACATCCACCAATAGAGTGGGTCCTCATTGGACCTACCACATTACTCAAATGAAATTTTTTATCAACCCTTGCCGAACCATCAAGTGGGAAAGGTTTCCTCTGAAACTTGAGCAACTTGGCATCAAGAAGGATATCACATCATGTGCCTACTCTTCTCAACAAAATGGATTGTGGCCGAGAGGAAGAATCATACTCTTTGTGAGTGTGCAAAAACTATGAGGTTGGATGCACTGTTGAATTTAAATGCTTAGGTCCAAATCCATTCAGTAATGAGCATTCTGAAAACTATATATATTCATACTACAACAAAACTCGAAGTCCGACCCCATCGACATCGACTCACTCGACTTACCCGACTATCGACTCCATCGATTTACTTGACTCTCAACTCTCAACTCACTCGACTTACCCGGCTATCGACTCCATCAACTGACTTGACTCTCGACTCACTCGACTTACCCGACTATCGACTCCATCAACTCTTGACTCACTCGACTTCATCGACTTACTCGACTCCCTCCTCAAGTTAGATCAAGTTCGATGTAGTAAGAAGTCGATCCATGTACTGTCAGTCGATTCCAACCCACGTCGCGATCAGAAGGACAACGTTGATAGTCCACCTACTTGTTCATAGATTTGCTATTTACAACGATGGCTATCTACTATGGGACGACTCTTGAAAATTAAGTAGATTCAAACTTATACTCTCAAGTATTGATCACTGTACTACAATCATCAACAAGTCAAGTGAATCTAGAATAAAGCCTATACTTTTAGCAGTCAGTGATGATTCGATTTCTTTCTAGTTTGACTGCCTTTCTAGATAGAAGGAGAGAATCCATCTAGCAACGATCAAACGTCTGAAGCTTTGTATTTTGCACCTCACAGACCAGCGCACTACTTCACGCTCATGTACTCTATTTTTTATTAATCAAAAAGTGCAATTTTGTCCATACACAACTGTTATTGTTCATTTGCGCATTATTACAGACTACAGTACATCTTGATTCTTGCTGCTACGCTGAAACATTTTCGATCCACAATTGTCCGTTGTAAGTTTCCGTCGCTAATACCTTGATCCAGATTTTGACTTTGGAACTCTATCTTTGGAATCGATTGTTCGATTCCTATCGAGATACTGAGTTCTACTCCCGTGTTAGAACCTGTTTATGCTACACCCCCCAATTTTCGACATGGTATCAAAGCTTGTGGCTCATTAATCTGCATTTCCATACAGGACGTTAGTCTTGTTTCTATCAAGACATCGCTTTGAAAGTGCGCAACTAGCAGTTTTTCAATATCGTTGTCTCTACCAGCGATCTCGCTCTCTTCACAAGAATCGATGACAAGGCATTTGCCTTGATTACTTTGAACATTAAAGACTGTCAAATCAACCATATTCAAACTGCTCAAACTGCTAAGGATGCTCGAGACATCCTAGCAATCCTCTATGATATCAAGGACATTACATCCAAGTTACATTTGAGGAAGAAATTTTTTACATTAAGAATGTATGATGCAGACAGTATTTTGAACCATCTCAACACATTCCAAAATCTCAAAGAGCAAATGACTGCAACCGGCTTGGCCATTGAAGATTCTGATGCAGTAATGACCCTACTATCGAGTCTACTTGAAGCTTTTGAAACCTGGGTCATGGTGTTCTCGATCCAACAACATCTTACTCTATCAAGAGTCATCTCGATGCTACTTCAAGAGGAGATCAGATGAAATGGATCCTCCTCTAGCTCAGGATCGAATTCTCAAGTTCTATTCTAAAAGAAAAATCAGAAGTTTAGATCCAATAGATATACAAAGTCAGACTATCTTGACAAGAAGAGCAACATGCAGTATGGATCGAATTTAGGACCAAATTTAGAGACTTCATCGTTCCAGCCAAGACATGAACTATTCCTGTAAATATTGTAAGAGGACTGGTTACCTTAGTAAAGATTGCAGGACATTGAAATACAACAATGAAAAGAAGAAGCAATTCCAGTAACAACAACAAGCAAATGCTGCAACTACTAGTCACTTGACCCAACCACATGAAAAAATTAAAGCATCCTTTATGACCAAAGTTGGAGAACTGTAGGATATTGATTCCTGGTATTTGGACTCAGGAGCAACACAGCACATGACTCACCACCGTGACTGGTTCCAAGACTACAAGTCATTCACCCATTCTAGAGTTGTACAATTAGGAGACAACTCATCTCATACTATAGAGGGGGAAGGAACTGTCAAGATCAAATTTCAGAAAGGTGATGTAAAATTTTTGTCCAATGTTCTTCACATTCCAAATCTTACCAAAAATCTGCTTTCAATAAGTAGAATCATTGATTCTGGTCATAGGGTCGAATTCGATACAGAGGGTTGCACTATTCTTGACAAATCTAGAAAAGTCTTTAACTTTCAGTAGAAGATATGGCTATCTTTACAAACTAAGTCATTGTTACTTTACAAACAGTCAAGCTCTTCATAATTTAACTTCCGAGTCAACTGATATGCTATGACATTTCAGACTAGGCCATTTAAACTTCAAAAGTATTCAACAAGTGTCAAATATGAATTTAGTGCAAAATCTACTATCTATTAGCAAATAGACTTCTCTTTGTTAAAGTTGTATTATCAAGCAAACATATCAAAAGTCCATTTCCATTCATCTAAAAGTTTGCTAGATCTTGTACATAGTGACATTTGTGGCCCTAGGCAGACTGTTTTCACACGGGGAGCCATTTACTTTATAACTTTTATCATATGATTTTTCTCGAAGAATTGTTACCTATTATCTGAAGAACAAATCTAAAGCATTCAAATTTTTCAAATTGTTCAAGGCATTTGCTGAAAATTAGACACAAAGGAAAATTAGGCTCTACGCACTGATGGAGAGGGAGAATTTATCTCCACCAAATTCAAGGAGTTCTACAAGGCGAATGGAATACACCAACAATTTACGACTAGCTATTCACCTCAGTCCAATGGTATAGTTGAAAGCAAGAATCGAATTTTGATTGAAAGTGCCAAAAGCATGTTGGCCCATGTCTCTCTTCCATAGAAATTCTAGGTAGAAGCTATTATGACTGCTGCCTATCTACAAAATCGATCCATTACAAAAGCTCTAAATGGCAAAACACATTATGAGGTATGGACATGATCGAATCACTCAAGCACATTTGAGTTTTTGGATGCATTGCTTACTCTCAAATCCTTGCTAATTCAAGGAAGAAGCTAGACAATACTAGCAGAAAATCGATTTTCATTGGCTATTCTCCAGAACACAAGGCATACAAACTCTACAATCCAAACACACAGAAGTCGTTCACAAGTATAGACGTCATTTCTGTGGAAGATCAGTTCTTCGACCACAAGGAAAAGACTCCAGAAAATTCTGATACCAAAGTCGAAACAACTCTGAACTAAATCGATACAGACTCAGATAATGAGTCAGATCTTCAACGAGTCTAATGGCATCAGAGGATCGAAATTCAACCCAGAAGATCGAATTGATCTAGACAACCTCCATCCCGATTTATGGATGATCCAGTCTGCTATTTTGTGCAAGTATCATGCATTGTATCATAGGCAATGTCAACTCGAGATGCTGATCAATGGATAGCCATGATGGACATGAAATTCAATTCTCCAATTGAGAATCAGACTTGGACTGTAACGGAGTTGTCAAAGGATCGAAATCTGATTCCATGCAAATGGATATTCAAAGCGAAGTATGATGCTGAAGGACAACTAAATTGATACAAGGCTAGACTGGTCGCCAAAGGTTTTTCACTGATTCCAGATCTAGATTACTCAGAGGATTTCTGACCTATTGTTAAACATACTTGAATTCGACTATTACTCTCCTATGCAGCTATAGCTAATCTCAAAATCCACCAAATGGACGTCCAAACAACTTTTCTGAACGGAACTATCGCAGAGGAGATCTACATGTCGCAACCAGAGAGATATGAGCTGAAGGGGAAGAAGCATCTTGTCTGCAAAATCCACAAGGCTTTTTATGGTCTGAAATAGACAAAAAGAAGAGTCTGGTTTCAGAAGATAAATGCATTTCTAATCGAGAAAGGTTTCATTCCAAACTCGACAGACTGGAATGTCTATTTCAAGTCTGTTTCGACTTCCTTCATAATCATCACATTATATGTACATGATACGTTACTATTTAGTAATAATCTGAATTTCTTGAAGGATACAAAATGCATGCTAGCCCAGGAATACAAGATGACTGATATGGGTCTAGCCCATTACTGTCTTGAAATTTAGATTCATCGAAATCGATCCAACAAACATATCTACATCAGTCAACAACGATGTCTCACTAACGTGTTAAAAAATATGGAATGACCAACTACAAATCAAGTCTCTTTCCACTTGACCCTGGTCTGAAACCGTCAAAGGAACAATGTCCTCAAACCGATACAGAAAAGGAGGAAATGAAACAATATCCATTTCACTCCATTATCGGCTCACTGATGTATGCAATGCTCTACACTCGACTCGATCTTACATACTCGATCAATTCCATTGGCCAGTTCCTATCGAATCCAGGGCCAATCCATTGGAAAGCACTCACGAAGGTCATGAAATATGTCCAAGCAACAAAACATCTATGTATCTGTTATGAAGACAGCCAATCTACCAATAAACTTGAAGGCTATACAGATGCAGATCGGGTAGGAGATATCGACACCAGAAAATCAACTTTTGGATTTGTATTCTTATTCAATCAAGGCCCAATCTCATGGAACAACTGAAAAAAAACCTCAGTAGCATTATCATCAACTGAATCAGAATACATAGTTGCCACAAATGCTACCTGAGAAATCTACTAGTAGATATCGACCTTGTTCAGCTACAACCAACAACCATATATTGTGATAATCAAAGCATAATCGCACTCTCTAAATCCGAGATTTCACTTAAGAAGTAAGCATATTGAAATCATGTATCACTACCTCACAACGCAAGGAAGTATCATTAGTCTACTACAGGACTGATTATATGGCAGCAGATTACTTCACCAAAGCATTATCTAAGGATCATCACATCAGATTTAACAACATTCTAAATTTGAAGATCAAAGTTTCTCAAGATCCATATTAAGGGGGGGTGTTGGATTTTAATGTTGGAAATTGTATATATTCATACTACAACAAAACTCAAAGTCCGACTCCATTGACTATCGATTCACTGGACTCCATCGACTTATTTGACACTCAACTTACTCGACTATCAACTCCATCGATTCTCGACTCACTCGACTCCATCAACTTACTAGACCTCTCAACTCACTCAACTTACCTGACTATCGACTCGATCGACTCTCAACTCACTCGATTATCTCGGCTATCTCGACTCCCTCACCAAGTCAGATCAAGTTTGATACAAGAAAAAGTTGATCCATGTATTGTCAATCGGTTCCAACCCACGTCGCAATCAGAAGGACGACGTTGACAGTCCACCTACTTGTACATAGATCTTTTATTTACAATGATGGCTATCTACCATAGGATGACTCTAGTAAATTAAGTAGATTCAAACTTATACTCTCAAGTACTAATCATTGAATTGCAATCATCAACAAGTCAAGTGAATCTAGAATAAAACTTGCACTTTTAGCAGTAAGTGATGACTTGATTTCTTTCTAATTTGACTGCCTTTCCAGATAGAAGGAGAGAATCCATCTAGCAACGATCAAGCATCTGAAGTTCTACATTTTTGTGCCTCACAGACCACAACGCACTACTTCACACTCATGTACTCTATGTTTGATTAATCAAATAGTGCAATTTTGTCCACACACAACTGTTATTGTTCATTTGCGCATTATTGCAGATTGCATTACATCTTGATTCTTGCTGCTATGCTGACACACTTCCAATGCACAACTGTTCGTTAGTAAGTTTTTGCTGCTAATATCTCGATTGAGATTTTGACTCTGGACCTCTATCTTTGAAATCGATTGTTTGATTTCCATCGAGATACTAAGTTCCACTCATGTGTCAGAACTCGTTCTGTTACACCCATATATTTTTGACATGCACATCTTCCGTAGTCTTTAATAGGGCACTTATCTTCCCTAAATTTGACAATCTAGCCTTGCTTAGCGATTGTGGGAACCGAAATCAGGTTGCTTTTGATTTGTGGAACATAGAGTACATCTTTGACATACTTTTGCTCACCATTAGACAAAACAAGAGATATAGCACCAATACCTTTGATGGGATGAAAAGAGTTGTCCACACATTGGGCTTTGCTTTCATCGTCAATATGGCTTAACAAGAGAGTCATGATAACAACTAAATCGTTGATTTCTATGCCACTTGCAAACATCTTCTCAAGGAAATTTTTTGAAGTTGTTCAAGTGATTTAAAATCAAATCTAAATCAGCCATTTTAAATGAGAAATTTTTTTTTCTCAAATGAAGTTTGCCAGTCACATCTCTAATATCATAGAGAGTGCTTAGAATATTCAAGCTTCTAACAAAGTTCGAACACTTCAAATATGATTGATATGATTATCTCTGATATTGAGAGTGATAGGGGGCGAAGGCCTTCCCATCCTTTTGCTTCCATTTGGTAATGGCCGCTGGATTTGTAATAGGCTTAACGTCAGTCACTTCGACAACTTCCCAAAGCCCTTTTGCTTGTAGGACCACTCTCATTTTGAATTTCCATAAGTGGTAGTTGTCGTCGTCCAGCTTTTCAATTGAATTAGAGGATGATGCATCCATCATAGACAAATTTGATATTGAAAATTTGGCAGTAATAATGAAAGCTTTGAGCTAGTTAACAAAACTTTGGACTAAGCTCTTATACCATGCTGGAAAATAAGTGACATATGGTTGAATAACTATTTGACTTCGATAGTTTCAACTCTATCATCAACACAACTAATTATCATTCACAAGTGCGAAAAATGAATGATAGAGGTAAATCGCATTATTGCCAATCATCAAAACTTAGATCATAATAGCATAAATAACAGAAAAGTAAGACAAGACAAGTCGTGCTTTGAATTGTCGAATGCAGTATGTATTGTTGAATGATGAAAAATACATCTGATTACACTATAATAATAGTGCATCTAATTCTGCTATAAAAGTTGCTCATACAGAAACTGTAATCGTGATAGCTTATCAATGATCAGTCTACGCCTATGGCAAAACATAGAAAGAGGAGAAAAAGAAGTGACTACTCCTAAAACTTGAACTAGTTCAACTTATGAATTGCTCTCTTCTTACAATGAACTAATCTACTGATCTATTTATAATTGTTGATGGCACAACCCTAAAAGAATGTTTCATCATCCACTTGGCACAACCCTAAAAGAATGTTTCATCATCCACTTAGCAGGTGCCACGTGGAAATATGGGATTGGACCCAAAATATGTAATGGATAAGACTCAATAACCAAATCTATTGAAGTCATTATTTGGTGACCCTCGAATAATAGTTTAGGTCTATTCGACATTGCGTCGACAATACGTGTATTTCTTCAGATTGTTACTATCTCAACAATACAAGTAAATTGCAGAGTAAGTAATTTTGCATTACAGAATGATTTAAGGAATGAAATTCAACAAGTAGAGCCACAATCATCATGGCAACTTCAATTTTCAAAGAGGATAAATGAGCCCTACTAAAATATTTTCATACTCCAAGGGATATTCCAATCAATAGCAACTATCACCCATTATTGGATCGACGACATCCATGGCACCAAGTGATCGACAAGACACTAAAACATCTCCATTGTCCTTTATTCCAAGTGTCAATAGATGGTCCACGAACATTGATACTCAACAACCTTGGAACATTGCCTCCTGATATGATCTTTTGTGTACTTTGCTTTGGTTAATTCAATAAAGTGACTATTGTTCCAAATATCCATAGTGTTCTAAGTTTTTGTACTAGTTCTTAATCCACTTAGACTGTTTTGCTTACACAATTTACTATTCTGATTATTTGATTTGAGTGGGTATAAGGATCTACTGGCTAAGTCATTTCATTACAATATGCAATCTGTGAAAAATTTCAGATCACTTAAGATCCAATTCCATAATTTGATCTTTGGTTAGAAATAGATCACCTCTACCAACCTTGCCAATGTAGAAAAATCAACATCTACTCAATGAAAGAGATGCAAACTCAATAAGAACATGATCAAACATCAAACATAAGATATGAAGAAGTTGTTGTCTGTACAAAAACAATAAGCTACAGTATCTCACATATGTGGATCCAAAAATAGCATAAAATAAGCATTCTACACACAAGATTGCAAGATATCACAAATATAGTGCATCAATGGATAGATGAACCCAAGAGAACTCATGTACAAGCATGAAATGAGAGATGAGAGAGAGAGAGAGAGAGAGAGAGAGAGAGAGAGAGAGAGAGAGAGAGAGAGAGAGAGAGAGAGAGAGAGAGAGAGAGAGAGAGAGAGAGAGAGAGAGAGAGAGAGAGAGAGAATGTGTCTCTTCCCACGAGTTACATCCTTTTTGGGTCTCTTCGGGCAGTGATGACCTAGAAGGGCAGGCCTCAGGTCCAAACCTAATGTGAGACTTGGTTTTCCTCTATAATGAAAAACCCTACTAGATTCAATGTCTCTACTATTCAAATTTGGATCTTCTAAAACTTGTGTACTAGACTTTCCCACACTTTCAAAAAGTTTTTATTCAAATGCTTTTAGACTAATGGAACTTTGAAAAGTCAAACTTTAAGTCTAATATGAAAATTGGCCTCAATTGTGTATTTGGCAATCTATCAAACTATGACCAATCTTGACTAAACTAGTTGAAATCTTTCACACTCTTTCTTCAACTAGTTTTAGCTTAACCATGGAACTTTGGTCCAAATTTAGAATGATCTCCATCCTAAGTATAGACCTCCTTTCTAATGTTCTAAAGCAGTTTCCATAATTGATATAGAGAATAGTGTCCACTTGGGATGCTTCACTATTCATTAGAAAAATTTAGAGCCCAACAAGGGCCTTTGAAAAAAAAAAATTCTTATTTTCGTAGCCATGTGGACCTAGTGAAACCTTGATTTTAGGGTTCTACGTAACGTAGAATTTTCCAAATATAAATAAAATAAAAACTTTTTAAATATATTAATGTTTCGTCGGGCAGCATGTGGAAATGTTATTGGATTATGATGAGACTTTTGCTCTTGTGGCTAAGCTTGTTACTATCAGGTTGATCATTAGTCTTGCTACAACCTTCAATTGGGAGCTATTCCAACTTGATTTCACAAATGCTTTCCTAAATGGTTATTAGGAGGAAGAGATCTACATGAGGCAACCCGAGGGCTTCATCAAGGCAAAGCATGAATGAAAGGTGTGTTTCTTGAAGAAGAGCCTTTATGGGCTCAAACAAGCACCTAGAGCATGGTACTCTAAGCTAAACTCTTTTCTCATTTCCATCAATTTTGTAATGAGTGCTTATGATCCATTATTGTACATAAAATTTCATGATGACAAGATCATTGTTCCTGTTTTGTATGTAGATGACATTTTCTTGAGTGGTAATGATCTAGATGGAATTAGAGATGTAAAAATTGCTTTGGCAAAAGAGTTTAAGATGGTAGATCTCAGCCTATTAATCTTCATTCTAGGAATAGAGGTTATTAGAGGATGTGATTTTAGCTTTATTTGTCAATCTAAGTATGCTACATCCATCCTAGATAGATTTGGAATGAAGAATTGTAAAGGCATTGAGACACCAATGGAGCAACATGTAAAAGCATCTATTGATGGTGATGAAGTATCCTTTGAGGACATCACATTATATAGAAGGCTTATTGGCTCCTTGATTTATTTAGCTATAACTAGACCTGATTTTAGTTATAGTGTTGGAAAGTTAAGCCAATTCATGCAAAGTCCTCTAGTTTCACATTGGAAGATTGCCAAAAGAGTTCTTAGATACATTTCATTCACTAAGAATTTTGGCATTTTGTATAGAGGGACTAATCTTGGCTTAAAAGCCTATAGTGACTCGGATTTTGCAGGTGACAAAGTGGATAGGAGATCAACAAGTACTTTTGCCACCTTTCTATGTGATGGAGTAGTATCATGGCTTTCCAAAAAGCAAGATATCATCTCCTTATCTTTCACAGAATCTGAGTACAAGGCCTTGACATCAACTTGCAAGGAGGTCTTGTGGCTCAAATGGCTATTGGTGGAGCTTCATGTCATGGAGGAGGAGATCCCTATCATCTATTTTGACAACCAATCAACCCAATCACTTGCAACTAATCCTACATTCCATGCAAGGAGCAAACACATCGAGATTGCTCATCATTTCATGAGGGAGAAAGTGCAAGCCAAAGAAATTAAGCCCCAGCACGTGTCATCATCAAGTTGCTTGGTTGATTTGTTTACTAAATCATTACCTAAAGATTTATTTGTCAAGCTTAGATCTTCAATTGGAGTGATTGATAAAAGTATTGTTGTTTCCAAGGCTAGATTTGAGGAGGAGTGTGAAAATTTGAGTACATTGGCAAATCTAGCCATGTAGAATATTGTATATTTTTTAAATATTTTTTGTTAGTCACTTGAATGGCCAAAGTGCCACTTGTCAATCCACACCTAATGTAGGTTACCACGAGTCAAGAGGAGTGATTGTGTCCATTTGGTAGTGATTCCTACTTTGTAGGATCTAGACCTTGATTTATTTAAATAAGTCTCGTATTGGTTATAATGGCTAGAATCAAGATAAACCTAGTTAGAATCGTATGGAGTTCTGACAAAAAGATTATGTGCAGAGAGAAAGAAATGTAGACACAATATCTACAGATTTTTAGTTATTTTGTCAAGCTTCTCTTGGATTATCATCACTTTCGGTGAAGAAACCTTCTGAGGAGTTGGACGAGTAACATGAGGAGGAGAGGATGATTTTGCATCTGAATCAAATTCTCTAGCATCTGATTCAAAGCTCAAGAAGATGTGGGGTCTCTTGTCAGGGATAACTCTAGGAGGAAGGGAAGCAGCTGGCTTCGAGATCCAGCTTTCTTAGGAACAGCCTGTTTCGTTTTCTTCCTTAAGGTAGTTGGCAAGTCTGATCTATCCAGAGGCAAGTCTCTGGAGATGCTGGCATTACCCACATGCAAACCTGAATAACAGGACCAAAGTCCTTTGAGAATAACGAAATCCTTGGGCATGATGGTAACACGCTTACCATGCATGACCAAAAGATAGGAATCCTCAAAAAACTAGGACAGAAAATCTTCTGCAACACCTTGTAAGACCTACATGGCTGTCATGGCAAAACGAACATCAAGCCCAAGTGACAAGGTGACATTCCTAATAGATCGACCAAAAGGAGCTCTAGGGATCAAGAATTTAGTTGATCTCTGGAATTTTTTTTATCTTTCTCAGCCAGACTTGCTTTCTACCACGTCTACGGCCAGTACTAGTGGAACACGGGCACGGGAGGGCTGTATAGAGGTAATGGCACAGGCAGTGGATTTTGTCCTAGCCGTCATTCTAAGATACAAAAGAAGTAAATTTGAAAAAAAAATCTGTGATTTAAATATTGAAACGAAGTGCAGAGAATGAAAACAAAAAAAAATTTGCGAAAGAAAGACGCTTGAAATCGATATCAGGACTGAATATCAGTTTTGAGCACATGAATACAAGAGAAAAAAAAAAGGGAAGTTCTGTGCTCGAAAGCGATATTGGTTATATCGCAGTATCGGGCTCGAGCGCGGGGAGTGCTAACGGAATTAGAACGTACAAAGAGCGCGCTTGAGATCGGGAGTCAAAAATAAAAAATTTGCGAGGAAAAATGAAAATTCGGTGGGGGTATTTATAAACAAAATTTTGCACGTGTGAAAAATGGTTGCGAACACGTGGCATCATTAAAGTGATCCACATGTATTGTCCGTACAAGTCATTACGATGCAATAATGAGGCCAGGTAGGGGTCACACACGTGCATGGATCAGAATATGACACCTGTCATTCTGCACGTGACATTCTGCACATGACAAATGTCAGATCAATCATTCTCTATACGACGGAATATTCTCTACCAATCACGCAACAACAAGTGTTCTTTTGGACCTCATTCACGTGTGCAAATTTTTTTTATAAATTCATCATTTTCGATGCAGATTTTCATAAAATATCGATTTCAAGCACACACTTGCCACTGCTTCGAATCTGTTTATACATTTGCGCCTGAAACCGATACTGTCTACTCTGATTTGCTCTCAAGCGCACCTTACTTGTCGATTTTTCTTGTTCTTCATCCTTACACTCGGATTCAATACTCAATTTTTTGATATCTCTTTCGAGCGCATAGGGCATTGTAGTTTTGTTTTAACTTGCATTTTGCGCTTGAGTCCGATATTCAAAATCTTTCTTTCTGTTTTTTTTTTTGTTGAAATGTCTACTTTCAATTGCTATCTTTTTTTCATGAATTTGGTATATGATAATATAGAGTATTTCAAATCTCTTTTTTCTCCTTTTCTTTTTGTTCTTCCTTCTATTACTGAGGGTCTTGGTGTGGAAGCATTTTATGAGATTTATCTCAGATTTAAGTCTCTGCTCAGTACTCCCTTGTTCAGATCTCAAAATAAGGACATGATTCATTATCAGAACCTGGTGACACTCGACAAAGCATAGCTATAAAGCTAAGCTTGACAGAATGTTCACCAAGTTCCATAATTATTTCAACTTTGTAGATGATTGTCCAATTCACAATAAAAAAAAATAGATTTGTAGAATTTCAGTCTGCAATTGTTTTTTTTTTTTTGTTAAATATTTTTGACGATTCGGAAGCTGGCCCTTCTACTTTTGAAGTTGCTTCTTCTAGTGGTATAAAATCTAAGAAGTCAAAGACTGTAGATATAGAAACTTTTTTTAATTGATACGAGCATTAATCTAGATGATTGTACAGATTTTGGTCCTGCACAAAATAGGATATCGTTTATAGGCCCTAGAACTACCAATATCATTTCTCATTCTGATAAATCTCTTATCACATTTCCTACTTATAATATAGATAATGATTCTTTTTTGACACTATCGAATATATCGAATCTTTTTTATTTCATAGAGGCTGAGACTCTTTGCATTCTGAGCAAAGAGCTTCATGAATTTTCAGATATAATCGATTATGATGCTGATGATCTTCTCCCTGGTGTTGACGTTGTAAATAAGAATGAGTTTTATTTAGGAAAAGATTGCTTGAAAATGGTTGTCGAGGAAATGCGCCAAAAAGAAAATAATCTTCCTTCTGACGAGGAGTTCCTCAGATTTCAAGGTCATCTTGGTTTTCCAAAACCAACTGTCTATTCACCAACCTTATTGACATCGAAAGCTGGACATAATATTGATGGAGAGGTAGTAATAGAGGAAGACAAAGCTGAATGCATAAGTTTTGTATCTTATCTTGTACTAGTAGATCCGTAATGTCAGATTTTATACTGGAGCTTACTTTGCATTTTTTTCATTTCAGGAAACAATCTTTCTTGATGATTTTGCAATTCGTCGAGGTGGGCAGAGATCCTCTGCTAGAGAATTTTCAAGAGATTGTGCACTAGGGCATTATCTGAAGTTCTTCAAGAATAATGAGATAAGTGTTGTCCATTCAAAGTTTCAACAACATGGTGATACAATGATTATGGCAATCAAGGCACTTTCTCATTTTCTTGGAATACCATAAGCATCATACAAAACTAGTATAGCCTTTTTTGAACTTTGAGATCCAAAAAATTCAACGAAGCAACATAACATATCAAGCAAAGGAAGAGAAGCATATATGAATGTGTTGTAGTAGATACAACATGAAAGATGCCTCTCTTTGCCATGTAAGGTGAGCCATAAAGACTCGACCATGCATCTTGAAGATCTTCTATATGAAGAAGAGACTCCTCCTCATACCTTGGCCCCATCACAACTTGAATACCTTCAAAAGAGACAACTTGTGATGCTTCTTGAGAAGCCTTGGTCTCGGCCACTTCCAAGGTTGAAACTTCATGCAACATGACATCTCTATTCACAACCACTGTTGAAATAGAGAGTGTAACGACACTAAAGGCCTCCTTGATGGATGAGTATCCAATTATGATCCATGAGCTTGGATCATCCTTCTTCCTTCTTTCCAAGGGAATATGTGCAAATCAAGATCTTCAATGAGAATTGCTTCTCAACCTATGCTTTGAATAATAGGGAATAATTATACACCATAATACTTGAAGAGAGAAGATATGTGCATCTTGTGTGATCATCCTCCTTTGAAAGATTGGACATATAAGAAACATAAAGAGAGTTTGCACTCTCACTTGGATCCAATTTGTAGGTCACTATCAAGAAGTTGGCCAACACTTTGTGAAAAATTGCCTACATTGGCAAATCTAGCCATGTAGAATATTGTACATTTTGTCAATATTGTTTGTTGGTTACTTAAATGGCCAAAGTGCCACTTGTACATACACACCTAAAGTAGGTTACCACGAGTCAAGAGGAGTGGTTGTGTCTATTTGGTAGTGATTCCTACTTTGTAGGATCTAGACCATGATTTATGATGAGATTTGTACCTACCATGCACCTACCAAGCATGACTCTTGGATCTAGGCTAGGGTTTTCACATTAGGGAAAGAAAGTGGAGTCTACTTCCTTATTACATGCTGGATTTTCACCTAACTTTGCAAAGGAAGTGTGTTTTACTATGTATTTCCATTCTCCATAGTGAGAAGATAGAAACTTTTTGGAGCCTCAAGGAGAAACTCGAGTTTTCTCTCATTGTATGGTGATTACTCTATTTTTCCAATGAAATCCAGCTTTGGCACTTTGTAAACACTGTCTACAGGCCGTACTACAGCCTTATTTCCACACGTGTGGAGTTGGATTAGACTATTTGATCAATGCTTTGATTGTCTCTACTTGTTTCCTATCAAGCTGCTAAACTAGATCTTATTTTCTGATGACTAGTTTCTGATAGATTGTTTAACAAGCATACAATCACCTTGTGGATCATTCAAAGATCCATTTATGGTCCTTAGTACTGTACTTTTCACATGGTATCAGAGCCAAGTACAAGGCCATTGATCTGTGTTTGAATCTAATCCAGTTTTAGCAGGTTTTGGTGCAAAAAGCTAGTATTGGAAGGGCGAGCTGGTATCCAGGTTTTGGTGAGGGGATTTGATCCCAAACTTTTTCAGGATCAAAATCCGTACTGTTCACACGTGTGGGCATCTCTGAACCAGCATTTAATAACCCATATTCATTGGATTATAGAAAATTCATATGGTGTCAGTTTGATGTAATTTTTGGTGCAAATCCTAGAATAAGCTACCAAGATCACTTGCCATTGATTAGTTTTGAATTTGTTTCATGAAAACTAATTAATCTAGGCTGATTTCAGACCTTCTTAAAGTGGAAACCAGGTCTTGAAAGTACATCAAAGTGAATGAGAGAGATAGAGTCAGTTTTTGTCCAAGAATAGCCAAGATTGGCAAGATTTGCTTGAGTGTAGTTTTCATCTCATCTTATCTTCATTCCAGCTTGTGAGGGAGTGATAGAATTGTGATTACAAATCCATCTGTTGGATTAGAAGTCAACATTTGAGTGAAACACTGCAAGTTAGAAACCTTTGTGAGTTTCAGGTCCAAACAAATCTATATCTTGTGTGTAGAATCTTGCTAGTAAGATGGGATCAGTGGGAGCCTACCTTCTAGAAGCTAGTGAGAGGTTAAATTCTACCAATTATGCTATTTGGAAAGTGAGGATGGAGTCACTAATGGTGCTCCAGGATCTTTATGAGTTTCTAATAGATGATGAAGATGAACCTCTAGGTGCACAGGAATTAGTGAGATACAAGAAGAGGTCTAGGCTTGCACTTCACTGTATTAAGATGAATGTAAGCAATGATCTTTTAAGGGAAGTATCATCATGTAAGAGTGCTAAAGAGGCTTGGAAATCTTTAAAATCTATCCATGAGTCTAGTAACACTTCGAGGGTTCTCATGCTTAGGAATCAGATTCTACAAAGCATGAAGAGGAGTGATGAGAATGCACAAGATTATGTGCTAAGAATCAAGTCTCTTAATAGGGAGTTAGCTTCCATTGGAGAGAAGATTCAAGATAGTGAGCTTGTTCAGATTGTCCTAAATGGTCTAGGGAGTGGCTTTACAAATTTGGTCCAAAGCTTTGCAATCCAAGACACTTTGCCTACTATAGAAAAGCTACACAGTGTATTAGTAGCTGAAGAGTGTAGGATGTTGCATACCAACGCAAGAATGAATGCTATTTCTCTGTAGGATGGTGATGAGAAAGCTAATTTCTCATTCAAAAGCAAGAAGAAGACCAATGACAAGAAGAAGCACTTCAAGGAGACCAAGGAGGAGGATGAGGCTTCAAGCGTAAAGGGCAAGATCAAAGACAAGTCCAAGTACAAATGTTTTTTCTGTGGAAAGAAAGGACATTTTGCATCAGAATGTCTCAAGAAGAAGAAGGCACAAGAGAGCAAACAAAGCAACATTGCACATCAGGAGGAAGAGGAGGATGAAGAGTCATCCTTGATGGTTTCCAACAAACCACCATCATCCAAGAGCAACACCAATGATTCTTGGTGGATTGATAGTGGGGCAAGTTCCCACATGACATATCAAATGGACATATTCTCCACCTTACTTTCTTACAATGACTTATATAGATCAATCTATACTGCAAGTAGTCAAGAATGTAAGATAAGTGGAATAGGAACAATTCCCTTGTATGTGGGATCATCCAAAAGGATGAATCTAGATAATGTTCTTTATGTTCCTAAGTTAACCAAGAATTTGCTTAGTGTTGGCCAGTTAATGGATAATGGCCTAGATGTACAATTTAAGCATGGAGTTTGTTCAATCCTTAGAAATGATGAATGTATAGCCAAAGGCTTTAAGCAAGGTAGATTGTTTAAGCTTGTATTGCAGTGGAGAGTGTTAACTTGGCAAAGGTGGAGCTATCAAAGGTGGAACTGTGGCACAAAAGGTTGGGCCACCCCAACTACAAAGCCATGGAATCTATGACTACAAAGGAGCTTGCAGTTGGACTCCCCAAGCATTTGTCAAAGTGTGGGAAGAGATGTGAAGCATGCAGCCTCTCAAAGGCTCACAAGCTACCCTTCTCAAGATCTACATCAAGATCAAACTCTCCTCTTGAACTCATCCATTCGAATGTTCATAGTTTTTCACATGAGTCTAATGGTGGTGCCAAGTACTATGTAATCTTCATTGATGACTATTCTAGATTTTGTTGGATGTACCTCTTGTCTAGCAAATCAATGGTGTTTGATTCTTTTGTAAAGTTCAAGACTTTGGTAGAAAATCAACTTAGTACCAAGATTAAGGTATTAAGGAGTGATAATGGAGTGAATATATCTCCAATAAGTTGATTGACTTTTGTATTTCTAATGGCATAAAGAGGGAGTTGTCATGTCCATACACCCCTCAACAAAATGGAGTGAGTGAGAGAAGCAATAGATCTCTTTGTGAGTGTGCTAAGGCCTTAAGGCTAGATGCTTCTCTATCCAAACCATTTTGGGGTGAAGCAATAACTTGTGCTAACTATTTGTGCAATAGATTGCCAAACCAAGCCATTGGAGGAATCACACCATTTGAAGCTCTATTTGGAGAGAAGCCCAATCTCAAAGATCTCAAAGTTTTTGGATCCACTTGCTATGTACACCAATCCTTGGATAAGAGAAGGAAGGATGATGCAACATCCATCAAAGGCATCTTTGTGGGATATGGTGAGAATAGCAAAGGTTATAGAGTCTTCAATCCCATCGCTAGCAAGGTGATAGTGAGTAGGGATGTTATTTTTTATGAAGGACATGCTTGTGATTTGGATGATAATGCTACTAATCATCTTGATGCCAAGGATCATGCTAGGATGGAGGAGGAGCTTCCAAGTGAAGAAGAACTTGAGGATCCACCTCAAGATGCAAGAACTCCAAGAACTCCAAGAAGATCTACAAGGGCAAGATCCGAGCCATTGAGGCTCACCTATGATGGTCAAGGTGATCAAAGGTAAGGATCATCATCTTTCACATCTTACACCTTTCTTACTTCAATGTTAGATGAGCCAAAATGCTATGAAGATGCTTGTAAGTCTAAAAGTTGGATGGATGCTATGCAAGTAGAGTATGATGCTCTTATTGAGAATCATACTTGGGATCTTGTGGATCTTCCTCAAGAGAAGAAACCTCTTGATTGCAAGTGGGTGTTTAGATTGAAGTATAATCAAGATGGATCAATAAGCAAGCATAAAACTAGGCTTGTTGCCAAAGGTTTTTTACAAACCAAAGGCATTGACTATGATGAGACTTTTGCTCCTGTGGCTAAGCTTGTTACTATCAGGTTGATCATTAGTCTTGCTACAACCTTCAATTGGGAGCTATTCCAACTTGACTTCACAAATGCATTCATCAATGGTTATTTGGAGGAAGAGATCTACATGAGGCATCCCGAGGGCTTCATCAAGGCAAAGCATGAAGGAAAGGTGTGTTTTTTGAAGAAGAGCCTTTATGGGCTCAAGCAAGCACCTAGAGCATGGTACTCTAGGCTAAACTCTTTTCTCATTTCCATCAATTTTGTAATGAGTGCCTATGATCCATCATTGTATATAAGTTTTCATGATGGCATGATCATTATTCTTGTTTTGTATGAAGATGACATTATCTTGAGTGGTAATGATCTAGATGGAATTAGAGATGTAAAAATTGCTTTAGCAAAAGAGTTTAAGATGGTGGATCTCGGCCTATTGAGCTTCATTCTTGGAATAGAGGTTATTAGAGGATGTGATTTTAGCTTCATTTGTCAATCTAAATATGCTACATCCATCCTAGATAGATTTGGAATGAAGAATTGTAAAGGCATTGAGACACCAATGGAGCAACATGTAAAAGCATCTATTGGTTGTGATGAAGCGTCCTTTGAGGACATCACATTATATAGAAGGCTTATTGGCTCCTTGATCTATTTAACTATAACTAGACCTGATCTTAGTTATAGTGTTGGAAAGTTAAGCCAATTCATGCAAAGTCCTCTAGTTTCACATTGGAAGATGGCCAAAAGAGTTCTTAGATACATTTCATTCACTAAGAATTTTGGTATTTTGTATAGAGGAACTAATCTTGGCTTAAGAGCCTATAGTGACTCGGATTTTGCAGGTGACAAAGTGGATAGAAGATCAACAAGTGCCTTTTCCACCTTTATATGTGATGGAGTATTATCATGGCTTTCCAAAAAGCAAGATACCATCTCCCTATCTTCCACAGAATCCGAATACAAGGCCTTGACATCAACATGCAAGGAGGTCTTGTGGCTCAAAAGGCTATTGGTGGAGCTTCATGTCATGGAGGAGGAGATCCCTATCATCTATTGTGACAACCAATCAGCCCAATCACTTGCAACTAATCCTACATTCCATGCAAGGAGCAAACACATCGAAATTGCTCATCATTTCGTGAGGGAAAAAGTGCAAGCTAAAGAGATCAAGCTCCAACACATGCCATCATCAAGTTGCTTGGCTGATTTGTTTACTAAACCTTTACCTAAAGATTCATTTGTCAAGCTTAGATTTTCAAATGGAGTTATTGATAAAAGCATTATGATCTCCAAGGCTAGATTTGAGGAGGAGTGTGAAAAATTGCCTACATTGGCAAATCTAGCCATGTAGAATATTGTACATCTTGTCAATATTGTTTGTTGGTTACTTGAATGGCCAAAGTGCCACTTGTACATACACACCTAAAGTAGGTTACCACGAGTCAAGAGGAGTGGTTGTGTCTATTTGGTAGTGATTCCTACTTTGTAGGATCTAGACCATGATTTATAATGAGATTTGTACCTACCATCCACCTACCAAGCATGACTCTTGGATCTAGGCTAGGGTTTTCACATTAGGGAAAGAAAGTGGAGTCTACTTCCTTATTAAATGCTGAATTTTCACCTAACTTTGCAAAGGAAGTGTGTTTTACTATGTATTTCCATTCTCCATAGTGAGAAGATAGAAACTTTTTGGAGCCTCAAGGAGAAACTCGAGTTTCCTCTCATTGTATGGTGATTACTCTATTTTTCCAATGAAACCCAGCTTTGGCACTTTGTAAACACTGTCTACAGGCCGTACTACAGCCTTATTTCCACACGTGTGGAGTTGGATTAGACTATTTGATCAATGCTTTGATTGTCTCTACTTGTTTCCTATCAAGCTGCTAAACTAGATCTTGTTTTCTGATGACTAGTTTCTGATAGATTGTTTAACAAGCATACAATCACCTTGTGGATCATTCAAAGATCCATTTATGGTCCTTAGTACTGTACTTTTCACACGCTTAAGATGTTCTTTGTAAGCTTTGGGACAAAAAGAACATTGTTGAGAAAGATATCTTTGGAAGATGCAAGCTTCAAGAGAATGATCCCTACTCCTTCAATATTGCACTCATGCTCACTTGCAATGTATATGGTCTTCTTGACTCCATCATAAGGCATAATAGATGAAAAAGAGTGCTTGGAGCCAAACATATGTGAAGATGCTCCACTATCAATATACCATGAGTCATCCTTGTTGAAGGTAGAAGAGGAGAAGCTTGATGCCATAAGACTGCCTTCTCCATCACTTTCAATATAGTCTTCCCTCTCATTAGAGATGTTGGCTTGCTTGAGTTGATTCTTCTTCTTGAAGCAATTGGTGGCATAATGGCCTTTCTTGCCACAATAAAGGAACTTGATCTTCTTCTTCTTCAAACTTGAAGTAGAAGCATGAGAGTTGTCCTCCTCCTCTCCATCTTGGTCATTGGCTTTGTCATTAGAGAAGTGATGGTGCTCCTCTCTTTGTTCTTGGCAAATAGAACTTTACCATCATCATGATTGAGTGATAGCTTGTCCATCCTCAAGAGTTTGTACTTTTGTCTTGATTCTTCATAAATAGGCACACTTTTAAGGGCCTCCAAACTTGGTAGCTCCTCCTTAATGGCATAGGATTGGACAAGGTTGTCATATTCATCTCTCAAGCCATTGAGAATGACTTGGACTAGCTCACTTTGTTTGATTGAGTCACCAATGCATGTAAGCTCCCTATGAATATCCTTGACTCTCAAAACATAATTAGATGCACTCTCATCACTCTTTTGAATACTTTGGAAGATTTGATTTCTAAGAGTGAGGACCCTAGAGGTGTTCTTAGCCTCATAGATAGTCTTGAGACAATCCCAAGCTTCTTTGGCTTAGTGCAAGTACCAATCTCCCTCAATATCTCATTAGAGACATTCATCTTGATGTAGTGGAGAGCCATCCTATTTCTCTTCTTGTACTTTTGTACTTCTTGAAGGACTTGGGGCTCCTCCTCAGTCCCAAGTACAATGTCCATCACATCTTGGAGTATCAAGATGGACTCCATCCTCAACTTCCATATTGAATAATTGAAAGTAGACAATCTCTTACTTGGTTCCAACAAGTATGAACCCATTGAGGCCATGTAAAGTGGAGATAAACAAAAGTGATGAACAAACTGTAGGATCCAATAATCCTACAGTTTCTCTCTCACTATAGGATCCAATAATGTTGTGCTACCATCGCCTATGCAAGATCTTGCAACAAACTGTGAGATGATTCTCACTACCTATATCAATCTCTCCAAAGCTAGATCTACTTCACATCAAATGATGGAGAATGGGCAAAGTTAGGATCAACCACTCTTAGCACGTGTGAAATACACTAAGAAACCAAATTTGACTCAGATACAATGATATTGCATGCTCAAAACAGTGCCTAGATCACATATAGATGAGATTGGTAAGCATTCAACTGTGATTTGGGATCAAACAAGCAATCTCTTGACCAAATGTGTCCGCACAGGCCTAGGTGCCCTACCTAGCCCTCTTCAAAAGCCTATAGCTTTTGATTGGCTCAACCAAATGGAATGAAATTGATTGCATCAAAAACTAGACAAAAATAGCTTCAAAACAAGCTATCTAGCAAGATTTTTGGATCAAACATGAAAGAGAACTCTCAAACAGAAATTGGATGTTCCTCACACGGGTTTGAGCACCTAATTTTGTACAGTACCAAGTCAGACCTAATCAATGCCCTATTGATCTCTTTTGATCCAAAATGAACAAGATAGCTAGGAAAATGGATCTTGACAATTTCTAGCTCAATATTGGTAGAAAATTTTTACACTAATGGATGGAAATCCATGGTAACCTTAGGTAGGCTCTGGTACCATGTGAATTTCACACGTGTGGAGTGCCCACCACATGTGATTGTGATCTCCTAAGGTGTGTGGATGCACAAAGATCAAGACTAGATTGAGATTCAAGATCAATCTTCAATTTAATGGCAAAAACACACTACTACATGCATTTACTCACTTCCAAAGCTCATACACACTGTGGGAAGTGTTCAAAAAAAAAAACTGAGTAAAAATAAGCTTCTCTCCTCGAGTAGAGAGAGAAAACTACCAATAGCTCTCGGGTAGAGAGAGAGAATGCTAGAAAATCCCTTAGTCTCAAAATCCACACAATCTCCAAATCAATTAGATCAAAGTGAGAAGTGCAATGATACTATAGAGTCCATGAGCTAACACAATGATCAAACATGATTGGACCTCATATTCACAACCTCCTAATCCTATTGGACCATTGATCCAATAGGATTAGGAGGTTGTAAATATGAGGTCCAATCATGTTTGAGCATGATTGGCCTCTCCTCCAAACCTACAACAATATCCAAAACATCATTCATCTCAAGAAGTGATTCCATCCTCACTTCTCCACAATGAATAGTTGCTTGAGGTAAGCCTATCATTGTCTTCCAACATGTATCCACTTGATGTAGCCATGTTGCAATGACTTGATCCTTCTCTTTCAACCTATTCCAATGCACAAAGCACTCTACAAATGTTTCCAGAAAGAAATCACAAAGATATAGGACCTCTCAATTATCTTCTAGCACTTATATCTAGCAAATCAACACATAGAATGTAGAAATCTTGATCAACCTATGATCTATCCTCAATCTAATGACTCTTTCCACTTCCTAACATTGAAACACACTCTAATGGAACTCAACCTCACAAAATAGAGATTTAATCAAGATTAGAGTTTTGACAAAATCACAAAAAAAATGAATATTTCAAATTCTACATGCAATTGCCAATAACCTGATATAGAATCTTGTAGCCTCAAGTGAGACCTTCCTAATGCATCCAAAATCGGCTATTTTCAGCAAGTATGGTGTGAAATCGGAATTCCTCAAGTTCAATAATCTAAAATGAGTTTTGATCTACAAAAGATCCAATCTACATATGCAAGAAACTCAATTTTTGGGTAGAAGTCAATCTAGCATGCTCTAGCATTAATATCTCCTCCAAATCCTTGATAGATGTGCTTGATCCTTTCAAAACCTACAACACAAGCTCTGATATCATGTGAAAAATTTCAGATCATTTAAGATCCAATTCCATAACTTGATCTTTGATTAGAAATAGATCACCTCTAGAAATCCTGCCAAAGTAGAAAAATCAACATCTACTCAATGAAAGAGATGCATACTCAATAAAAACCTGATAAAAAATCAAACATAAGATATGAAGAAGTTGATGTCCTTACAAAAATAACAAGCTATTGTATTTCACACGTGTGGATCCAAAAATAGCATAAAATAAGAATTCTACACACAAGATTGCAAAATATCACAAATATAGTGCACCAATGGATAGATGAACTCAAGAGAACTCATGTATAAGCATGAAATGTGATAAGAGAGAGAGAGAGAGAGAGAGAGAGAGAGAGAGAGAGAGAGAGAGAGAGAGAGAGAGAGAGAGAGAGAGAGAGAGAGAGAGAGAGAGAGAGAGAGAGAGAATGTGTCCCTTTCCACGAGTTACATCCTTTTATAGCAGCTCCAAACCTAATTTGAAACTTGGTTTCCCTCCATATTTAAAATACCCTTCTATTTTTGTGACTAGATTCAATGCCTCTACTATTCAAATTTGAATTTTCTAAAACTCATGTACTACACTTTCCCACACTTCCAAAACGTGTTTATTCAAATGCTTTTAGACTAATATAACTTTGAAAAGTCAAACTCTAAGTCTCATATGAAAATTGGCCTCAATTGTGTATTTGGCAATTTTATCAAACTATGACCAATCTTGACTAAATAAACTAGCTGAAACCTTTCACACAATCCATACAAGCACTATGGCAATCTAAGATGCCTCTTTTGTTTGAGTGTTGCTAATCTAGTGAGAACACTTTCATTGTAGCATTAGTAGATACCCCAAAAGTTTGCAAAAAAAATTGTAAAATAAGTCAGATCGGAGAACTTAATGTTTTAAGGTGATATCAAAACAATTAAGACTTTCACTCATATCCCAGCATAACTTCAATGGGAGTGGTGATGAGATTGGAAGTAGTGTTAGAAGGTGGTGAAATTCTAGGTGTTACTCTAAGAGTATTTCTACTTCTCTTGCTATTTTTCTCATATGTTTTGAAGGTAGAAATGATGTACAAAAGTGATTTTACCATCAACACAATGTTCAGAAGAGTGTGATTGAGGAATGAGTGCAATGAAGTGTGTAACAATATTAAGCATGTACTGTAACCAAATTAAAAACTAGAGTGATTAGTGCTCAAAGAGTTTAAATCTTTGTCAGAATGACCAATGAAAACCTATACATAGAATGACAAACCATTGTCATCCATCTATGGTTGACATACGTGAGTCACCATAGGGGCAACTAGGCCTTTACATCATGCAACTTCCACTTCACCCATAGCAAACCTAGACCAAGTCTGTTGTGGCACTTTCTCTTGATAGCTTGCAAGCTTTAAAAATTAGCTATTTTGTAAAACATCTTTGGCATGTTAGTTAGCTACTCTAGCTCATGTTCATCCATTTTGTGTGCAAGAGGACCAACCTCTACCTTCATTGCCATGGCAGGCGAAGGAGACAATTTGCTTGGATGATTAGCCTCTTTCCTCTCCACAATTCACATACAATTGAAAGCCATGCTAGACATTGTGTTGGACATCCAAAGACCTTTTCAATGCACAAGCACTAATTGACAACCTTGTGGCATGCCTAGGAGCTCGATGAGGCTCATGGACTTGCACCTAGAGCCAAGCCACATTATAGCAACAACAAAAACAGATTTGGCGCTTGGTCTCTCACCGTAGTGGGTTTCTTTCCTTGCCTAACCTGAATCCAAGATCTAGCATCAAAGAGATGGAGTTAGTTGTCACGCGGAGGTTCATTCCCATGAGAGCGATAGTATAGTTCAGATTTCAACATGAATGGAGGATCTAACACTAACATCCATTAACACTAAGCATTAACACTACATCCATTAACCCTACTTCCATTAACCCTAAATCTACAACAATGATAGAAACTTACTCTTCTCTCTCTCCCTTTCTCTCTCACAAAAAGCATAAGAAATAGCAATCCCAATAATGATCAGATCCAATAATTAGTAAAATGCAAAGAAAGCATGAGAAATGGAGGAGAAGAGAGGAAGAGCAAGGACATTCATCAATCCATTTCTAAAGAGAACCAATCTGCTTTATTGAAATGAGGAAATGAACATGAGGAACAACTCGAGTTGATCCCTTTTTATAGTAGAGAGGAGGACCATGGCCTCTGAATCCTATTGGTCCAGTCTTGTCTCTCTTTTTATTCAAATTTAAAAAAGTGTGGGAACCATCAAAATTGGAGAAAAACCCAGCTTTATTCACTAACTTGACATTTAGGCCCTGCGACATTAAAAGTCCCGCAAAAAGGCCTAAAGTCCTATATTAACTTTTAACTAATCAATCAAATAAATATGTGATCATCGGGTTGGACTTACACAGGCAGGGTGCCAAATCCCTCTCAATTATTAACTAGGGTTAGGGTTGCCTTGGGAACCTCAAACCCTCCAACAATATCCCCCACCAAAACTGGTGGCGGTCCCACGACACCAACCTCGACGCTTGAATAGCCATATGGGTCCGGTGGCCATTCATGATAACCTTGTGCATTGACAAATGGGTAGTCGACACCATCCAAAAAAGATCCCAAGATAATGCTTGTTGATGTTGATCCTTGTAGATAGGTGCACCTGCTAGCAATGACATTGTTGAAGCTAACGACAAGGTAACTGCAGAATTTCTTTTTTTTGACATTTTCAAAAAAATTTAACTTCCTCAATATGTAACGAAATGAGAAAACAATTATATCTCTAGAAAGCCCTTTCAATGCTCTACAACTCTAGCTATTTAGATGGAATTATAGAGAATAGAAGGTTGGGCGAAAAATGAATCAAACAGGGCAGAAAAAAAAAACGAATCTGAAAGTTTCTGGTTTTTGACAAGTTTACAGAATTTTGTTGCCAACTTCAAAAATTTGTAACTTGCCCGATACTCAATGAAATCCAAAAAAAAAAATATGCATAGAAAGCCCTCCTAATGGTCTACAACTCTAGCTATTCAGATTGAATTACAGAGAATAGAAAGTAGGGCAGAAAATGAATCAAACAGGGCAAAAAAAAAAACGAATATGGAAGTTTCTGGTTTTTGACAAGTTTACAGAATTTTGTTGCCAATTTCAAAAATTTGTAACTTGCTCAATACTAAACGGAAGTTAAAAAAAATTAGATGAAAAGAAAGCCCTTTCTATTTTTGGTATTATTCTTTGCCGACCTGGCAGTAGATAGATCTGAATCACATCTAAGCACAGTGAATTGGGCGAAGGTTCTTTTTTTGTATTTTTTAGGATTTTGATAATTTTTGGTGTTTTTTGGGTGGTTTTTCTAATGTTTCTGGAAAGCTGCTAGGAATTAATCTTTGCCCTTCAAACTGAAGGTTTTGTAAACAAAACCGAAGGTGTCTACAACTCGGCGAAGGTTTCCTGAAAGAGGGTAAAAAGTTCTAGGCTCTGATGACGCTTTTTGCCTCTTTTTTGACCAAATTTGGCAGATTTGACCGATTTTTGTTATTTTCTCTGATATCTCAGATCCAAATGGATCTTAAGATTAGTGATCTGAATAGGTTTCCCTGTTTAATGATCAGATTAGATTTCAAACAAGCAAATCCACTCAAAATCTAGCAAAATCAATCCCAAACTATTCCTACAATGCAATTTTAACACTATTCATGCCACGACAAGATGCCTAATGCAAGCTAACCATCAACCAAACATGCTGCAAACTGAAAAATTGGCGTAGCTCCCCGGCAACGGCGCCAAAATTGTAGTGGGTTTCTTTCCTTGCCTAACCTAAATCCAAGATCTAGCATCAAAGAGACGAAGTTAGTTGTCACGCGGAGGTTCGTTCCCATGAGAGTGATAGTATAGTTCAGATTTCAACATGAATGGAGGATCTAACACTAACATCCATTAACACTACATCCATTAACCCTAAATCCACAACAATGATAGAAACTTACTCTTCTCTCTCTCCCTTTCCCTCTCATAAAAAGCATAAGAAATAGCAATCCCAATAATGATCAGATCCAACAATTAGTAAAATCTAAAGAAAGCATGAGAAATGGAGGAGAGAGGAAGAGCAAGAACATTCATCAATCCATTTCTAAAGAGAACCAATCTGCTTTATTGAAATGAGAAAATGAACATGAGGAACAACTCGAGTTGGTCCCTTTTTATAGTAAAGAGGAGGACCCTGGCCTCTGAATCCTATTGGTCCAGTCTTGCCTCTCTTTTTATTCAAATTTAAAAAAGTGTGGGAACCATCAAAATTGGAGGGAAACCCAACTTTATTCACTAACTTGACATTTAGGCCCTGCAACAATAAAAGTCCCGCAAAAAGGCCTAAAATTCTATATTAACTTTTAACTAATCAATCAAATAACTATGTGATCATCGGGTTGGACTTACACACGCAGGGTGCCAAATCCCTCTCAATTATTAACTAGGGTTAGGGTTGCCTTGGGATCCGCAAAGCCTCCAACACTCACAAACTCCCAGTTACACATTCATTGCAAGACATAGACTCCAAGGCAAATCTAGTGGTCCATGTATCAATGTTTGGCATAATGAATGACAAAAGTAGAGGAATTAAGACTAAATTCAGATTTGTCTTTCAATTCTAAATAGGGCTCAGTGTTGCACTCAATTGATGTGCAAATATATTAAGTTTTTTTTTTTTTGGTAAACTCATCAAATATTGTTCATTCATGTATTGTTTATACGTCAAACTCATTGAGATTTATTTATGTAGCTTTAGTTGTCGTTTTGTTTTGATTGAGACAGTACAGCTATTGGTGCGTATTTCATCACTCAATTTGGGCGTATCATTGTCATTTTGTTCAAAGCTATATATCTACAAGTTTTGTTTTTGCTTCAGCTACATCGATACATTTAATTGTGTGCAATCTCTCTCTCTCTCTCTCTCTCTCTCTCTCTCTCTCTCTCTCTCTCTCTCTCTCTCTCTCTCATACACACACACACACACACACACACACACACACACACACAACAAAAGTAAACTCTAAAGCCCTTTTCCTTGTCTCATCTTTTCTCTTACACTACATTAAATTTCAAATGCATGCCATTTGCATTTTATTGTCTCCTATTCAAATGAATTTTATGTTAAAAACAAAAAGCCAAGACTTAGATCTTTCAAGTTTCAACTACTTTGAAAAAGTTCTTAAGATTAATCAAAAAGTATGGTTTGGAACAAAATAGGCCACATTTAGTACCAAACATATTTGTTCATTTCAAACTACCTTAAGAGCAAAATAGGGCAACTAGGAGATAGATAACCAAGAGAGATCATGGCTTCAAGTATTAGTTCATGTGGAAGTAATGTAACAAGGATCTCAACATTTTTTTCCAAGGGTTCTCATCCCAGTTTGTATGATATTTGATTCACGTGACTTGCTTCTTGTGTGGCCAACTAGTTTGGTATTCATTGTTTCCCATTACTCAATCACATCAACATTCTGATTAATTCCAATCAAGTCACGATGCAACCCTCGTCTCTTACTAGCACGATACTGATGACGGACGAGCAAATCTTGGGAAGCCACGTGTTTTCAAGTATTCTTTGTGGCTGCCCGGGATTTTTCATGGGGCTGCCCAACATTTTTCACCCCACCCGGGAACCGGGATCTGATTTTTTGCGGTCCCGAGACTGTTTTGCGGCTATTCATCAGTTGATTGCCATGTGGCATTTCATTTGTTATCCCATAATCAACTCCGATATTATCCGCATGAGCTATATATGTGAAACTCAACACAATTCTAGCATGTGCGTGAGCGGGGGCGTGCGCCAGTGTGAGGCTACAGCTGGTGGCGCCGCCCGGGACCACGACGCCAACGCTGGACCACCGGCGTCGGCGCCAGAAACCCAATGGTCCGGGGACATTGGTGTCGGCGGTCCCGGGCGCCGGTGCCCTCGGGTGCGCTCCCGGACCCTGGCGCCGGCGCCACTGGGTCCCGTCGCGGGTGGCGCCGGCGCCCGGAACCCAGTGGTCCCGGGACATTGTGGCGAGCGCCACGTTAGCGGCCTGGAGCACCGACACCAATGACCCGGGCCCGCTGGCACCGAGACTCGGGGCACCGGCACCCTCTGCCCTATCTGCCCTTATATTGCATGGGCAGGCCTGTCCACGCGTCCAAAGCGCACAGGCCCGCTCGTTACCCCGGACTCGTGCAAATAAGCACCAACGCAATGCAACTAGGATCTCCCTAGCAACCAAAGTTGTTAGTGTAGTTTATCCTTTTTAGCACTATTGCAATTTGCTTTTCATGTTCTGTACTTTGTTACTACAAGTTTCCTTGCAAAAGGAAAATTATTCATTCGAATTTCAGAGTGCTATAAAGTCAGTTACAACCATTGTTCGGGAAAGCCGGCATAGTTCAAGAATGGAACCGGCATCTTTTCTCAAAAACCAGCATGGCAAAAATTGTACAGGATTTTTTATGTCATAAATCTTGGGTTTTCTAAAGGAAAATCGGCAAGTAAGAGCTTGTCACTCAATAGAGGCCGAAGAACTTTCTCACAAATCGGTTTTTGGAGAGAAAACTGAGTTACAGCTCACAATTTCATCTTGTAATCAGCTCATGTTAATCTGATTTGGAAATAAGATGTACTTAAAAAACCATGTCCTCTAGTACTAAATGTGGCAGATTTTCTCAGGTTCCTTAAATAACATGTACGGATGGTGTCTAGAATGGCCAAGTTCAGTGCACTATGGATCTATGATGTGGACGTTATAATGCAAGTCACTCAATGTCTTCCTGTTGTGGAGAGGATCGATGCACTTTCAAAGCTCACATTGAATGTGAGTTGAAACATGAAATCATAGCACAAGGCTACAAGCTCAACTTTCAAGCCTCATTTTATCATCCTGTTTTAACCATGGCCTAAACTGCATGGAACTGCATGCTTCTTAAAGTTCTTATGTATATAAGAAACTTATATAGGAAGTTGACACTAGAACACTCAATATCATTGCTCAGTCTAAGGCCACATGTTTTCCATGCTTACAATTAGCTTCATACAAAGCAATACACTGAATACAGTCTTGCGGGTATGCTAGATTGCTAGTTATTTGTGATCGTTTGTGATCTGCTAACAGCTGGGTCACAGCCCACGGGTGGATCTGGTAACAGCTAGGTGGAGCTAAACGCATGCTGCAGCTGTGTCTAGACAGTCAGAGGGTGGGCGAAGGCGTATACACGTCCCAACCCTTCAAGGCTTCACCCTATATGTGAACGGCAATGTGCTTCTAACGTCTTAACATGCAAGTTTGTGGCTTGCAATAGCCTCTGGGCCTCTGGCAGTCCGTTTCAGAAGGCATTTAGCAGCTTAGCTCCATTCCTAGCAGCTATAGTAAACTTCTTGGGCAGATAAACAATTCATATTGCATAAAGGATATCCGATAGCATGTTCTGGAGATATGTAACCCACGATCCATTACAGATGGCTTTTATCACATAGTAACAGGTCTCTATAGAAGTAGACTCAGTAGAGCATTTCACGAAGGAGATCTATCTAACATCCTGCAACCACAGCTGTAGTTGCAAGCTTTTTAGCACGTATTGACAGCTCTAAGCCTCTGATTGGTATAAACAAAAGCAGCTCTTTAAGAGAGTACTGACTACTCATGTCTGTAGCCTGAAGAGACAGCTGAGCTGAGCTGTTACTGCAAATACTGCAGTGGGCACTGGGCTCTCAGAAATAAAACACACATTTGGCGATACTTTCTGTCCTTGCATTTTACATCTCTGGCAATCATAAAAGGCAAGTTCAATCTCTGCCCACAACACATAGTTGCTACTTGCTAGTAGCTACATACTTCAGACATCCTTATCCTTCTTCTGATGTGCTCATGGCACTATATTATGTAATATTTGTGTGTATATATATAAATATACTCACACACTCCTTTTGAGGTATTTCCTGAACCCTCATGCTTGGCATTTGGATTTGCAATGCATGTCAAAGGCCAAGGAAAGCAAAGAAATTTTTTGAAGTTGGATGTCAAACCTCCTCAAAATTTTAAACTTTTTTCCTTCTTCCCATTAGGTTTTGAAAAGTACATATTTAAAGATTTAAATATACGTCACATGGAAGTTAAAACCAAAAACGGCTTTTGATTTAGAAGGTGAGTGTCGGCATCAATTTCCAAAGTGTTGTAAAACTTGTAATTCTATCTTCTATACACACTACACTAGAGTGTACATTACACTAGATCTATGATCTATAACAATCCCACCCATTTGATTTAGTAGGCTTTTGTTGGGTAAATAATACTACATTTTGCTTTGCTTTGTTGCATACCCAACTTTAGGATTGAATGGCTTGCTCTATGTATAACTTGCATTTGACTTGTAAACTACCTTTCAATTTCAAAAAATATGAAAATCCCTTTGTTAACATAAATTGATGTATTGTACAAGGATAATTTTGAAATTTTCACTTGCTATGAGATTTGATTTTTCAAATTTGGCTTTTAGACAAACATTGACATATGAGCTTGCCTTTCAATTGACACTTTGCCGAACCATCCTTAAATTTTAAGCTTCCAATATTTTGGAAATTTTAACATACCAAAAATATGAAAAATTAAACATCAACATATTATGGAAAATAATATAGACCCGGAATTTGCCACAAATATTGACAACAATCTACTACATCCTAAAGATCATCTTGAGGTCTTAAATGGCTTGAGAGAGAGAGAGAGAGAGAGAGAGAGAGAGAGAGAGAGAGAGACTGCCCACATGAGGTTTTTTTGAGCCAATTCTTGGTTGCACAGTCGTGAACTAGGTGCGTCAACAACCAGTTCATAGTTGTGCAAAAAAGAAATTCTTGGTTGTGCAAGCACTGGATTGCTAGGAACTGGCTCACAAATTTGCTCCATGTGGGCAAAAGCCACTTTACGGCACTCATTCCTGGTTGCACAATTAGGAGCTAGCTACTTTATGTGGGCAAAGAGAGAGAGAGAGAGAGAGAGAGAGAGAGAGAGAGAGAGAGAGAGAGAGAGAGAGAGAGAGAGAGAGAGAGAGAGAGAGAGAGAGAGAGACATTCTAGGCAATGATAGACAAAACATTTTTATGTTGTATTATTGGTCCACAATGTTGTATAGGGTTTTTTAGAAGCCCCAAGCTCATGTGAGTGGTAGGTGCCAAAGTTGTAAGCTCACAACAATGAGTGAAGTTTGGGCTGGATGCACTATGGACAAGCAAAAATGAGGTTACCATGGTGAGAGAGGGGCTCTCTACACCACGAAAAGTTCTAGCTCAAGATTCCTACCACCATTCAAGGCACTTCAAAGTGAACCATATAATGTTGCATCAATCTTTTATTGACCTTCCAATCTTGTTGGTGATAATGAAGATGGTGAGGAGCATGTTCTCATGGCACAAGAATCAAATTTTGATGTGGATATTTGGTTCTTGAATTTAAGAGCATCATCACACATGACAGACATAAGGATGGATTGATTCTCTCCAATCAAAAAAGAAAGCAATGAAAGCAAGGTGATCCTTGGGAATCAATCTATTCAAGAAATTGAAGCCAAAGGTAATATTCCTAGTATACTTAGGCATTGTACGTTTCAAACCTTGCTAAAAAAATTTCATTTTGGTTGGTTCCACAACCAATAAGGAAATGAGGATAGAATTTTATCATGATAAATCCATTACTTAAAGCATGGAGAATAGAGAAGGGAATGATGATAGAATTTTATTATGATAAATTCATTCTAAGAATAGATTGAATGGGTTTTGAGAGACCTTGAGAAGTTTGCACTTTGGCTAATACTATGTGTTATAAAATCTTGACTTCTATCTAGGCTTTAAGATGTTAATAATGTTGGAGATTAACTCGGGAGCCCTGCCGAGGAGGGGACTCAAAATCCATTGTCAAACCACCAATGCGTAGGTCAGAGATCACTTGTTGTAGCGTGTCTGCTTTTTCATTGACTTACTGTCAACCACCAAGGATGCTTGATTGTGAATGCTTCTTGATGTTCTTACTTTGAGTTTGGCCAACATTTCATTCCATTGGTGTTAGTCAAGTTGCTATAAAAGCAAAATTGAAGAATTTTCCAACCTCGATTTTGAAGACTTCCCTATCAACTCACTCTCTAGAAAGGTCAATCAAGGTACTTCTTGGTAGTATCCTCTAGTTAAGCATTCAACATCCTAAGTATCCCCAGTATTCTCTTTATAGTAGGTTGCTTAATTGCTTTCTGTATGAGCATTGAAGTCACCCACAAGAAGAACCTCTATTGTGGCATGTAGTTGCTACAAGTT